>WIPJ01001052.1:91301-120969 GCA_018155075.1 Cassiopea andromeda
TATATATATATACACACACACACATACATACATATATACATACAGAGCTAGAAAACAAGCATAAATATGTAAATCAGATTTGCACGTCTTCCTTATAATAAGAAACCAGTTTATAAGAAACCTAGTACTAGACAGCTTAAAATTTAAGAAACTTTTACAACTACTAGGAACGAGCTAAGAAACCTCAGACAAATAGCACATTGAAACCGTTGCTGGTTCAAGACAAATCTGAACCAAAATAATGTGAACATGATGTTCTAGATTTTGACTCTCAATGACACATTTTGTTTGCTGCAGTATGTCTACGTTTTGTTTAAGATATTACGGATCGTTTAAAATATTTAAGATAGCTTGCTACGTCCACGTTTTGTTCAAGATACCACTGCAATTTAATTCTCTACATAAAGAAAGTTCAAGAAACTTTAAGAACTAAAATGGTCCACAATTAAGAAACTTCTACTACTAGGCTTTGAGGCAGGTTTCTTACAAAAAAGAAAAACTAATACAAGCTAAAACTTCATAGCAACACACCGTATGCATGAGTCCATCGACCAAATCACTATCTACGCCGCCTTTGTCTTCGACTCCACATTTTTCGTTGAAAGGATTAAAAAGCTCGGTTGAACGAAGAATGTCCTAGAAAACATTGATAAATTATCTTGATGTGGATTAAACAGATCCTTCTATTTGAAAAACTGTTCCCGGTTTGTCTCTACGCTTAAGATCTGCCATAATATGAAGAGAAATTCTGTCATCAAATTTCACACTTAGTCTTATAAAGTGTATTGTCTTCGAAAGGATAACCAAGTCCATATAGAAACTTTCACAAGACAATTGATACAACAAGAAAGCTTGGTACAAACCAATGCCTTAAGTCTCTACGTTTATAGGACGTTCCTCAAAGAACAAACCCGTGTACAAGCATTGTAGTCACTTTTCCTGTCGAATTGATTGTCTTTGGTGCACACTCTCTATTATCTAATTGGCTGTTGTCAAGAATGACTTGCAGCAGGCAAAATATGATCATTATCATCATCATGATCATGATCATCAAAATCATTAGCACCACCAGCCTCATCATCATCATCACCACCAGCATCATCACCAACACCAGCACCAAGCACCAAGCACCACCACAATCAACGTCGTCGTCGTCGTCTTCATCATCATCATCATCATCGTCATCGTCATCATCATCATCATCATCATCATCATCATCATCATCATCATCATCATCATCATCATCATCATCATCATCATACAGTATACATTTGACGACACAATGGTCGATACAAATAGTATAACACAACGTCAATTCGCTTAAATATGTGTTTTGCATAAATCAATGGATACGCCTGAATTCGCCTGAGTTCAATGACAATTGATGGCAGACTGTTTCCAATCCCCTGCATATTCCGACTTCTCAGCAGCTTCTCATTCTCAGACCAAATAACAAGAGGAAAGTATACTTGGAGGATAACTACATAAATTATGATCCCAAACACACGACCGAAATGAAACAATCGATAAGAAAGCTAGAGCAGTAAAAGAAAGTAAGAGTCCCTACAAGACAGGAGCACAGCTACGTTTGTATCGACTGTATAAGAATCACTAACAAACGAAACTCGGGAAACTATAAAACTGACCTTTATATCAATTCATCCAAAGAAAACTTAAAATACGAAATTCAATTACAACAAAGGCAGTCAATGTTTCCCACAGTAAGTATCGGTATGCCTTTTGGCGCTGGGCCGCCTTTGTCAGGAATACTTAAATAAGGGCCTCTTGTCAATTTGTAAATGTCCGTATAAGATCAAAAGCTTTCAAATAAATGAGCAGTTTTTCAAGGAAAATATCTTTGGCTAATCAATTTGTTCATTGCATAATGCACGGGGCTTCAGTGGATACAAAATAATCGTATCTAAGTTACTGTTGACTTTCTTCTTACGATCCTCTATCTGGTTGAGCAAACGCGACAAGTACGACGGATAATAGTGGCCAAAAAATATATAATCGGTGCAAGGAATGAGCTGTACGAAAAGGCCTAAGCATTGTGTTACTTCTCAGCTAGAATGATCACCATGGGAATGCAAAGAGAACGGAGCCATAGAAATTCTGTTCTAAAGGTCACATTGCCTTTCAATGCCAAACGGCAAAACCGATAAGAACGTCCCTGGAAACGTTTCTTCATGAAAAGGACTCAAAACTTGTCTGGAACCACAACACACAGATAGGCTTCCGACTCTCTTACAATTTTCCTGTACCAAAAAATGCACGAATAAATCAAGAGGAAAATATATAAATTTATGAACGAGTGCATAAATGAATGAAAAAATCAGCAAATGGAATGAATGAAAGAAGAAGTTGAATATATGCGAGCAATTTCAGTAATAAATGAGCGAATAAATCGAAACTGAATGGAATCCGCAAAAGAGTAGGTGAACAAATGATTTAATGAATGAATAGCTTCATCAATGGGTGAATGAATTCATTTGCCAATGTGCGACTAGACAATAACAAACGAATAAGCTATGATATTTTTTATCAACCAAAGGCTATTCCTGGTATCATCTGGAGTGTCAACAAGTATAGACCTCGTTTCAGACAAGTCAGTAAGTACCCAGAAGAAAGAGTCTCAGCAGTGGGGCAACCGATAGAAGTTGGGGATAGGCAACTCCTAAGGGCCCCCAAACTTTCCAAGTCCAGAAGGGGCCCCTTAGGGGTTTTCAGGTGACAACTTTTTTGTTTTATCTGAAGTGAAATCAAGAAGGGCACAAATCTTTCTGAATTCCTAAGGGTTCTCTATTACGCCACTGAGTATCACTGTAAACTATTCCTACCATCAATAAATTTCCCATAAATGATCTAGACCGATAACCACCAAAATGCCCATGATGGCGTTAACAATCAGCTACCTAACCAGACCCAACCAATAATAAGAAGTCTTGAAAGACATATTCTATATATAGGGCTAGCTCGATTTCCATCCGTAGGGTTATACTGACGCCTACTTTCACTTGTAGAAAAAATGTGAATGCATGACGATAAAGGGATATATGGAGTGCTCTCATCAAATCTGACAAGCTGTTAGGCCACAGGTCTACAAAACTGTGAAAGATTGCTTTTCACCAGACAATGATCGTGAAACAAAGGTCATAACATCTAGCTATAGAACAAATCTCCACCGAGAGCTTGCATAGCAACCATACACATTATCACAACTTATAAGAAAGTGAAAAACAATCTTACCACCTTTTTTCTAACACCACAACTTCTTAAAGGCATTGCTATTAGCCAATAGCTGTGCTATTGAAAGAACTATTGCCAGAAAGATAAGAGCACCTTTGATAATGCATAAACATGCTAGCTTCTCGCAAAGCCTCCAAACTATTCTATCAGAGATTGGCTTTGGAGACTAATGCTTTGAAGACCTCTCAATAATGGCCACTTCTAGGAGAGATTTTCTAAGTATTGGTAGCCAAAGCTTGCTCAAGCACCGCCCGATAAGGAGATTCGCCTAGAATCAAAGGAAATACTATGTGATACAAAAGCCAAAAGGTGCATCAGCTCATCAATGAAAAGCAGATTATTGATATAAGGATATGCCAACCTGTACACACAAATTTGGATCTCACACGCAAGAGAGGCTATGGCAACATGGCAGAGCGTCTTCTAACGAGATCTGACTTTAACTGAAATTTGACTTTATGGAATTGTAAGGAATCTTTACTACTTAAATAAGCCTACATCAGCGCCCCATTTCATTCGCAGTCAAGCTTGGTCTGTATGTCCATTGATTCCCAAGCATTTCGAATATCAAGAACGCCACTTTCGTTATCATACTTAAATAGTTTGCGAAAAGTCCTAACTACTGGACCAAAAACGTAACATTTTGCTCTGTTGTTGGGCCAGGGAAAGACCTGATGGACAAAATGGCTAAGCAATGACAAAGGCAGAAGATGCCCTGCAGCATAGGCGCATTCCAAAACAACCACATGTTACATAATATAATTCAGTAGATACCCATTTCGAACCGAAATAGAAACACATGTACCAGCTCTGAAACCTGAGACACTACGAGGAGATCAGGAAAAAAGATACACAGAGGAGCAGAAAAATCAATCAGATATAAAGCACTAGCACACTCTGAAAACACAGTATAACAGCTGTTGCAGAACTGCGACAGAAGATATTCGCCGAATAGCCAAGAACAGAATATGTTTTGAAAAATATCGATTTGGTCTCAGACGCCACTATGATATACAAGCGGGTGGAGAAAGATTATAATGATGATCCAACCAGATTACAGGTATAAAAATGCGGTTAGAAAGGACAGCAAATCTTCAACTCTAAAGCCACAACTAGCAACCTCAAAAGGTGCCGATTCAGTGTTTCAGAGGACACATGGGGCCATTCAAAATCTACGTAACGTTTAACTTCGTCATTTTCCACTACCCCTACGACCCCTTTGTAACGCATTGTAATAAATCTATTATTAACTCCCCTAACTAAACCCAAGGCCCACTTGATCGATGCTTCGTCATTAACTTGGGCTCTATGTTCCGCTGAAACTTCTAGAAAGTCTTGGAGATTCAAAGAATATGGAAATTGGCTCCCTGAGTTCAATTTTCGATCAGAGAAGCTGAGTACTGAGCTTCGTATCATCCGGATTCTTATAAAAAGATACACTCTTTTTTTGTAAGAACACCTAACTCTTAGCCAAGCCTAAATGCTCTTAAAATTCTTCTGATTTTGAGCCTGGAATTATTCCTAACTTATTCATAAATACCAAAGGTGTAACTTCGCCTAAAAATTTAAGGAATGTATTCCAATCTTTACTGATGTTTTACTACATCATAAAACTAAGTAAGAGTTTGTACTTTGTATCGGTAATGCAAAAGTACATCTGAAAGCAGTATTATAACTAGAATACAACAAATCCTTGCTTTGATGAAACTTGAGCTTCGCATTATTCTTAAATTATTCTTAAATTTCAGTCACTTTGAGCCTCAAAATTCTTATAAAACTTTTTCCTACAAAAGAGTGTATTGGTGTGATTGCTCAAATGTATATAAAAGGCGTCATTCGTTGTGACATTTCTGCTCTAATTAAGGACAATAGTCATTATCAAAATAAAATGTTATGTTATGCAGTAGAAACCACCAGTCCCTGAGGCGTCACGTGCTCTTTGGATGGCCCCTATCTTCATGGGAGAAGTTTATCCTACGTTTCGTCTTAACAGATCCAGCAAGATTGAGCTATTGGGTTCATTTTGACCTCTTTGCCTGAAGTTCTGAACTCCATATTGGCCTATGCTCAAACAAGCTGTATCCCAACACGTGCAAGATCTCAGATATCATCGGCAAAAGGATTACTGAACGTGTCGGTTGTAATTACAGTGGTAACCACGAGTACACATTTGAATGTCCATCCTAAACCACAGGAAACATACTACGAATGACACGATGCTAAGATCTGCATATGTACAAATAACATCGGTCGTTAATGATAACTACCAAGATTTAATCGACCAACACTAAAATTATACAGTACTTCTCCGCCTATGAGCCCCTCTCCCGTGTATAAGCTCCACCGTAGATAGGCTCGCCCTTTCCCTGGATAGGCCCTATATAGGAGTATTCAGATCGAAAGACAGAGTAAATAAACGAATAGCGTTGTACCTTCTTTATCATATCTAAAACATTCCTTTTGCACAGCTTATGGGTACAAGGTATATCAATGCCTTCACCTGAAGTTTAAGGCTGAAAGTAGTGGCAGTGAGACTAATGACAATGTAAGTAGTGCCAGTGGAAGTAGCGACACTGGGAGTAGTGACAGTGAAAGTAGTGACAGTAGAAGTAGTGACAGTAGAAGCAGTGACAGTGGAAGTAGTGTCAATGAAAGTAGTGGCAGTGTAAAGAATGACACTGACAATGTAAATCGAGGCGAAGATGATGCATGAGCTCTCTTTCAAGAACTGACCTTACGTAACTATTATTTAGATTTTTCTCAAAGTTAATATTACTCTTTCTGCTGAAGCAAGAGAATGGAACCTTTTTTACAATTCGTATAAGCCCCCCCCCTACAGAAAGGCCCTACAAAAAGTCATAAGAACACAGATAAGCTTTGGCCTTATAGGCGAAGAAATACGGTATCCGTTGATGCTTGAACGTAATTCCATCTTGCACACGTCACTGCATACCTTTAACATCATCTAATACTACTGCCGTTAGTTACTGATTAATCATTGCTATTTGCTTAGGAATACACAACCAACACTGCTGAGCCAGCTTCAGTTGCAAATCTTCCCTATGTGAAACAGCAACATGATACAGTTGCCCAATGGTATTGAAAATAGAAGCATCACTTCATGCTTTGTTCTGGGGGGAGGTAATAGGCAAATTTTCTACTGCCATCTGGTCATTATGATAATGCTATTCAATATCAAAGGTTGGCCTACTAGAGAAGCATGGATTTTTGTCCAAATTTGTATCCCATCATTCATATCGAGTAACTTTGTGACGTCATTTCAGAGTGAACTATTAGACTCAGAAGACCTCTTGGAATCCTTAAATTCCTTTATGCATTCCAAGAATATAAAAGGCTTTTCATATTGGAGAAAGGCGCTACTTCGTCCGCCTGCAAAAGAGTGGGCAAGCGGGATAACGGCCTATTTCACTCAAGCCCAGGTATAACAAGGCCCCAATTTATGATTAATTTTACGCAAACAATTTACACGCAAGGCAAGCAATTATAAGCCTTAAACATGGCTGGAAAATTTCATCATCTAGGGGCCTGCAAAAAGTAGCATATATATATAGTGGCTTGAGACTTTGTTTTGGGGACATAGTCCCGCTCTGCCTAGCGATTGTCTCAGATATGTTCTCAACCTTAAGGTATTTAAAACAGTACCTTTTAAATCTCACATGTAGTTAGGAGTTCCGTAAGTTACAAAAAACTCAAGTGAAACTTACTATAACTTTCTCTAGAACTTGAACAACATTAACAGGACTGTTTTCTTGTACAGCATTCAGCATATTTATTACCTAGAAAAATAAAACTTACTAACAATCAAAAATACTCTTGAAAAAATCGTTTATTGTCGTAAAAAAACAGGGCGGAACTATGCCACAATTAGTTTCGAAAGAGGCGAGCGATGTAACAGCTTTAGCTAAATTGGTGGTCATTTTCTTCCTAGCATTCTCTGCAACAACTCAACAAGCTGCAACATGATTAGCAATGTAGTCACTTAATTTATGAAGAATTTCTTTCTTTTGCTTAGTATATAAGTATATTGAAACTCCAATAAATGGCAAAAAGATATTGGCATTACAAAGCATAAGATAAAACAAGACCTGCACTGTATGTTCCTAGCAATTTAAGTATGAGCAACAAGGATGGAAGACAAAAATTGTTAGAAGTAAAATAACCAAACAGGAGACACACAAAGACAAAAAACAGACGTCGGAGTCAGGGGCACAGGGGGCATGTGTCCTCACCATTGCTTTTCAAAAATGTCGTTGGTAAAGTGCCCCCTTTCCAGCTTGAAGCTTCCGTGAGGGAGACACTGAACATGTGTTCCACACTTTTTGAATCCTTTCTACGCCCCTGGTAAGGTGCCTTGTTGATAATTCTTTTTCCAAAAGGGATTTAGAAAGCATTAAAAATTGCTAACGTAACAAAACTGCTGGCATCACAAAACTGCTGACATCAAAAAACTGCTAACATCACAAAACTGCTGACATTACAAAACTGCTGACATCACATCCATCACATCACATCACATCTGTACGGACCTTAAAATTTTCATGGACATCACAATCTGCATTCCATACAAATTCATAATAGCACAGAAACACTTTTAATTAACGTTGAGTAAAATAGAAAAACATACCTTAGTAATTGGTGCTTCTATCTTTGACGTTGTCATTGATTGTCTTCTGCTAAAAGTCATTGTGCCTCCTAAGCGAAAAAGAAACTCTTCTTAAATTTCTAAATACGCTGATAATACAGCACTGGCTTTCTACAAGTTAGGTTAGTATGAGTTTTTGGTTGTGCCTTACATTTACCATCTCATGGACAGTCTGGATAAATGTGATTGATTCTACATGTGAAACACGCTAGGAGCTTCCAAAGAAAGGTGAAAGGTCATCTTCCTTCACCACAATGCGCCGTAAAGCAACTAAAACGTCTATTTAAAGAAAGAAGATTCCTCTCTTCTGCTCAGGGATGTACCGATGGGGGGCGTAGGGAGGCATCGCGTCCCCCAATATTTTCAAATTTGCAAGAAAGTTGGTCACAAGTTAGCCAAGCTGCCACAAGATGGTTGGCCACAGTATTTTCTGTGACCGTTGTTTTTCTTTTTAGTAACAATTTAGCAACAATAGTTGGTCAATTGGCCAGAACGTCCCCCCCCCCTCAACAGAAGGTGTCTCAGCACATCACTGCTTCAGCTAAGTCTTTTGCGCGCATGGAAAGCATTTTTTTCCTTTCGAAAACTTTCCTTGAGCAAATACATATTCAAGTCTTTCTTGCTGTTCTACTTTATCACAAATCAAGATTAAAGTGGAGTAGAATAATAAATACACTATCGATAGTGAAAAAGTTAATCCACAAGCAGAAAAAAGGTAAATGTAGTCCCATATACTTTCATAAGTAGGGGGTGACTCGTTCGTTTCAAAAAGAGATTCAAAAGGTACCTTCAGAACCTGCAAGGCCCAAACACGACCCCTTGGTAGAGCAGCAACTTTATTTTATTTACTTTCCGTTTTTTCAGTTATTGCAACTACATATTCTTTTTTTTCTCTTTCCTCCTAAATCTTGCTGAAAGAATGTCCGTGTTAAAATATTAATTGAAATGACAAAAAATGAAAAAAGTGCCTGATAGAGAGGACGCTTATCCTAAGCCATCGGCATTTGAGGTAGGGTGGCCAGTTCCTTTCCTCGCCACCTTTATTTCCCCAGTGTTGACACCAGGTACCCATTTCCTGCACGGTGAACATTGAGCAAGCATTCAGTCAGGGCATCGAGTTGGACTCGAGCCGTAGACCTTCGGCACGGGAGGCATGCGCTCTAACCACTACGCTACCTCGCCCATCCACAAGCAGTACTATAACTCAAATACACTAAGCAATTTGATGAAACTTGGGCCTTGCATTATTCTCAAGTTATACCTAAATTCTTCTCAGCGATTCTGAACCTGAACATTCTTGCAAACTTCATTCCTATAAAAACGTGTGCATGCATCCATCAGACAGTCGTTAACAAACACGCAAAAGCAGGCGCATGTTTCCGTTTGGAACACAGGAAATTCACTAATGTGGTTAGTAATATCCTTCAGAACCAAATGCTCTGCTAATGTATGAGGTATTGGATTTCTTGACTACACCTTTTCGGCAAACCTCATTTCAAGCTGAAGTAGCTGTTTCATTTTGGCTACATTCCCATTCTGAATGTGTACTTTTCGTATGAGAAATGTCCGACTTTCTAATATGTACTGGAAATACAAACAAAATTGCACAGCTACGGAAAGGAACTAATTTCTGAATGACTTGGTGGCTAGTCTATGACAAACCTAACCATAGCGGTTGCGTTATCTTTCAAATGCAATTTTGCTTCTACCAAAGATATCATATAAAGATACACATGTTTCATGATACACTGAAGATATGTGAATTGTAATTAATATTCCAAACTTGTACGCAATATATTTTAGCAAAGACCGTGGCTAATAAGAAAGCATAACTTGGCATGAAACAACCCACAAGTTAATAAATAGACTTTTAAAACCAACACAAATCTATCTACCCTCATTTTGATTTGTAATGTTTGGCTATACTTCCACAAACAAAATCATTAAAAACACTTGGGTGACCACGGTTTCCTTCAGGAGTTTGAATGTCTGAATCTCACATGCTTGCTTCTAATATCCTTCTGTCAGACGCTCCTACTTACAGCAAAACTCTCATGCTTATAGCAAGACAGTTTGAAGAGATCTTTCCCACTGGCCATGAGGAAAAACTGAGAAAGAACTAGAGCTATGCTGCACATTTTCAGTTGAAACAAGCTGGAGTAAATTCAGTTGCAAGACAAATGAATGGAGAGGTTTTCTACTGTGGATGGAAATGGGATACTACACTAAATAATCTCATCAGTACTTCTGTGTAATCTATACTTTTGCAAAAGTTTAAGGTGTAAAAGACCCTGAGAAAGACATTTTAGTCATATCGTATTACTGCTTCTATAAATCTCGTGCATCAATGTTGATAAGAGACCTTCCCTCCGCTTCTATCAAACACCCATGACAGATAGTAAACGAGTTATCTGAAAACAGCGGAAAACTCCAAGTGCACGGAGAAACATGAAAATCCACTCTACTCTGAAGAAAAGGCTGTGCTATAGTCAGAACCAATAAATCAAACAATCAATCATCTGCATTCTGTACTTGAAACGTAAATTGTTGTAGCAGGAGAACAAACTAATGGGAATATTTCAAAATAAACCTGAAAAGTGTACTAAATTAACTTACATAACATATATATATGACATATGAACTCTGACAAGACAATTAACAATAAATACAAGAAAAAATTGGTGAAAATCACCACAGATGAAAGACTAGGTCAATGTCAACACTCTTCAATCAACAAGCCAATGCAACTACCTGGAATGTTTCAACTAAGCAGTATTACTGAAGTAGAGCAAAAGTTAAACAGAACGCGACAACTTACCATTGTGTAGTATTTCATATTGCTCCCGCACTCCTCTGTCCACATTTGATAACGACTGATGCATCTATCAAAACAGAATGATTATTCAGAACAAGATGTAGCTTTACAATTCGAGTTAACAACGCTGTATGCCAGACGATCGTAACCTTACAAAGACCCTTTGAGGCAAGAGAAAACCATAGGCTTACGATCGGAACTCACGGTATGTAATTCAGTAACCATGTTTACACGGGATCAGCGTTACAGCTCTTTTTATTAATCCAAAGAAAGACAAGACCTAAAAAATTCTGTGGACTGAGGTACCAAATTCATTCCAACCTGACTTTTTTGTCCGCCTACGCGAATATGGGAGGGGTAGTTTGATTAAACACCCTCAAACGTCTAATAGACGGTATGTAACGAAAGAACTTTCTGGAAACCAGTGTATAATCAGACTGCTTTGGGGGCAGGGTTCAACCGGGAACAGGCGTATCAACATACAGTACAGAAAAGTGAACTTGCCCTTAGATTTACAATTGGAATTGGATAACTTTCAAACTTTCACGAAAGCACGCATAAAGCCCAGAAACTGCATTGTCATGTTACATTACGATATCTCATTACGTCATATGTCACTGCAATGCAGAATATTGAGTCCTATTGAATAGAATTTGAATACATTCTATTGGGATATAAAAGCAGTCTGAACTTTGCAATTGCTCGTTGAGGAAAATTGCTTTACTGAAGTGGATGTCTAACAGATAGTCGATGAGGGGGGCTGAGCCCCCCCAAAATTCTCATAGTTTTAACAAGGTGGGCTGAGCCCTCTTGAGTCCCCCATCCACGACACGCCTGCTTTTAGTGCAAATGAAGCTTTTTCATTTTCTAGTAAAGTGCATGAACAAGACATCGGCACTCAAAAATTCTTGCTATGCTGGTCCGAAAAACACTCTCATATACAAAAACGCACCGCAGTACTTACAAATCCGAAATCTGACTAAAGATAATTGAATGATTCTAGGACTTTATACAATAAAAGTTTATGAGAGTTCTTTAAAACCACTGTATTCAAAAGAAAATTCCCAATCATGACACCTGACTATTCAAATGCAATGGCATCATATTGCCAAGACCCCCAGTTGTCCTTGGAAATGTACAGAAAACAAAAGACAGCCCAACTGTTTCCTCTAGGGTGTAAGTCAAAATCCCAAAATAGAACAATTACGATGCATTTTAATTGCACCACTTCCGTGGGTAATCTCAATACAAACCATTTGGAAGATGAAACCAAGTTCTGGAATCCTCTTAATTTCCTAACGAGCGCGTTTATTTGCTTTGTCCAATGAAGCTTCATGAAGAACCCGACTGTAGGCTAAAACAACTCGAAATTTGGGTGGCATCCATGCCAAGAAAGAGTGTAATCAAAGCTTACATGAAGTATCATATTCAACACAATGGTCAAAGCACTAATATAGTGTCAGTATATCACAGAAAAATTGCAACTTAACATTAATTGTTTCTATTTCATGTCATACACATTACAGCAACCAGTCTCACAGCGATGGTAGAAGCTTGCGTTAAATAAAATTTGAAATTTATTCTGTGCAAGAACTAAAATTAAAGCTCGTAGGCATGAAGTACTGGGTATTTTGCAGGGGTGCCACTTTGTCCTAAAGTTAAGAAGATTTAAGGACAAGAGTTGAGGATATTTATTGACTTTTTGTCTCACATACGACGCTTAGATCACTGTCACAAAAAACTCCAGGTGGGCCATAAAATGCTAAAGATACTTAACAAATGATGTCAAATTACAAACTGTGAACAAAAATAAATGTTATATTAGAGGAGATGGGAAAATGATAATTTGCTGAAAAAATGTCAAATTTGAGGGATTTAACATCCTACAACATAAAGTTTATGAGGAGATTTGAGGATACATTGACAAAAATCAGATATATTAGGGAAGAAGAATGAAAATTGAGGAGATTTGCGGAGTTTTGAAGGGGTGTGGGAACCCTGATAAGCACTGCACGCCTACAGGTAAGGATAAAGCTATCTTAGGACGACTCAAAAATGAATCACAAAATCTCTTATAAAAACTGGAAGTGCAAAAAAGGATTTCGATTACAACTACAAGATGGAGCCAAAGGCAACCTCTCCTGACGACGTAAAAATCATTTAAACAAAAGGTGACAAAACTATTCATTGCTAAATACTGTCTTCATCCCCCGGTAGTGCTATTCCTGTTCTTAATGGGTACACTACAGATAGATGTGGGGACGGGGTGCAACATCCCAAAAAGACTATGGGCCCTTTCTTAGACGAGGAGTCAGCCTATGGCAAGTCACAGCAAATTATTACATAGCATATTCACTCTTTTTTTAATAAGAATATCTAACTTTTTTCCAGGCCTTCGTATTCTTAAATTTCTATGATAGTGCATCTTGAATTACTCTCAAATTATTCTTAAATACCAAAGTTGTAGCTTCGTCTAAAACTTTAAGGAATATATTCCAATCTTTGTTGTTGTTTTACTACACCATAAAACTAAGCAAGAGTTTATATTTTGTATCGATAATGCAAAAGTACATCTGAAAGCAGTATTATAACGGTGATACAAAGAAAATTCTTATTTCTTGATGAAGCTTGAGCTTCGCATTATTCTTAAATTTCAGCGATTTTGAGCCTCGATATTCTTATAAACTTTATTCTTATGAAAAAGAGTGTAATTTGAGAGATAAGATAAAAAGGTTATAAATGTCTACGTCGTGGAATCAGAAGCTCACTCCAGTGTATTCGTATACCCCCACAAACCAATCCGTGCCCTGGCTGTCTTAACTGAACATTGCATTATTATCGTTCAAAAGATTAGAGCCAGGTAACTCTAAAAGTTGGTCAAACTGCCATGTAATTTAACACCAATTAAATGGTTATGAATGAAACAATCGTACGATCAATATGTGCAAATAACAATTATCAAAGCCCGCCAGGAATAAAATACTACACCAGCTTCATATCACATAATTTCAGGAGTTCATAGTGGAATTGAGCAGAGCTTTCAGTACTTAACTAGTTCAATTCATGAAACAGAAGGAGGAAAAGAAACCAGATGCCAGAAAACACGTGTTTCTTTTTACAAGGAAGTTTTTTTGGCCCAGTACTGACATTTTCTTAACCTTTCCACGATTCCAGTATCAAAAAGTTCTTAACACTCTCTTAGCAAAAATTTCTGGGCTCTATTGTTTTGCGCATGCACATTAATGGGAAATGAAAAAGCTCCATGTAAATTGAAATGATGATAAATTTTAGTAAATAACAAAAGTTAAACTGTTAGAAGGTAGCCAAAATCACAAATATGACATTTTGTACAAAGATAAATCGAATTTTACATACATAAACACTAAAAACTTTCTTAAGTCTCAAAAAGCCAGTACTGAGCACTCTCAACTTTTTGAGCAGCTGAGTACTACTTTCTTATAAATCACTTTCTTATAAAAAGAACGTGTAGTCTATACTTTATGACGTTAATTTCAGAGAGTCTCCTGACGGAAGAGGGAAGTAGGGAGGAGAGGGACTCAAACAATTCAACTCAATAAATACCAGTCACAATTACTGTCCCGCTATATCATTGTCTACTTCTTATTGATTCGATTGAGAGGCCACATACAAGCCATTCATATGACATTAAACCTGACGTGAAACTCAATCCACCTTTTCGACGCAAAGTCAACGTGTTACAAGGGGTCACATGACCTTTAAAATAGCGCATTATGATTGGTTAAGGTCTTATCTTCGTAAATAGAAGCGCGAAAACTAGGACAAGTCTGTGACCGCTTGCTGTGAATGTGAAGAAACCTTTCTATTAGTTTAAAAACTAGAAAACTTCGTTGATGTCAACTCTACCAATCCACCGTTGAATGACATAGACAAATTAGACGTTTATGACTTGCGGATGTTCCTGCAATCAAGAGGGCAGACTTGGAGGTCACGCTGGTGAAGGCTTTAAGCAATTTAGGCCGTGAAGAAAGTGTGGACTTTCACAAAAATCCTGTTCTTCATTGCATGAGCATTGTATCGCCTGTAGTCGTTGTGGTATTGCTTGCAGTAACAGTGTTTCACAATTTTAAGTAGTTATAGTTCTTTCCCACAAACCCCTGTCCTGGTTTTCGCTTGTTTGTTTACAAAAGTAGAGGCTTATCCAATCATAGCAGACTATGCGAAAGGTCACGTGACCACCACTTGCATGTGGATTTCGCGTCGAAAAGGTGGATTGGCTGAACTTCCAGACCTATATATCCAACTTCATAGTTCAATCTCAATATAAATCTCTAACGAGGGATTTTTTTGGCTCAGTATTGGTGCAAAATATCTAAACCACCTACTATAATCAGGACCAGTGGCTCTTCATAAAATAATTGTTCACTATAAAAATGAAAGTAAAGGCGTTGCATGCCCTGGTACAACAATCCCCCCCAAATTTTTAATGATAAATGTTAGCTTTCTAATTCTTTGATGTTCACTCTTTTTCTTATCATGTTCTGTTCCTTCGCCGATCATCTAACATTCCAGTGATCAGAAATATAAAGGAAGTCCTGTTCAGTGCGATAGGAACAACTATACTGCACAAAGGGCTAGACTAGCCTGTAAAATATCCCAAAAACACAAACTGAATGAATGGCAAGATATTACGATACTTAAGATTCAATTCGATTCAATTCGATTCAATTCAATTCAATTTTAATTCAATTCAATTGACAAATGAATACAAACAAATCTAATTTGACTACATTTAAATATATTTAACTAAGGAGGGTCTATCTAGTAGTTACATTAATCGAGAGAGAGCCCCCCTCCCCAAGTTAGAACTCAAAGGAGGAAATATAAATACTAATGTTACATAAGATGATTTGGTTAGTGGTCTATGGCTAAATACATTTAGCAAACAATTAAATTCTGTCACAACAGATTTACTCACCCTCATAAGTTCTTGCTGCATCTGAAGTGACTGCGTATCCTTATGGACCGCACTCATATCTCTTTTAATAGAGACATGGTGCGTAACTTTCCTAAAAAATTGAGTTATGGAAAGCCTAAGACTTAATAATAAGCTAATTAACAGAGGTCAGGGAAATCGTGGCGGAAGAGGCGAAGCAAAATAAACGTTTTTTTATTGAACATCAATAACATTGCCGGCGGCCATATAGCAAATGGGTGTGTCGTCGTGGGTGTCTTCAGAGCGTGAAACCATAGAACTCCAGATTAAGGACTGGCAATCAGAACTCAGGAACATGACAATGCCCTATTACGTTAAGAGAAAATCTCCTCCACAGTTCACTCACCAACCAGAAATATTCTAATCTACACAGCAAAATTCGCTTGCAAAGGAAACTGAAAACACGCAACACGTATCGCTGATGGTTGCACAGTAATTTAAAGGAAATTCCACTGTGCCTAGCTGTGCCAGCTATGTATGCTTAGCTGCAGGTGGAAAAATAGCAAGTCTCTATAAACAAGGGCATTTGCTTGCTATATTAAAATAATATACTGAAATAATTATAACCTCTTGTATATCATCTCTTGGATTATCTATGTCGTAACATCATAAACAAAAAGAAATATCTTCTCCCTTTCTCCATCTCCTGTTTTTCTCAATCTCCTTACTTTATTCTCCTTGTTTTATTCCTCTTGTTGTATTCCCTTTGTTGTATTCCCCTTGTTTTATTCCCCTTGCAGTATTCTCCTTGTTCTAACCTCCTTGTCCTATTCTCCCTATTATCTCCTCTCCCTTTATCTCACCTCTCCCAGTCTTCCAATCCATTCCTCACTCTCATCTTCTGTCCTCTCATATTCCTCTGTTCCCCTCTTTTTCTGCCCACTTTCTTACACCCCGATAACAATAATCAGCTACTTTCAGGTGTGTGTTATTACAAAAGCTTTGGAAACGTCTTCCTGTGTTTATTGTGATGGTGGATCTTGGAAAGGTTGGGAAACACTCAAGGTTTTCTTAAATGAATTTTCAAAAGTTAAATAAACTGATTATTCAATTAGAAATCAGATTTGTCTACTGAATAATATTTGTTTAATACTTTTCTTCTCCTTTGTACTTCTTTCTTTGAGATTCGACATTCCTTTACTAAAAGCTTCACTCGTTGGTACTAGCTCTGGTCTTGCTGATGGAACTAAGTACACATCAATAAATACCATGGCAAACATTTTCAAACTTCCACCCAACTCGGCAATTACATATCATAAAGTATCTCTACTGGGCGTGAGCAGAAACTCTATCAAAAATCAGAACTTCATTTCAGCTTGATGTTGTTGAGTGTATTCACGGTAATATAATTACATAGATAAAAAAATCATGCTTCTCACTTTGTGCAAACTCGTAACTGATCTTACCCGCTTGATCCAATAACTGGAATAATTTTTGTATTTTGCACAAAATATTCACCATTCTTCCTTCTTGCAATTGACATGCCTTCCCAAGACTGTAAACACAACGAAATTTGGAGTCAACGATTATCTTAATACACCATGTCTAAAGATTACTTCATACATGGCATATAAATTGCGAAGCTGTGTAATATAACAAAGGAAAATGGGTTATTCAAAAACACTTCACGCAAATTTTGACGAATTCTGTCCATCCCGCTCCATTGTCGCTCATGTCACAAAACAGCAAAACCCCTAGACCTGGCTTTACGACACAAAATGCGTTACGAAGGTTGGGGTGAGAATATCTTCAAATTTCGGTTGATACAAAGAATATTCACGTTAAAAAATTAATGGAAGCATTTGGATCTTTTGCAACGAGTATATTTAAAAAGTTTTGGGAGTTTCACACTCTAAAACTAAATATACAAAAAGTAAAAAATATAATATTCAAACTTTGGAGGGTGACACCACGGTTTCTCAACAGCCTTCTCCCCCTGAAAATCTGTCACATTCAGTGTAACCCCTTCCTCCCCTTACAGGCGTGACGTACTTTTTGAACGACCGAAGGAAGCAATGTCAAAAGGATTTAAAAGTTTATATCTTCTCCAAGGAATTCCTCTCATATTTAAGGAATAGAATTTTTCACCTTCTGAGCCACCCTCTAAGTCCATTCAGATTTATTTCACACAAACAAAATCAAAGTCAGCCCGGCTATTCACTTCATGTCATGTGCTTTCCATGTGACACCATAAGACTCAAAATGTGACGAAGTGGTGTACAGTGTGGTAGATTCTTGGGCAGTATGGAAGATTCTCAAACAGAGTGAAAGGTTCTCAAACATCGTGGAAGAGCCCCAAATAGTGTAAAAGAACCAAAAAGTGCGGAAGACTCTCAAACAGTATAGAAGATTCTCAAATAGCATGGAAGATTGCCAAATAGTATGCAAGATTCTCAAACAGTGTGGAAGATTCTCCAGCAGTATGGAAGACTCTTGAACAGCATGGAAAAGTCTCATACACCGCGATTGTCAAATAGTATGAAAGATTCTCCAGCAGTGACAATAATTCCACGTCAGTTACAACACTTACCATTCACCGTGCTGGGCAAACCGTAATCAACTCCAACTTTTAATAAACAATAACACAATCAACAACATATTGTTGTCGCTGTTCCAGCTGGAGAAGGAATCGAAAAACAGCTATCGGCGCCAAGCAAAACCAGCAAGAGAAGTCTCGATAACGGCAGAGTGGCGATCAACTAGCGTTGCTGTGCATAGCTCTATAAAACTTAAAACTAAAAAAATAGCCTCAAGATTCCAACAGACAAAGATTGCATCATAAAGGGAAAACATGGGATACGCTAAGGGCCTAAAAGTTACAATCAGCTACTACAATTGCCTAAAATAAATTTTAAAAATTATCCTGACTTCTTTTGAGTTCCTTCAGTCAAAAAGGCGATCTATTCTATAGCAAAAACAAACACGTTTCTATAGCAGGTATCAAGTTCGTATTGAGAGGAAGAAAAAGGCAATCAGCCTCTCAAGATCACATATAAAAGAGGTTTACATAACATGTGTGTGCGCGTGTGCCTAAACTATAAGAATTCCTTGGGGTAGTCCCGGAACGTGTTTCATATACTCAGTATCTAATAAAACAGCACAGTATTTGGAGAAAGATCCCATTGGAAAACAACCAAAATCTACAGTTCTTTAAGTGCTAAAGCCTCTTCACACAATCAGTGTGTTATTTTTAAGCACTGGCACGTTCAAACCACCACTATTTGCCTCCTACTTTCACCTCTAGACCCCTGGTAAGAGTCTATTTGACTGTAGCAACTGGATAGGACAGAAATTGGCAAATACTACCAAAATAGACTGAAGCTTGATTTCCAACGGGCCGTAACTACAGGCGATTATCGCAGGTAAGTGTGTCCGCGACGCTCAAGATGTATTGGCAACACACTGTCTGCGATAGTCGCTGGTAGTAAAGATACATTTGAAACACACTGCCTATGTGGGCCTGTGATTACCGGCGGTAGCGGAAAAGTTGAAACATAGTCAAATTTTCCAGATGCTGCAGGCAGTGTTTCCAATGTGGCGTAACTGCCGCACGCACATCTTTTCTGCGATAGTCTCCGGTACATACGGTACAATGGACACCAGGCTTAAGGGAGAAGGCGATGAAAATGATCGAAAGTTCTCAAGCACGTTCACTGTTACAATGAACCGTACAAATCAAAATCCATACACCCTATACATAACACTTCATGCTAAACTCATAGAGCACCACCAAAGTCCATGCAACTTGCAATAGGTAAAGCTATTGCAAACTGCATAGAACTTGGTTGTTACAAGGAATGTATAAAAAGTATCGACTTTCTATAAGTACGCCTGTTAATAGAAGTGATCACGAAATCCCACTGGCTAGAATCACAAAAATAAAAGGCCTCCTCCATGTCGCTACAAACCGAAATCATAAAATACGTACAAACATGGTTCTGTCATGGCTGTTTGTCACATTTAAGCTTTCCCATTCTGAAAACGCCCAGTGGCGCAATGCAGTTTAGAGTAACTTAGTCCAAGACCTAAGGACATAGGAACTAAGGGGTTCCCTGATAAATTTCCGTATAGCATGTTTTCTTCATTACTGTCGATTTTTCCTAGGAGCAAAACTTTTCTTTCCATTTAACCTACACTATTCAAGGTTAAAAAAGGCATGGATTCAAAAAGTTATCCAATTACCTGGCTCTCCTGTGAAAGGAGTGCGATCACACTCTCACGCTTTGGGAAATGCCACCAGAACTTCTAGGCATGCTTACTTTCGCACACCTACTTAATCGCCTCTTTTTATATCAAAGTCCAGAAAATTAGCAAAGTGACAAAGGTTTAATCGACAGTTTCTCACTATATTGATGAGGAATCAGAAGGACATTGACTAACTTGTTTTGGTTGAAATAAAATCGGAGAAAAGCTGGTACTGCTAGGAGTTAAAGACATTAAGAAATGGGTGCATCCTATGGCCTTGTTACTCCTCTATTGCATTTTTGAGCGAAATGAACTCCATAGCACTCTATCGCACGCCTTCTGATACCTTAAGAGTGCGAAAAGTCACACGTGTGGTGATTTTTCACAAGAAAGCTTGTACTACCTTAAACCTCTTTCCCCATAGAGTCCAATTCACTTGACAATCTTTACACGAGGGTTCAATCTCAAAAATGTCCTTTGAGTCCCCGGGCGTCTCCCTTACACAACTGTTTCTACCTTGAATGTTCTAAATGTTAGATTAGCAATAGTTATACAACTGCCATACCTCTAATAACCAAAAAATGAAAATAAAACTTGCATCACAAAATAAGATAGTAAAATAGGAAAAAACCACGATTGTGCAACATTCCTGGCCTCAAAATTGGGCAAAATCCCTGGCCTTTGAAGCGATGACAACTACAATGTCTGTCAAAAGTACTTAAAGCGCCCATACAGTTTTGAGAATTTTCTATCACCGTCCTGTTTCCGAGGCATTAACGAGACGATGAATCCCCTTCCCCCTCAGACAATGTTGAATCAGTAGCCAGGGCCCTTAGCTATTTAGAAAAGCATCACTTATCCCAATCATGCTAATCATATGCCCTTCAAATAACATTGTTTTAAGGGGGCGGGGGTTTTGTAGTTCGGCTACAGCGCAAATCACAGGAAGTGTTCCAAGACTTTTGGCAGACACTGTAGCTTGTTGTGGCTTAAAAGATACTTCTAAATCAAATGATTTTGTAAATATACATACCTTTCCTTTACTGAGATGTTTGGGTATGCCGTCGTGAAATTCCTAGAATGTGAACGGTATCAATGAGAAGACAACCTTGAATGACGTCTTAGGAGGATTTGCTCACAATGATAAATAGCGGCCCTCAAGCCAAGTTTATGACTCAGCAGGATGGGAGTCTAGGCGACCAGTAACTTATTTGTCATAAATACAGGTAGGAATGTGGTCACAGAGATGATAAGAGATGAATCTAGGCAAAGCAGGAATGTTGGCTGACTAATTGAAGTGGCAAAAGAGGGACTGAGAGGTTTGCTCAGGAAGAAATAGAATTTCGAGGGCAATAACAATAACTGCGAGGCACAATCTGGGAGAGCAACGAGTTAGAATGTTAGGCAAAATAAAAAATGTTTGCAACTGATACTCTGTTCAGACGGTCTGGTCTGAGATTTATTCAAAATTGATCTATACTTACAGACTTCAAAAAGCTATCGTTACTTGGAAGCGCTGAGTTTTTCTGAATTGAAGAGCTCAGCTCTGATCGCCAGTTGCCAGTTACTTTCTCGTAAGCTGGGTTAACATACTGTAAAATACAACACAAACTCTTGATTCCTATAGTTGCCTTGTAGGATCAAATACAATCAAAGCAGTAAAGAAAATCATTAGGACAAGAGATGCTGCTTTGTGCAAGCTATAATAACAACAATTGTCAGGAAGGTTAGCTTATAAAAATATCTTCTAGACATCATGTGAAACATTTCCAGTCAAACATTTAAAGAATACAATACGAACCTATCAAGTTTATATGTATAAAATTTAGAAAAATAGGTAAGGTGGGGACTCTCTCCTCGTTAGCTAACCTACTTAGAGAGCTCCTACTAAAATTCAGCTATCATATATTAGACTATTATTTATATATAATATTTTGCTTCTTTCTTATAACTATTGAGCTGTAGTACTGTAATTAAGCACTGTTTTTTTTGTTGTTGTTCTTTTAGTTTGTTGAATTTGAACTTGAATTGAATTGAATGAAATGTAGACTCCTGAAAGTACTACTGAGGATTTCATAGAAATAATATCAAATAGATCAAGGACTTTTTTGTAGCTAAAGGAAATCATTGATGGGAGTTGGGGGCATTGCCTAAGGTATAAAAAAAAGATTTAAGTAAAAACAAAGTAAAGCAACAAGGTCACGAACAAAAGCAAGATGGCAACATTAGGTGTGTTACGATGATAGTAATGAACAATTGGGACTCTTCAAGTAAACAATCTTTAATAGGTCCTAATTGGTCACTCTTGGGGCCAATTAGACGCATCCTAACACATGTAACTGCATCTGAATATATATTTCGGTCAACCTTTAGGTCACTATCCGATGTTTTCATACTCTGATGAGTGTCGGAGGAAAAAATGTTGCCACTTTTTCGTGCTGTGGTAAAGTTCTGTAGTACCAACAGACTATTTAATGGACAATTACATTCAAACAGTAATAATTTCAGTATGAGAGCCACGACGAAAATCACAATTATGACTTCTTTCTCTCTTATTGCGAAATGACCAGAATTAATGTGGTATAACCGTGCAAAACTAAGAAGACATAATCGTGTAAGTACTTTGTCTTTTCACGATTATGTCTCCTTAGTTTTGTACTGCTATATTATGCACGGTTGAACACTATCCCTACCAATCGATGTATCTTCTTTTCTATCGAAATAAACAATTTGAGTTAGCTTTTAGACGTTGAAAATGCTGAAGTTGAATCCTGGCTTGGCTAGTATCATATAAAATTTAGCATGATTGTGATTTCTTTTTCTTTTATTGCAACATAACCAGAATCAGTGTGATATAACCGTGCAATACTAAGAAGATATAATCGTGTACAGGGCCGTAACCACGATTTTCATTTTAGGGGGCAGGGCCGTAACCACGATTTTCATTTTGGGGGGCTTAGAAGTCACTATCGGAGGAGACCTCACCATGATTGAGGCGGAGGAGCTGAAAAAATTTTACGATTTTCAAACGTCTAAACACGCTATAACGGGTCACACTTTAGGATAGTATTATAATTGAAAACAAAATTTATTTTAACAAGAAATTATTGGGGGGTTCCAGCCCCCCTTGCCCTCCGGTGGTTACGGCACTGGTGTAAGTTTTACACGGTTATGTTATCTAAATTGAGGATTCACTGCATTAATAGAGAAATAAAGCAAAAAGTAGTAGGAAAACATCACAGAAGTGACACGAACAGCCAATAAAAGAATAACGGTATCACTGTCCTGTAAAGTTTCTCTCAAGAATACCGGGTATATGCTCTTCAAATTAGAAGATGCCATAATGACATTATTTTCGTAATAATATTGTTGCCGTAAATTTCGTCGTATTATTGTCGTAATAGAGAAAATAACAAAAAGATAAAATCTTATCGACAGCACAATTTGGTTGCAATGACTACCAAATAGAAGGTAGCAACGCCCACCTGAAACTCGGATTTGTCAGAATCTATACTTCTAATCTCTACTGCGTCATAGGCATTTTCAACCGCGCTAAACAAACAAGCACTCGCCCTGCAAAAAGGGAAATAAACAACGTGAAATAAACAACGTGAATATATTAGATTTGCTACCATAACAACATCGCATTAAAACCGTAGTGCGTCAAATCGAAATGCACAGGGCTGTGCTTGCGCTGTACTGTATCACTTTCGTCCTGATACAAAAGTGATACAGAGCCAGTGGGGTGCCGAAAGAATTTACCGACAAGCTGCTAAACGCCCCAGAATTACCGACACACGATGATCGACTACCGACAAACGATGATCGACTACCGACAAACGATGATCGATTACCGACTAACGATGATCGATTACCGACTAACGATGATCGATTACCGACAAACGATGATCGATTACCGACAAGCGATGATCACAAACACGCTTTTACCCACAGGCTATAGTAATACCGACGATTTCGGCAAAAGTGGGGGTTTCACATACCCCACCTCCCTAATTCGGCACGCACCCTGTACAGAGCGGCCTTGTCGCTACACAAGTAAGAATGATTCGATACAGTTTTGTACCTGCCTTTGCATTGGGACGGTACAAACGCAGGCTAGGACAGGCAAAAACATGTAATGATGCAGGCCTATCAAAACAAACAGTTTTTTTGCAATTTTGATTAATAAGGACGAATATGAGCCTAATCAATAACGAACATAATCAGAGTAAAAACTAAAAAGAAATCAATGAGAAAAAGAGGAAACTGTAGAAAATATTGGCGACTACTATTGCTTCACCACATCAAAAAGGAGAGAGAGAGGCTACTATTGCCCAACGCTTCAGCAAAAAGGATCGCCCGTTATATGGTTCGTTGAAGCTGGAGACTTCTTTTAATGGTCCAGTGGAAAGAAGAGAAGTTCCCACTAAGTCAGATAAACAATGGCACAAATTCACTGTATTTCCAACAGAGAATTTACCGTTGCAGTGCTAATGTCTTCAGTAATGAATTTACAAATTCAAAGAAAAATCACTAGGCCTGTCATCAATTTTACCATGAAATGCTGGCTAGTATACGGTTTTTTAATAAAAAAACCAAGCTTATAGGGTGTTTCTTATAAAACAAGATACAGTTAAGCAGTAAAACGGTGGAAAAGCAACCAGCTTATAAATACCAAAATTACATCAATAAACCAAAGAAAGAATGAATCAATTAATTATAGCAATACGTAATTGCTTTTATTGTCAAAAACTCATAAACAAAACTTCCAAAAAGTAGATCTGGGTTCTACGCAACTAGTAAACCAGATAAGTGATGCCAGAAAATCTCTACTTCATGCCAACATATCATTAGCACATGCACGAAAGCGTCTGCAAAATCTTAACCCTTACCCATTTCTGGTGCAGGTTTACCTGTGCATGTTGCATAAAAAATTCATTCTTTCCATTAACTAAAAACTACTGAGGACAAAATAAAATAAGCTTGAAACTCTATCTCGATTGTAAAAGAATAACCTTTTTAGCTTTTATTTTGGCATAAAAGAAAACAAACTATATAATAATAAGCCCTAAAATTCATAACAATTTCTATCAAAATTTGTTACCTGATTTTTGACTGTGACGCAACTTCACCATAGTCAAGCATTAGCAATTCATTAAGGCATGCCACAGAATCGTGGTTTTCGAAAAATCTCTACAAAAAAGTATATAAATCAACTGGAGGTGCAGTTCTGGCGATAGGCCAAAAAATGGCAAAAGCTTGAATTGTTTCAATGTTCGCTGAGTTATTTATGCGATGAGACCATTACAGCTATCAGTTTCCACGAATATTGTTCCCAATCAATTCCCATGCAAGTGAAAATGCTAGAAAGTTGACGGTGAGACTCTAGATAAAAGAAACATCATAAACCCTAGGCTGGCTGATACTTGGGCAGCGTACTCCACAGACAGCTATGTAAAACATGGGAACTACATATTCTCTCAGCGATACAGTATCAAGTCGGATCAGCGAACTAGCGTATTAGCCTGTAAACATAAATTAACCCAGTGGCTTGAGCCACAGGAGAAGAGACGATCACCATCACGCTTGTTCCATAGCCAAAATGTCAAGCTTTGGGGCAAGACGAGGGTTCCGCTTGCGGGAAATGATACGATTAGGAGAACTTCGTGCTGTATAGTATAACTACTGCTCACATTCACTCTATACTCCAAATAGGCTCTATCATACTGCATTATCCTTTTGAATACAGCTAAAAATTACTGAGCTTTCTTGTCATTCACACTTTGCTACATACGTCTTCTTTATAAGAAACATGTAGATAAGAAACGCCTGAGCTTTGAAGGGAAACTTAAAAAAACTGAGTTTGAAATAAAATTTTTTATTCGTCTAGAAGTAAGATACAAACAGCATCCATCTCTAAAGTGCTTATACAGGCTTATTTTCATAAAACCTGAAAATCCTATTTTTCGTCTCACAGTGGCTTTATCTGGTTGGTTGTTGGAAAATTTAAGAATTTTAAGAAACATTTTAGAAGCATCTGAGCTGGATTTACCTAGATATTAAGAAATATCCAGGCAGAAAGTTTGCTACATAATAGAAAAGTGGGTATGTATACGCCCACTGAAACAAATCTCTAGTCGATTATGAAGCAAGAAAGCTTATATCTATTTAGCTAGCTCCATCATCAAGTTAATAATGAACGTAAGATTCTATCACTGTTAGAAGAAGATTATCATCACGGTTTAGAGTATAAATTACACAACCAATTACTGGGTTGTAGATGGAGTTCAGGGTCAAATGCATAGTAATCAACTCAGGGTTCCAAAAGAACATGGAATTCAAGCAGACACTTAGTTTTTAAGTACGTGAAAGAAAGCTTATGTCATATACAACAAGGATACTAAGTAAACGCATTAGACAACACCGTTGGAACTTAAGAAGATGTGTAGGGAACACTGAGGAACATGGCAAAAAAAGACAAATGACGTGTGTAATAAACTATGTTTCATAAAACCTCTGCGTCCAGAGGGAAGACAAAGTAAGGTTTGGATTACGGGTAGGAAGACTTTCGATACTGCGGTATTATGTATGAATTAAAAGAGATATCCAAACAGTCCAATGAACTGACTAATCATTCAAATCTTGGACACATCACTGAATAGGGTAATAGAGGACAGCGTTAGACAACCTCGCAGCCAGTCTCGCAATTGTGAATAAACACAAAAGAACTAAATCGACTACTTTTTGGCATCGAATAGCAGGGGGGGCGCCCGATTGCAGATTTTTGAAAATTTAACCATCTAACTAAGCAATATTAATAAACAGCCAACCCCCAAGCTTACTAACCTTAGGAATTCAAGGTTTTAAAAAGGACAAGTGAGTGAATTACATTGGCTTTGTGAGAGCAAATCAATATTAAGAACCAAGGAAATCGAAACAAACTATATACCTTACACTTATACAATGTTAAACAAATTGTATTAATTTTGAAATATTTGGGTTCCCATACCGTGTATTGGGCATTGACCCCCTTCCAACCTAACAACTCCCCAATTTACGTTTTTTGGCAAAAATATAACCCCCTCCCTATTATATCCCCTTCTATTCGGTGCCAAAGGGTAGGGGTCTTGCTTTGCGGGGCAAACCATCAACTTCTCACTCAAACTTCTGAAGATTGGCCAACAAGCCTACTCTTTAGTTTTCAGCTACAGAAATTCTAAATAAAAGAGCAAAAACTAATATTAGAAGAGAAGAGGTTTCCTCGTGATAATTAACTCCATTTTCGTGGTAAGGTCTTCTTACCTTGATAAGGCTACTTTGTTCTTTGTAAGACGCATAGCTCCAAAGAAGTTCTAGGAAACCCGTGATGATAACGTAAAAACAACTAAGAACTTTCGAAATTTTGAATTCTCCCATCTTGAAACAAGACAATGTCGATTTTATGTCAATCAATGGGTGCTAAGGGAGTTTTTAGTAGGAAGTGTACCAAACGAAAACTACCGCTAGCCTATAAAATTTCTCAAAACTTACTACAAGCCATGCTTGCTTTGCCACCTTTGATTGGCAAGCCAAAAAACCATCGACGGCTTGGGTAAAAAGTGGGATTATGACAGCCTATTGCTCATCATGACAGGCCCCTTCACTAAATACTGAAAAACATGCTATATAAGATATATACTACCTGATATATATATATATATATATATATATATATATATATATATATATAACATGCTTTACATATCATACTCCAATTATACATTTGTAGTCGAAATCTGGCCAGCAATTAAGGAACCAGAGCCTGAAAAAAGGGAGCCTGGGAACGTGGTCCCCTGATACATTTCGCTTGGAGATAAACAGGTTTTTTATTTATAATAAAATGGTTTACAAGAAACTAATACTTGACAACTGAAAATGTTAAGAAATTTCAGTACTGGACTTTTTAGAACTATTGTACTTTATATGAGTGTTTAAAATGCGATTTATCTGAGTACAAAATGTTATTTATGTTATTTGGCTTTCGCCTAACAGTTTAACTTCTGCTAGTCACTAAGATTTATCATAATTTCAGGTGTAAATGGAGCATTTCACTTTCATCTAATGCGCATGTCCAAAACACTGGAACTCAAAAACATTTTGCTATGAAAGTATTAAAAAAGTTTTAATACCGGAATCATGAAAAATTTAAGAAAGTTTCGGTACTAGGTGAAAAAGACTCTCTTAAAAAATAAAAAACGTATTTTTGGAGAAAGTTCAACTCACATGTTGTATAAATCTATTGACATCTAGCTGTCCTCTCCCTCACCTAGGTTCCCATTAAGGAAAGCTTTTCTTCCACATCATTGGCCTGCTCAATGGCAAGGACCTATGCACTGATAAAGTACTTTTTAGCTATAGAGATATCTGCACTGGGAATTAGGCGACTTCGAGTCTTTTCCGCCACGAATGGGACCGGAAGTGTACCCTATAATTAGTGGTAGTTGTTTTTCACTTGATAAAAAAACTATGATTTGAACATAAGAATGCTGCAAGCAAGCTGCTTGTAAATTCATATCATAGGCAATAGGGTCTGTTGGGGTAGAATGGTCAATCCGAGGTAAAATCAGTAACTGACCATTTTGCCAACTTTATGGTTCTAGCGTAGTGGATGAGAGAAGTGTTGCCTTTGCTGCTTTGATATGAATCCTCGTTATGAAAGTTTGCATAAATTAAGACACGGAAGAGACTCATGTGTAAATAAAGTAAAATAGTTAGCTACCCGTTTCACCACGGTTACCAATTTTACGCCCACAGATCTTGTTCAAAGCAACAGACATCTTTTTGGCGACGAAGAGAAACTCTCAAAACTAGATCACTAAGTTAAGTTTCCTTCAAAAACCGTGCATTCCCAATATCTCTGAAATCCTTTCTATTGAACTGGTTCTATTTTCAGGGCCACGGAGAGGATTTAGAGACATGGAGCAATAGAGAAATTCACGTCCCCTGAAAGCGGAGCGAACAGAAAATTTGAGGTCCTAGGTATCAACGCCGGAAAAATGCCGCTGTTTTTGCATTATGGGGCCCAAAAAACCCTTGAAGCCCCACATGGTCCGTACAAACTACTCTTAGCATATTCCAAAACTTGTCCAAAGCCAAATTACCAAATTTTCAAAACCATGAAACACATTTTCGTTCGTGTTTTGAAGCCCCATAAAATAGATTAAACGTTTTTTCAATGCTATATTTATGATTTTCTGGTAGATTATGTTTTATATTGTAAATAGTAAAATGACCAAACATAACGTATTCGGTGTTTAATACGACACTAAGCTACATCATCACCTTTGGGTATTTTTAGAATTTTTCTACATGAAAATTCAAGACTTTTCCATTGCTATATCGAAAATCCTCTATTTTCCAAAACTTTCCAGGTCCTGGAAAATGGCATTCTCGATTTTCATAAGTGTCCAAAATGTATCTAAACCCATACGGTCCCTAGCCCCCAAATCTTACAAGGCCCCCAAAACCTCTAGGCCCTGGGGCACTTTGCCTCCTCTCCCCCACTCGGTGACTCTGCTTACACTAAAGCCATATCCTATTTTCTACTTTTCGCAATTGCCACCTAATTAAGTATTCCATAAATGACCACAAATCAGAACCAGCGGCTTCTAAGTCGTATGTAAATGTCAAATGGCCAAAATCATGAAAAGTACCGCACAAATTCTCCCATAATCCACTGAATTGAAGCAAACTGAATTAGTTAGACATTGTGAGACCACAAACAGCAAATGTGGCGTAAAAA
>WIPJ01001052.1:129017-139914 GCA_018155075.1 Cassiopea andromeda
ACACGGACAACCAAAAATTTTACGTAGTCAGGATTATCCAAAAAATTCTACTTAGAAAGACAATATAATGCGTAA
Organism: Cassiopea andromeda; assembly: GCA_018155075.1. Taxonomy (NCBI): domain Eukaryota; kingdom Metazoa; phylum Cnidaria; class Scyphozoa; order Rhizostomeae; family Cassiopeidae; genus Cassiopea; species Cassiopea andromeda. Next base: position 129,093 of record WIPJ01001052.1, read on the forward strand.
AATGTAATGATAAAGAGTCTGAGAGTTCAGCAATTCTTCTACTATAGAGAAAATCAAATCGAGCTACGTTCAACATGCCCTAAGTGAAATGGATGTAAAACAATTTGCTTGCAGAAAACTCAATGGATGTGAATTCTACTATGCTTGGCTACACTTATTTATACAAATAACTTATTTTTCACTTTTAAGCCTAGGGTTATTCTTAAACTAATTCATTCAGATCTCCGATCTGCTTCTTCAGGGCATGTTGAACGTAGCTCGATTTATTTTTCTCTCTTTTGAAACTATTCCTAAGTGCCAAAGGTGTACTTTCGACTTAAAATCAAAGATATATATTCAAATTCTTGTTCTTTCTGAATTCTTCATAAAGTGGAGTACAGCAATAAACATTGCACAGTTAATCCGACAGTAGTATTGTATCTCGTAGCACTGTAAGTCTTGATATGAAGCTTAAACCTTGCATTTTTCTTAAATTTCAGCGATTTTGAGGCGTAATATTCTGATAAGCTTCATTCTTATGGCAAAGGAATGTATCTCAAAAAAGATTTACAGTTTCACCTTCAGCTGTTATTAAACTAATCCATACCATGAAGTTTTTCCGCCTTCCTCCTTCAGCCGATGCTTTTCTTAAACTATAGTTCATATGACACCACACAACATGTTCTTGATATGAATAGAAGTACTTGCAGCAATTTCATACCTAAATCTCAGAGCTAAGTTGCTCCTTTTGATATACTGAATACAAAGATCAACGATATCTAAGGGGGCTGCTAATTATAAACAGAGAGGATGGTACCAAAGAGAGACGACTTCTAGTCCAAAAACATATTTTACCCGACGTTGAGGTTATACTACAACGTATTTGCACAGCTCTATTCCATCAGAAGGTTTATTTCACTCAGCCAATTTCTCTTCGATACCAACCATTATGTAAATAATAAACGGTCCCTAAGGTGAGAAAATTTGCTGCAAAATACCTCAGGTTGCTTCTTGAGGTAATACTCCATGGCATTCTCTGAGGTATGTGCAATTCTGCAGCGGTAGCCACCCTGACTGCATGCCGACATGAAAGCGTCAGTCTGCTGGTCTTCCTTTCCAAAAACAAGTAGAACCTGAAAGTAAAAAATAAATTCATGCTCTTTAATCTATACGGATGCTAAGTTTACAGACCTCAAATCCATGCGACTGACAGGGAGTCAAAGGTCCCTAGTCTTTAACTAGAACTGTCACAATAGGAACCAACGCTAAATTTTGAAGCAAAGACCAATACGTTACACCTCAATTCATACAATATCCGTGGCTACTGTCTGTACTATGAAAGTAATTGCTGTACCTCAAAAAACTTTTGATGGTACTCATTATGAGTGATAGTAAGTCGTACCCCTACAGAACAAGTACAACTGTTGGTACACGAAATCATCGCAACAATATTATCAAGATCACAACGGCAATGGCTTATACCTATAGTATTAAAATCAAGGCTGACATGTGCGTAACTCAGCACATCCGACTTTACTAATATCTTTACTTATCGCTATGTTCAATCTACGTTTTGCAAAATATAACTGATAATTATCCAGCTTATTTTGCAAAACATAGATCTATCACAACAATAATTAAAAATATTAGCAAACTAGAAATTAAGAATTAAACTGGAGACTCAGGTAAAATACTTCTGCGCTTTGCTATGGAGAGTATCATAGCAAAATTTTGAACATAAAAATGGGCTGCTATATAGCCTTGTTTTTACAATACCAACTGCGATACCCAGCAACAACAACTCATATACACAACAACAGCAACTCATATACACAACAATGGCAACTCATATACACATTAACTGTATTCAAAACAACAACTGCTATGCGTAAATCTCACAAGTACAGTGTACTTCAAACTATTATATAACCAATTCATGTTTTGCATTGTCACAAAGATTGATGATCTAACCAAAACAGGAAATTCCCTCCACATTTCGCAATTATTCGTATATCCTCCCACTTAGTGAGTCTAGTTCTCCGTTAGCTTTCCAATAAGGCCCTTCAAAGAAAAATACGCTTTGAGACATAAACATCAACCAATAAGCTTTTGCTTGCATTTTCGACGCACATGGAAGCAACTCTTACCAAACCCCTAAATGCATGATCAAGTGGTCTTGTTATTTAGCACATTTAGTACAAAGCATTACTACCCTGCATGAGGTCTTGAGTTTTTGATAATTGTAGTCAATAATGTGATTACCAATAATTACAAATACGATTGCTAACTAATTATATTTTGATGTTCAAGATGCAATGTTTTTATGCAAAAAGTCCCACAGAATCTCAACTTCATTATTCTCAAGGATATCATTATCTTCACCAAACAACATAATGGCTACATTTTCCCACACATAAAAAATCGTACGCCTTCCACTGGTACTGCAGTACTGCCACAGAACAAAGATTAGGCCCTTATTCTGTGGTACCGAAGCAGAAATCTCGTCATGCCTTATTATCTCCATGCACAAAACGTGTGCATCTCATCTCTTGGATGATACTTTGACAAATTGCTCTTCTTGTAAATCTCTCTTTTTCAACTTGCCATCAAGGCCCGATCTTGCATGGCAAAATTTTCCCTTTTTTGAAAATTTATTCTAACTCTGAACAACTCATACACAATCCTTGCCAAAATATTTGGGACGATTTGCAAATTTTCAAAGATTTTCTCTCCTGATCCAGCCGCCCTCGCCATAAAATGTTGTAGCACGAACTTTAGTGCTTGTCTTTACTTAACTTTCAACTGTTGTATGGCAGAGAAGAGCCACTTTTGTATGCCAAGCAAGATTGTTCATGGGATGGGGGAAGTGATGTAGGAAATCGACAATTAACTAAAAGGCACTAGCAAGGTAATGGAGTAGGACTCGGGGATGATATTTTTTGCGCGTTCCAACTATTTATACCGAGGATTGTAGCTCTAATTAACCAATATCTCAGCTATCTAGCAAAGAAGGAAAAGGGGCCAATGCTAAAACGAACATAAATTAATATGAGGGCCAGGAACGCCTACGCTGGGGGCAGGAGGGGCAGCTGTCCCCTCTGCCCTCATCCATAGGGAGGGCAGGAGGGGCAAGAATTGCCCTTCATACTGAACTCTTTCCATCTCTCGTATCTTCTGAAAGAGCATTTTCCGGCATTGCCGACAGTTCGGTTCATAAAGATTTTTAAACTTCTCCCAAATTATTATTGTACTACTAGGAGAAGTTTTAAGCCAAAATCTACCCCTGTGGAGGAACATACATATACATAGGTGAAGCCCTCAAAGGAAGCCTTGCCCCCCCTGCCCTAGGTATGCGTAGGCGTCCCTGATGAGGACTATGATGTCTATTATATTTTACTGACTGTATACTCGCCAACCTGCAAACGAACAAACACTAAATAAAGTTGCTGCCAAATAAGGTAGGTGACTAAAGCACAGAGCACGAGCTATTAAATTGGAATTTATTTTTTGTTTGCCTAAGATAATCTCAATCAAACTCCAGTGGGATAGAATTGCGAAACCAAAGAGTACGTTTTGCCATAGCTGCGCGGGCGGTACTGCACGACGGCAATTGCCCTTCACATGATATCCAGCAATTCATAGACACTGTCTTTGCAATAAGAGCGAAGGACCTTGGCTGTTTGCTTTTCTCTATGGCAAAATGGGAAAGCAAAAAGAAATAAAAGAAGTCCACCAAACTATGATATAATGTTACAATTACGACCATTTATCCTTATCCAAACCACTTTTTGAATTAGATGCATTCTCCCGCCCACCTTCGGATCTAACAAATCCTGGATTCATGTGAGAACATTCTGTCCAAGTAGACCACGAACCAAGACACTTGCCAAATACATTAGCAAATTATAATCACTGGAGACCACGTACGAGGGAGATTTGCCACGAAGTTAAGCCAAAATGGCAGTTCTTTATCAGCGCCTCGATGAGAAACCGTTCAATTATCTTACGGCAGCCAACGTTGCAAGTGCAAAGAGGGTGACGATCTAAGCAACAAACGTCTATCGAGAGAGAAGATATAGCGAATACTTAGCACTTTTTCTATTGATTATTCTGCTTGACTTATAACACCTTAACAGTTGACCCTACCTGAAGCCAGCTACATTTTGCAGAATCAGTTATAACTCCAAGAAATCCCTGCCCATTCAAAGCTGATATATTGAAAATTCTCAGGATAGAAAATGCAGGTTGAAAACGTGCAGTCATGGGTAGGGTGGGGGCACAAGTAGTAGGTGTCCCAACCTCCCTAAGTGCAGTGAAAATGCTCCTACGCTATAAGGTCATCAAGGATGGAGTGGGCCGTTCATGTGAATATCTACTTGACTTTTACCCCTCTTATGATGGTCAGCGCTTTTTCAGCTTAGCAAATGGGAAGCATTAATTTCCAGATCGCGGGAGGATTCTCGGTTTATTCATTTTACATTAGAGGTCAATCATTTATACTTCTGGGTACCGGGAGCGGGTTAGAATTTGGGAGGGTATGAAAACTTTTCAAAGGAAAATTGGGGCAAAATTGGGGCTATGAAACTTCTGAAGAAATGTCTATTGTCGTGGTATGGCATCTTGAACTCATTTCTCAATGGGGTATGAAAATTTTCAACAAAAATAGGTGGGGTACAAAACTATTTAACAGTTTCTAAATTTTAAACCGCCCCGGCAACCAGAGAGATAAATGACTGGCCCATGATTACTTAAGACAACTTCTTTACAAGATAGTTTAATTTGAATTTTTGATTTGCTTATTTATTTATTTTAAATTAGAAGTAATTTTTAGCTTAGAAGTTTTTAAAGGAGGGCCTCCTGAAAATCAGGTAAAACTGAAGAGTAACCCTCCCTAATAATTAAAATGAAATGAAAATAAAATACTCCTTCTCGAAAGGAAAACAGAGAGGATAACAAGGTTACACTACCTAAAAGCTTAAAGCAAATGCATTCTGCGTACACGTCTTAATTCACTGAGACTGGAAAGTTGGATGCAAACAGGGAGGAGCTTCTTCAAATTGCAAGGGGCGCCACGTCCGCTCATGGATAAGCCGGCGAAGTGAAAGAATACAGATAACGGATCGATTAAAATCAGTGCTGTAACGTTGATTATAATGGCGCTAGTTGCTATTGAGACTCAAAGGCGATAACGAAAGACGACAAAACATCATAACTAATCAACATTGGGTTACGGATTTCAAAATGCGCGTGGGCGACCCTTCCAAAGCAAGATTGTTGAACTGAGGATATGCGAATTGACTGACTTGAAGGGCCAGAATGCACTTTTCACTTCTCACTTTAATTAAAGGACTGTTGCCATGAACTCAACTGCCCAATGCGTGGGTCTCCTGTGCAAACATTGCAAGCAGTACTACCGAAACAGAAATACGAGATGGCAAAGTCAATGGCTGTCTAGTCAAACCAGAGTCAAATAGAATATCAGTCTTGCGGGTGTACCAGCCTCGAATTGATTACAGAATCGTATCATAAGACTCAGAGTACTGTATTGCTGATGGGTCTACTTAAAATAAAATCTACTTGAATAAAATCTATTGGATGGAATGGAAATTGAGAAGCTGAGATAACAGCTAAATGTTAAGAGAACATACAGTACGGCTACCTCAAGAGAAACAGGCAACGCAAATGTGTGCTTTAACCTCAAAACGGGGTGATGCTAATGTACAGGAGCATTTAAAGAATTAGCACAGTTTTAAAAGAGCAAAAAGATTAAATTAAATAGTAAAAATAGAATAATAAAATGCTACGTGTGGTCTAATTAATATATGGATATAAAGCTGGAAGAAAAGTCAACCAATGAAAGAACGTATGGAAGCAAAAGAAATATGGTTTCTTAATAGAATGCGTAATATATCTTGGATGGATCGGATGACAAACGAAGCAGTATTGAGAAAACTAGATGCAGAAAGACGACTTATGAAAATGATAGCTGCAAGGTAACAGCATTTTTAAACCATGTAAATAGAAAAGAGACAATACAATATTTACCAATGACGGGAAAATTGAAGGGAAACAAGCAAGATTAAGATGAAGGATGGCTGTTAGGAGCAGCAACATGAGAAAAATGGAATAAGGAGGGCTGGGACCGACTTAATCATCAAAGTCTATGACATTGAATATTACATATAGCTAGTACAATACGGGAGGAGGGCTTTTAAAGTCAGTCAACTGCATAGCGGATCCCATAACTTAAAGAGATCGGTAAGGTTGCAAATGAAAAATTAGCAAAAATTGCTTAATGTCAAGTTAGGAAACACTTTAATGCAAAATTACCATCAAAGGGATAGCACAATACAGAGATACCGAACACTTTCCAGACATGTTTATGGCTTTACAATGAAGCAAGAGTAAATATTGTATGGTTAATTGGCAGGTGCTAAGCAAATAGGACCCAAATTCTGCGTACAAAGGCATATTAGAAATGCTAATCAGCTGAGAACCTTTACGGTAGAGAAGGGGGGAATACTTGACGCCTTAAGAGATTTATTTCAAAATATTGAAACTAGAAAGCATGGAGCATTGATTGAAAAGATGAGACGAAGGTATAAGACTAGCTTAAAACAAAACGCTACATCACAGAAAATGACCATACTGAACAGTAGGACAAAGGATCCACATTGTGGAATCTCCTTCCATATGTCTAGCCCAGTGCTTCTCAACCTTTTTGATCCACTTCACCTCTTTAAGAAACAATTCTCAGCTATTCACCCCCACCACGACAAATCGTCATATTGTAGAAAACTAAAACTAGGAGATAAAGACATAGGGTGTATACTATAAAAAAGCACAAATACTGTATTTTAACAATGGGTGTTAGTTTTGTCTGTAATAAGTTATTACTAAAAGCAAATAACAAAATTATCAATTCGAGCCTTGGGCTTGATGTCAATCAACAAGAGTTTTTATACTTGGTACTAACTTTGTTAATTTTAGCCGTAGGTCGCGATTTATAACGATCTGAAATGACAGCAAACCCGTATTATACAGCTGACACCAAACTATCTGCCCAATTACAACTTGACCCCTTTGTGTATAATTCACCCCCAATTCCCCCTTTTTCAAAGTTTCACCCCTTAGGTTCTCGAATTCACCCCAAGGGGTGCATGTGCACCCCGGTTGAGAAGCACTGGTCTAGCCCCAAGCCAGTATTTGTGATTGTTTGGTCTAATGAATGTGACTGGTAGCATAGTCAACAGTATGATTGTTCGTTCATCTTCAGCATCCTCTTTGCCTTCCTAAGAAACGTTAACTGCTCGACCACTTTGCTAACTGGTGATATGAAGTCCCAAAATCTTCAACCAAAATAATGATGCAAACTACAAGATACATTCCAACATAAACAATCTTGGTGTTCTCTCTTCCACATTGGTACAAGCGCTAAGAGCTCGTGAAAAAGAGGAGCAGCTGGTCCATTTGGGGCTGCATATTTCACAAAGCACTCTGCAAATTGGCCTACCTCTGCAACTCGGCTTGGTATTTGTAAAAACAAAAGCCTGATTCCTTCATTACTCCTTTTTCCAAATAAGTAGCCGGTTAATAAGCAACTTAGTACTAGACAGCAAAAAACTTCAGAAACTTTTAGAACTACAAGTAAAGAGCAAAGAAACTCGAGGCAAATAGGGCATTGAAATCGTCACCTGGTCGACGCAAAGCTGGGCCAAAACAACGTGAATATGACATTGCTTTAGATTTTAGCTCGCACTGGTGCATTTTGATTGTTACAATACCAATAGTTTGCTACATTCCCGTTTTGCTTACTCTTGCATGTAATTTAGTTAGCTACATTAAGAAACTTGTAAGAAACTTTTAAAACTAAAAAGTGATCAAAAATTAAGAACCTTTAACTACTAGGCCTTGCGCCAGGTTTCTTTCTAAAAAACGTTCACACAAAAACGTGGTTCGTTACACTATGTGCAGGTGTCGCTAAGTGCAGGCTCTCTCATCTTACGATTACAGTTTCAAAATCCACCGAAATTGCATATTCAAATGCAGAAACACGGATTATCTGACTAAACGAAGATGTCCACTAAAATTCCGTGCTACGAAGCTTTAATAAAATGAAACCAAAGGACTCATCATACGCATCAAAAAAAGATAGAGAATTTGGCAACGTTGATGATGCTATCTGTTGCAACAGTGATTTCTGTATCTATAAACGCCATAAGAAAAAACGCAACAATGACTATTAAAATCAGAATGGCAGAGAAAAACATTTCCAGCTGCAACCCAAGAATATTCATAGTGACTCTGCTTTAATCAAACTGCACATGTGTGGCCTTTCAAAAGACCCGCCAGATCAAAGCTGTATAAAAAAGCGGTGAAGTGTTCAAAGTAGTCGGATTTCGTGTAAACTTGAAGCAAAAACCGGGAAAGAGCAACTATTACTTTGGAACTGATTCGCTACTTTGACAGTCTTGAACAAATGAACCGGCTCTAAAAAGATTACAGGACCCAGCCGCAATGGTTCAAGTGAAAATCCCTTCTAGTTGGATTCGTTGAGTGCACACGGTCATTTTTTATAAGAAACTTTGCTCAAAGCCTAGTAAAGTTTCTTGATTTTTGTCCACAGTATAGCTCTAAACATTTCTTTAGTGTGTCTTACTTTAGCAAACTGAATTGCTACGAAAGCTTACGGAGAAGGTGAATGTAGCAAACAATTTGTCCTATAACAAACAAAACGCGTCACTACAAGCTAAATTCTAAAGCAATGTCATTTACAAACTGTTCTGGTACAGCTTTCCGTTGAACCAGGCAAAGATTTCAATGTGCTAGTTGTCTAAAGTCTCTCTATCCTTATAGCTTTAAAAGTTTCTCAAATTTAGGCTGTCTAGTACTTGGTTGCTTATAAAGTGGTTTCTTATAAAAAAAACGTGCAAATGGGTTGCAATTTTGACAACAATTAATTTTCTGTTCGCTTGCATAACAGTTTTTGGGGAAAATAACAGCTAGTCGAGTTGCCTTTACTTTGTAATATGGCAGGGGAAGGGAAGCCATCGCTGTAAAAATATAATTACTGCACCTGCACAAACAAACTATGGAGCTCACTAAATGCCGCAAGCAGTTCGAGGAGTGAAGCCAACGAAAGAGTGCCGTAACAGATATGACAAATCATGAATAATTTATAAATATGTGTTTGGTAACCTGCGAAATCAAATTGTAATTAGGTTAAAGGCTTCAAGCACACTCGAAAAACGCCTTGCTACCCACATGCGTGCGATACCTCGATGAAAGTCTTAATGAAGTTCTACCTACAAAGGGGTAAGGAACATTATAGGAGAGTGAGCCACATCATTCAAACCTCTCCTTGAGGCCGGCCGAAGGTGAAAGGAACAGATCAACGATAGTCCAATGACGATAGTTATAATAAAACTTGCAAGCTTGTATAAAGTACATTTATAATTTGATTCTACATCTTAGCGTGCCATAAAAATTCCTTTTCAGGTCGGAATGTGCCTCCTAAGTGCAAAAACTGAGTAAACAAAACAATAGGCCCACATTTTCCTTCCTCTGTTTCTTCTTTCTTATGTGTCCACCTTTCAATCTGTCTTAACTGTTACTGATAGGCCTATTTTTTCAAAATGCGAGGTCCGTGCAAAGACTTACCAGCCATACGGAATGACTGCATATGAGCAATGATGAATTGTGAGCAATGACAACACCATAATAATTCAGACTTTATTAAGTGGAATAAGAGAGTGTTTACTAGTGCCTACAACGATTGTACGAGAGAACAACTTGCGTTCGGCAGCATCTTTCTTTCTTCAGAATAAAAAATCAAGATAATGATCGTTACGTTTAGCTCCAATGTCATTGACGTAGAAACTGAAGACACATGGAGCACATGCCCCCCAACCTTTCCCAAATTAGCATGTAAGTGCGTCTTCAACTTACATAAGGTTGGCACCAAAGAGTTGGTTGGGTGTAAGAAATTTTATTACAGATTACGGCTATGCTAATACATTGCAATACAAGCTTAAGGCTGGGTTGGAAGATTTTTCGAAAAAGAAATCATTTTTCTTCGGACCCAACCCCTCTGTATAAAAATGAGCAGTCCCCTAATTGCTCTTTTTTGTTTATGAGGGTGCCCCTGAATTCATTTGCCCCCACACTATTTGGATATATCTTACGTCCCTGCTTGACCTTTAATTTCAATTTACTTCCTTCCCAACATATAACTGTGACCCAAGGAGATAATAAGGGCTAGGTTAATGGTATAAACGCAGAGCTGTATAGCCAAATATTACATGGTGTAAAATAAGTCACAACTAACAAATCATACAACCAAGGATGTGCTGATGGGGGCGTGGGGGCGTCATGTCCTCCCAATATTTCATAATTGCAAGAAAGTTGGTCAAAAGTCAGCCATACTGTAAGAGAAATGGCCATAGAACTTTCCGTAGCCTTTTCTTTTTTTAGTAACACTAGTTGGTCAAATGGTCAAAGCGCGCTCCCCCGCCCCCCAATGGAAAGTGCTTTGGTCCATCTTTACATACAACATATTTACATGAAGATTTCCTACGAACTGTAACTGATCAATTCCGTGCTGACTTCATAAGTCTAAAGGCGTTATAGGGGTTCCGCTGGATAAGAAAACAATGCCCAGTTGTGTCACATAATTAAATGTACTTCCACGGACTTTCTGTACTTTTCCAGTACCACCAAGAAAGGTTAATTAACTTTACCAGAACCACATATAACAAGAAGTACATATTGGTCGCTTGTTAAGAAAGGGAGAAGGTTAAAGCCTAATATTATGAATTCATTATTAGTACTCCATTACTTTAAA
>WIPJ01001052.1:141670-163630 GCA_018155075.1 Cassiopea andromeda
CCCCAATTTTCTAGGAAGGGGTAACATTTTCAATTTCGAATAAATATTTCACTGCTACCAGTCGAGAACTTGGAAGATATAAACGTTATCTTTCTGATGAGAAACATGTCCATAAGAAACATGAGGTTGAAATTTGGGAAAGATTAAGAAACATTTAAGGCTGGACTTGATGAAATATTAAGAAACACCCATGCTGACGGCAGAGAGTTTGTTTCTTATAAAAAAATGCGTCTACATAGAATGAACATAATACTTCTTGAATGACACTGTGCTTTGAATTATACAAAACGTCTTGCTAGATCTCTTTCCGTTTTTTAAACCTAGCTTTCTTTCCGTTTTTATGTAAGCAACATCCTAAACTAAATCCTAAATTTTAATGCATTGATTGCTTTGCTATTATTTTCGATTATTCTATCGTCCTGTAGTCTTATTTCTTGGCCATTCTGCTTGCTCTTTAGTATTACAGCTATTATTACTATTATCACATCTTTTTCATTTACACGGCTATTTCATCCACAACGGGCGAATCTCTATGCCCAAAGAGGGCGTTTTCCTAGGTATAAGACGAAACTGCATTGCATTTAAAACCACTTGCCTTTTTATCGCTGATTTACTTTCTTTTTGGAGAATAAGGTGGTGTTGGTTGTGATGGCCCGCTTTCAATAACTAGCTATGCCTTATATACAAGTCCCTAATTTTCCCAATTACAACTCTACACGTTCAAATTGCAAATGCACAAAGTGAGGCAAATTCACAATTACTTTAGGCCATGTCATATTTTCTACGGGAATAAGACTGCTATTCCCCACAATAAAATTTGTAGTAAAATAAAAATAAATGTCCGGACTACACTCAAACCGTAAGGAAATCTATTTGCGGTCAAAATACAAACTTGGCAATGAGTCAAGGAAGAACCTATGATTTTCACAAACGTTCTATTTCGAAGCTTCTCTCCAAATGAAAATTGTTGTCATTGATAAACGTAGAAGCCCGGGAACAAAGGGGGCACATAACCCCCTCATTTTTCACAATTTGTTGGTAAAGTGCCCCTCTGCAGGTTTACAAAGCAGCCCATTTTGTAAGTGAGGGTGGCCCTGAATGCATTTGGCCCCCACATTTTGAATTTCCCCTAAGTCCATGATCCAAGTGCAGCCAATTAACGAAATTTCTCAAAAGTCTATTAATTTGACAAATGAAATGGAATCCTGAGATCACAAAATGAATGTATAAAAAAACCAAAAAAACATAGAGGTGATTCACTGAATGATTGGAAAACAAGAAATTGGATCCATGCGGGTAACCATTTAGAAAATGGCCATTCACATTACGTTCTCATCCATAGCCACATTATTGACATTGGCATGGAAATGATTGCCTGTCGTTTCTTCAATTTATATCAGAGTATCAGCCTTAACAGAGTTTCAAGCACTTAAGCCTAGTAATGAAGCTCTCTATATACAGTACGCCCCCAAAGGATGATGGGACTTCACCTTGCAGTAATAAATTATACCAATAATGGGACTTCGCCTTACAGTAGTAAATATAATACACGTCACTACAGAGATCTGCAGATACCGAGATATCGGACTGAATTTGCAAAAAATGATTTCAGTACTCAGCCCTGAAGGCTTGGAACGATATACCTACGCGAGTTACCGACTTTAAATAGTTTCAAAAAATAACTCAAAACATATTTGAAGGGCTAGAATCAGAAGTTAAAGCAAGAACACCTGGAAGATAAGTGCTCCTAGTAGGGTCAAATTTTTATTTTCAATGGGATATGTTAGTAGTATGTTCTAGTAAGCTAAAGGCATATTGCGTGCTAAAATAATAAAATTATTAAACTTGACTTAAGATACAGCTTCCAATTGAAGCAAGGAAAGGAAATCCCTCATCTACAGACCCTCAAGGATGAGCTACAAATACAGCTATTGGAGGGGACTCATTTGCGTGGGGGCACATCATTCAGAAATATCTTGAATACTTCGTGCAAATATCACAAAAACCAGTCATGAAAATCACAAAAAATCACGATGTGCAGGCGAAATGGTGCAGTCACAGTGAAGCCTTCATTGAAGAGCACAACACTACACTAGCAGATTTCTTCATTCAATATCACTAGCTAGACATTGCAGGGATGTCAATTTAAGTAACAGTCTTCAAAATGAAAACTATTGGGCTGGTGTAAAAAGTGTCTTCCAAATACCATCTGTTATTGTTCTAATGCCGTTTGACATTAAAATCTGGAAAAGGCTTGACAGCTATAGCCACTCTAAGCCTTAACTAACAATTGTAATTTTGACGTTCACGTTTCTTGTCAGAAATAGGCATGGTCCTGGGTAATTTTCCGCCGGGCCTCTCAATTTATTGTCATCTTGGGCATTCGTCTTGTCATAAGCCCTGAAGTACTGCTAGTGAAGTTACTGCGTTATATGTATTTATGTAAAGCAACGTCTCAGAGGATATCAAAATTTTCGAATACAAGCTTTTCATAAGAAACAGACTCGTTGCCTTCAGCCAGGATATTTCTTAATATTTTACCAAATCAAACTTCGGATTTTTCTCAATTCTTAAATTCTAGAACATTCCAATAAAAACCCAGAATAGGCAACTGCAATACAAGAAATACAATAGTCAGGTTTTGTGAACCATGCAACGGAAGTTATTTCTCTTCTTTTTGCAGCGTGATAAAAATCATCCTGTAAAACAGCCTTTTCAAGTTAACATTTGAAACTGAGCCTGCTGTTGTTTTTTAGCTTATATCAAATTCCCACTTCCTTTTTCTTATAGCCATGAATCTTGCCAAAAACATAATCATTCTCTTCATTCCATTAAACCACAAAAAATAACTAACATGCAAGGCTCAAGATGAAATAAAAGCAGAATTGCCAAGCCATGAAAAGCATGAAACTTTAATGTGCAAAAAATTGTAATGTATGGAGAGCTGTAATGGAGTCATTTATAATACATTATTATTTAAATTTCAGTTTTGTGGCAACTAACAAGAAATGGCATCTCAAGTGTCCAACCTAAAACAAACTAACCTTAGCTACCTGGAAAAATCCACTATATATGGAAATCATCCTTAAATACAGATTTCATTATCATTCAAGCCTATGAAGCAGCTGTCTCTTCTGCACTAAACAGTGATCTGCTGAAACTCCTTTTGTTGGGAGAGGGAGCGTTCTGACCAAGTGACCAACTATTGCTACTAAATTGTGGCCAACTCTCTTGTTGCCTGGCTAACTTTTAAACCAATATTGGGGGAGCAATGCCCCCCATTGGCACATCCCTGGCACTAAATGCTTGTTTTACAATAATATTTTAAACTAAATAACAAATGATGGAACTAGAACAAATAAGAAAGATATGCATAACTTTAGAAAATTTTATGTTATAGACCTCTCTCAGTTCTAAATCTTACATTTAAAAAATGATAATATACTTCCTACAACAAACAAATCATGACTAAAAATTAAACCTGTCTTGTGCACAATGCACAAAAATTATGCTTGAATCTGTAGAGTATCATAATTCTAAGATCATACTCCATCACTTTCTTGGTGAAAATATCCCACATATATGGAGGATTTATATATTTCCACAATTGGTTTTTGCCTATTTTTCTTGTGAATGGTAAACAACAGTGTATTGCTTATATTCTAAAAAAAACTTCAAAGGCACAAAACAATTGTAGGCAGAATTATGGCTAATACATCCAATGAGGCAATCAGCACACTATAAAGTCAATTATCATGCCTACAGCAACCATATGTGCAACCTATCAAATCACAAATCATTCTTTCAGGACACTAACAGCAAGATTCATCATGGATAATGAAGCAGAAATGTGTGCTTTAGCTAGTTCCAAATTAAACCTTCTATCTTCAAGATATGAATGTCTGTACCAAATGTTCAACTCCTATTCCCTTATCAGAACATATACAACCACATGTGCTAAGATCCATCTTTAATTCATGAACCAAAGTTGCAAGAAGGAATAGCAATTACCAGTTTGGCAGCATTTGCTAAAATTAAATCCCGTGCAATGCTAAAATGTATTGCAATGTCATACTATGCAGGGATATTCTTATGGGGGAAGGGATGGTAAGAAAGTTGGTCATGATGCAAGAGATTTAGCATTCTGTTGATCACAATGCTTCATTGACCTTCTTTCTGGTCACTGCTTGTCAAACTTTTGCAAAATGCCCCTCAAAGGGAATTGTTCAAGTAAACTTCTGATGCTATGTTGTTCAATGCTATGTGTGCTATACTATGCTAACAAAATTGTATGCCATGCTGAACTCATTTGACAGCAATTGGCTGTTGAACTTCCTTGAACACTTTCAAGATACAACATGATCAGTAGCACATCAGCAACAAATATTAATATGTTGATGATATACCACTGATCAAGAATGTCTTTTTTTGTCTTCATCTTCATTCTAAAGTTTATCCTGAAGCTACATTTTTTCCATACAAGACATCTTAAGAACTAAAATACAACTGAATCTTATTGATTACAATCAAACTCACTACTTAACAGTGCTGGATACAAAAGCTCTAAGACAGGTATGATGGAGAATCATGCACATTCAACAGCGGGATGAGATGAGTTATAAAAGTTTGGATTTCCGCCACACCAGTACAACTATAAATTGGTTCAATTATGACTTTTAGTAAATAACTTCCAAATGCAATTACTAAAGCAGGAAAAACAGCACATAACAGTCACTGGGGATAAGGAATATGAAAACATTTCCTGGGCAGCAATCAGGATTATAATAATTACAGCATTTCGAAAACTACAAAAGGAATTTCTTTTGTGCAGCTGCACAAAATCCATTGACTTTGTTTCTTTTTGGCAAGCCCACCAGGCATCACATTTAATTACACTAATAACTGAGCTATTACAATACAGATAAAGTTAATCACTCCATTCACTATCATCCGCAATTTTCAATATCATACTACCAAATTCTGGCACTCAAAACAATAAATATAAAGAACTTTCTTGAACAACTGCACTGTAGGGGAACAAAGCAGTACTTTCTAGGCCTGAAACTGGGACTATCAACATAGAAGCATTTTATCAAATATGCCCCCCTTTGTGAGATGGGATGACTTCCTAACAGGACAATTAACATTTCAAGGTAATAATATGACTATGGTCAATTGCCTCTTTAAGTCATGAGATGGGTCAATGAGATTGTACGGCAAACTAAAAACTGAGATATTCATTTGACATTACACTCAAATACACTCAGTACAAAATGGTCCTTTCCACCTACCTCCATGGGTTGCTGTGTAACTTTCATTGGGCCAAAAAGCAGCTCACGCTTTGATGCCTGAAGATGATCAAACAGCTTTCAGAATATATGTCAATTCGACGACAACTATGTAAACAATGAGTTTGACAATGCATGATAGTCATTTTGTGCCTTATCTTACGATTACCCGGTTCAACAACCTTCAACGCGATAAGCTAGGTCTCAAGGTCTGGCCTATCGACTGAGGACAATAGTTCCTTCAAAGTAAATAATCAAAGATTTATTGCTAGTAAGGATTAGGGTAATTTACTGCACTAAGCAGAGTGCTCCTAAAGAGCAAATTTTGGGTATCATCAATAACCATTTACATACATTTTACTGAACGATGCCTGGGAATTACTCAAATAAAACAAGGGAGCCGTTTGATTCTGATAGTTACACAAACACAAAGCTAAGTGGACCATCGCTGTGAGAGAAGACATTTCAGCAGGTGAGCTCGTGGAAGAATCAACTCAAGCAGGTTGCTTTTGCCTAACGATTGGCGGATCAAAAAGTAAAATACAAGTATGAATAGAAAATCTCTGAGCACCAAATAATAAAAGGGAGAAATAACTCTCATCTGTAGACTAGTTCTACACAAAATAACAAAAAACTGAGCATTATAACGTACGTTGCGTGTGAGGCAAAGGGATTATCGGTGGCCAATTAAAAAAAACTGTGATTCACATTTAAACTGACAGAACACCCCAATATTATGCTCTATATAACACGGTTGCTCGTAGAAATACGGGGTTTCCTTTTACGCAAAATGTCTGTTGACAAACTATCAATTCACGACGAAGCAAATCAAAACAAAATCGATCTTTAACATGGCCTAACACATTTGAATTCTATAATAATAAAACTGATGTAGCAATATACAGTGCATTTACGAACGCTTATGGTAAGGCCTCAAAAGTGAAAAGTGCTACAGTGAGAGTAGTTAGCATAATACCACTGGGAATAATTAGAAAGTGTAATCAGAGGAAGGTACCTTGACTTCCAAGCCGGCCGAATGCTGCATTTCTAAAGTCTGTGTTTCGGCCTCACTCCAAGGCGCAGCTCGGGCTGAATAACTGCTTTCCCGTTCTTTCTCAATCCTTAATGTTCTACTTTCAGTTATGACGGAATCACTTTGGTTCTGAGGGATGTGGCTAACGACTTCTGAAATGCTAAGGGATGTAGTTCGAGATTGCTTCACTGCTTTCAGGTTGTCCTCTCTACAGTATACAACTCCGGTACTCTGCGAAACGTGAATACTGGGAGCACAGCCCATCAGGGTAACGTATCATTGAAGCTAAAACTGATATGGATTCCTAAATATCATGCGTAGTGTTCTGAACTGGTTGAATTCTCCTTTAAGACCGTTTGGCTCAGTCGAACTCTCTTGTTAACTCGTCAAGTTCCAAGCCTTTGAAAATGGCTGTTTTTCTTCAAGTTAGTCACCGGTCAAGCTCAACACCAGAATTTATAACAATTCAAAACAGATAGATAAGCATTTCTTTGGGCATTTCAGGCTGCATGATAAGCTGATTGTAATATTATACCGTAATACAGGTTTCCCAGCTCGTCATGAGCAAATAGTCAAGGAGATTTCCATATAGCATTTTACGAAAAAGACAGCCAACATCAAGTTGCTTCGGTCGTTCGGCAATCAGATGTTGACGCATCGATTATTACGCATGTGAACAATTGAATGACTTGCGATTGGTTCGGCTTGATTAGCTTCCAGATTAGATACCGCGTTTCAACCGCGTATATTCGCGATTCGAAAGTAACTCATCTTCACTGCAGCACCTTATCATGCGCAATATGATTGTATACTTCTAGCATTTAAACTAGCCAACTTTCAGTATGCCCGGCAACCTCCTAGTTTTCCCCCAAACAAGTGTAAACAGTCTCAAAATAGTAATTGCCATCTTGCACAGAAAAATAACAACTGGAGGAGGCATTTTCTATTATCGTAATGGACCTTGTTTACACACAAGGTTCTGGGATAATAGGGAATAATTAACTTACACCCCCGCAGATCGGAGAGAATATAGCCACTGGGCAAAAAGGAAAGCAACATTAGACATTTGAAAGCCAGCTTTTAAACAGGATTTTCTAACATGGAAGCAATCACAGACACTGGGACTAGAGGCGCAGGGGGCATGTGCCCCCTACTTATCACATTTTATTAGGTACAGTGCCCCCTTTACAGCTTGTAGAGCCCTTCTTTTTTATTTTTGAGGATGTTTACACTTGAATGGATGTAACCCCTTCCCCCCAACTTTTTTAATGCTTCCTACGTCCCTGGAAGCAACATTGATAATAGTGAGGAAATTGTTAATCTCTATTATTCACCAGTATTCACAGACAAAATCAATTGTTGGCTGCGTCCTAATGGAAACAAGCAAGGAAGAATACTTTTCTGTTAGCTATGACATGTCAGTACGAGCATGTTCAGATCATGCTTTGATGAATCATTCATGACAATTTTCTGTAGCATAGGATTAGTATCACCTAGAGCCATTCACCATTCTTTCTACGTCGCTTAAATTACGGGTTTTTAGGTGACTACCGTAATATGGGGCTACTGAGACCCAGAAAAGTGGCTACGGGGGGTATTGTGGGCAAACGCTCCACTTTTGCCAAGATGATGCTCAGGATTTCTTTACAATCGATGAGAAAATAATTGGCGGGAGGAGTAGTAGCAAATCTTCAGAGAACCAACAATAATTTCATTTATGCCCCCCACTTTTGCAACCCTGGCTATGCCCCTGCATGGACCAGCCAAGCATCTTGGACCTGAGAGGCCGTGTGAAAATGAAACGTATATTACAATGCTGGTAGTAGTGAAACTATAAATTAGATATTACATTTTTGTTTAATGGTTCTAATTATCAAATAAAAATGTTTTGAAGCCAGATGCTAGATTTTGCTGCTTCTGTGGGCTGCTAACTGGTCAGCACCAACATTAGTTCAAATTTTACTTATTCAAAATGGGTACCACATGGGATGCAATATTATTAGCAGATGAATAAATGTCATCGAATGTTGATGATAAGAACATAAACTTATCAAAAACTGCAAAAATTGATGGTGGCTTCTAACAACTTAGTGCTTATTTCCACCAGTGCCAATTTTACAGAAAATTGGGTAACTTGGACCACTTTATGCTATGGAATATAATGGGAATGATAAGTCACAAAGCTTTGAGTGCCGTTAACTTTACATTTTGAAACATATGAAAAGTGATTTCATATGCAGTTAAGCAACCTTTACAGTACAACAGTGGCTTTCAACCTTTTCCTGAAGTAGAAGACTACGGAGAAGGTCCAGCCCATGAGTCCAGTGGCTGTAGGAACCCCTGTTCACAAAGTTGCACAGGAGAATTAAAAATTATTGTCGATCGTAGCATTTGTGTAAATTCTGTTCACTGTCTTGATCCTCTTTGTTCTGTTCTTCAAAAGTTGGAAGTGGTACAAGTTACGACAGCACATGCTTAATTCAGAAACTGAAAGATTCCAGTTGCTGGTCCAAGTTGCCCCTGGCTGTGGTTACGTGAACAAGGTTTATGTTAAATTACGGGAAATATGACACACTTTAAGTTTGCAAATCCATTTGGTCATAAAGTACTAAGTCTCCTCCATCTTTTTATGAACTAACAAAAAGCAATAAGGAAAAGTTTTATAGTCAAGCAAAGCTGAAAAGTGGTCCAAGTAACACCAAATGACGTTAAATCTTCAAAATCAAGCATAAAGGGCGATTTTGCAAATGAAGATTGCTCAATACTTGTAGACTGAAAATTGAAACTCATTTGTCCAAGAATGCATCAGTTTTAACGCAGTCTGAACAATATACCAAAATATTTGCATATCCTCTGTTTTTGCGCTACAAAGCATGAATGGAAACCTTGCCTACCTGTGGATAGCGAATCATCATTTTCATTGTTCCTGGTTCTAGCTACAATGGTCGCCAAAAGCCCTTGGGACACTCACAAAAAATAGCGAAAAAATATAGTACTCTCAGAATTAAAGCTATATCGTCGTGCACACACTCCATTCCCTCTATAACAATGTTTTTATGATTTTGAGACACTTCGCGTTATATTGCACTTGAATGTTTTTCATTCTAGTAAACCAGCATCGTTTAGGTAGAAGAGAGGGACATGTGTTAAGTGCAGAACAAAAATAGCTAAAGTGTCCCAGGACTTTTGGCAACTATTGTAGTTTTGGATTTTATTCTATGTGGTGATGAAGATTATTTACCATACTTAGGTATTTTACCACCACACTCTATTCAGAAATAATGAGCAAATTTGCACAACAATATTGTTACAATTATGTATTTTTTCTTTTAATGACAACTTGAGTTGATCTTCATAAGAAATAACTTAAATATTTCCAAATAAACTACACGCTTTGCTTTTCTGTAGGAGCAATGGTATGATGGCCTCAGTCTTGACTCCTCTGCTATCGTAAACTCCATTAAAACCATTTTCTCTAGATTGACGCCATTTTAGGCAAGCAAGCCACAAATATTTGCTCAGATGCTAATTTAGAATACACAAATTTCCTCATTTTGGGAATGATTTTATTTATTTGTATGCAATAGTTTTCTTATTTTCTTCCATATGGCCACTCATGGAGGCTTCTAGCTCAATCTTTTAAAAGAAGGCAGAGGGGCGGCTAGCATTTCTCATTTTATTTCTACAAATTCTTAAAAGTCAGTCATAAATGATTGCATGTCCAGTCATAATCCATTTGCTGATTTAAGAAGTCAATAAAAAAGACACTACATTGGAATGATTGAATCTGCTGTAGATGATGAAAGAGATTAAGTAAGTTATGCTATAGCATTGGAATATTTGGCAAATTATGCTTTCATTATCTTTACCAACTTATTGCGTTTACAAGTAAAGTAGCTGGTGATCTTTAACTAACTTACTCTCAGGGTAATGTGATGAATCTGAGCAAAAAAGTAAAGTGTAAAGTAGGATCCCGTTTACTTTTATGCGCGCAGGGAATGTCAGTTAGAAGGAACATTTGTTCTAGGCCAACAGCAACTGAAGAAGGGGCACTGGCTTCTTTCTTCCAGTCAGTGGAAGTACCGACCTTTTCATGGAAGTCGGAACTAGTGGTACAGGGGGCACGTGCCCCTACTTTTCATCCCTTTGTCTCTTAAGTACCCCGTTACAGCTGGCGGTGTTGATCTTTCTTGCTTGTGAGGGTACTCACGAAGTTGCGTGCCCCCATTTTTAAGGGCTTCCTACATTACCTAGAGTTTCTGTTGCACAGTAGAAGTCCTCTAGCAACCAAACTACTCATTCATATACAAAGTGGTGTGTCAAATTAATGGGTGTAGATTTTGCACCCCCTACTTTTTGCCAAGGCTTTCGATGAGCACTTGGCTTGTCGGCAGAAGCTAGGGTTATGATCGCCTATTGTCGGCAACTCTGGTCATTTTTTGTATTCTGTTGGTATACGCCACTTCCTACAACTCAGTCAAAATCCCTCATCAAGCAGCTTTCGCAAATTTTTTTGAGCGAAAATTATTGTGATTTTGCATGCACCAGTCTGACATGAGGAGGTTATCCAGAGACATTATTAACTTTGCATCACCTACAAATATGTAAATGTTTATCCGCATTGAAGAAATTACGCGACCAAAGCGGCCTATTTGAGCAACAGCAATTTTCTAGTGACGTCATGTTGACAAACTCTTTATAAGAATCAATTATCCAGTGAAAAATGTTTTATTAATCACATTTTAACTAGGTTGTTTACGGAATCCGGGACTCTTTGTGTCTACAATTCAAGCCATAATTTAAATCTAGCAGCTATTCGATGTGCAATTATCTTTGGGAATGCCTTTAATGCAGGTTACAAAGTAAAGCGTTTTAGCAAATACACATAAATGTATTCAATTTTGGGATTGTAATGAAAACTGCATATCAATCAATTGAAAGCATTTACTTCCATTCACCATCACTTTATACACGCTTTTCTATGATGATATAGTCTGTAAGGCTATTAAAGCTCAACTTCAGTAATGCACGTTTTTTAGAGACATTTCTATAAGAAACATGAGGTTGAAATTAGGCAAAAAGTAAAAAAATTTAAGAAGCATAGGCGGGTTGAGTTTCAAATAATAGCTTGCAAAAATTGTTTTTACTAATAAAGCTTTGATCAAACTAGCAAGAAAATAGAATGAACATCCATTACATACATCACAAAACCTCAGTATCCTTCATCTTGCATAACAATTGCCTAAACCAGATTGCTATTGTCATTGGAAGTCTTTAAGTTTAAGAAACATGTGAAGCTGGATTTGATGAAATCTTAAGAAACATCTAAGCTGAAGCCAAAGAGTTTGCTTCTTTTAAAGAACGCATATCGAAGAATATTTGAAGAAAGATCCCAGGCTCAATTGTTCTTCCAAACATGGAGTTTTGTTTCTTTGAGTTCTTTATACATTGAGCACTATAATTTGAGTACCAAATTTATTGTCCTGTTCTGCTTTTGTTTTTTCTTTATGATAGACTAAAATATCAGTAATTACTAGAAATTTCTTCTCAAATTTTCAGGCAAATCTACACCTTCTTCACCATAATAGTAATCGTAGGCTCAAAGTCAAAATTTTCTTAGAGTATCGAGGTTCAATGAAAATGTTAACTGTGCAGGAACCGCTGCACCCAAAAAGCTGCAGCCACAGACAGTGCTGCAGAAGCATCAAGCATAAAGAATCTATTTTATGAGTTATTTCTAGTCTGTATTTAAGACAATGAGGTATTTGTTCCTGTTGTGCATATGCAATGTTAGAAAAGACACGACCAAAAGTAGTTGGAAGCAAAAATCCAAAGTTTCTAAATTTACGACACATTTTAAAGGCTTAAAACCTTTCATCTTCAGACAAAAGTACATTAGCTTTTAATTTTTGGGATATTGCCCTTCCATGACATCTTTTTATAATCCATGTATTTCAAGTTAGTATTTTTAGCTATCTCTAAATTACAGGAACAACGCCATACAGGCTATATGCTCCCCAGTTACTGCACCACCCACTGACAATAAGTACATACCCCCCATCCTTCGGAACGCCATACATGAGAGCAATGCAGTGCTTCCACTTGGAAGGAAATTTCCTTTCTTAAGGAAATTTCAACCTTCGGAAGGAAATCAGAAGGAAATCGAATTTAGAAGGAAAAAGAAGGAAATATGAATAAAATATAAGGAATATTAAGGAAATTCGAAAAATCGCTACAAAAAGGAGAAAAATATAGTTTTAAGTAGTTTTTGTAAACAACTGCCTGCTCGAATTGTAAAAACTAGCTTCTAGAATGAATGAACTGTATTACATAATGACCTAAAGTGACATGCTTTTTAGTCTCTATTGATAATTCGCGATATTTGCTTCATGATTCACATCATGTGTAACATGTTATAAAACCAGCTGTTATAAAGGATTTATTTTACGGAGCTAAAAGCATGGCGAACTGACTTGATGGTACTAGTGAATGGTTGCGACAGGTTTTATTACTTTTACATATTGCAATTGAAATTAAGTAGCAAATGGATGGATTAGAATGTGAAGAAGGATCGTCGTTTCCAGAAGATGAAAGCAATGAAAATGTCATCAATAGTAAACTAACTTTAGTAAAAAGATGTGCACCTCCAACCAAAAGGAAAAAGAAACAGCAAGCATTTTGTCAAAGCTGGTTAACTGTTCCTGAATTCTTAACTAATTTTAAGATAAAGTTGTTGGCCTCAAGGTGGAAGGAAATTGGAAGGAAATTTCGAAATTTTGAGAAGGAAATTTAAGGAAATAATGTCAAAGCTGGAAGGAAATTTTATTTTTCAAAGTGGAAGCACTGGAGCAATGGTGTGCTGAAGGACTTGTCAGTGTTTACCGACAGCTACAAACCTCCCAGAAATATCAACAAGCGGTGATCACAACACCAGCTTCTACCGACAAGCCAAGTAATTGCCGTTGGTTTTGGTAAAATTTAGGGGGTGTGGCACCTCTAAGCCCTCTACATTGGCACGCCCCAGCGTGCGAGTCTAGTTTACTGCTTATGCTCTGAAGACGTTATTGCTTCATCTTTCAGCGAATGTTTCAATGATCTCGCTATGGTTCTGTGGAATGAGGTCTATTCAAAAGAGTTTCCATTCTATTGCATAATGGCGGAATCAACTAGGAGATTTGGCTACGAATTAAGTACTAGCTATGTTACATTTGAGAAATAAATAGATCAGGTTAATCTAATCTAGCAGAATTATGTGGAACAGAAATCGATTGCAACAGATTGCAATTCAATCAATCAGAGGATGTAGGAAATTTTGGCCTGCTCAGCTTCAATTCTCCCACCACTGTGGCCGATCGAAAGTCATGTCCCTTTCTCAGTGCCACAGGACTAAGCCATTAGGCATTATCATGTCACGTTGTATCAAGCAGACTGCAGTTCATCTGACGCAAGAGAGGTGGGATTTATTAAGCAGATCCTTCCTTACCAAACACGAAGATCATTGAGCCACTGGAATTATATAAGCATAAGAAGGACATGGAAGGGGGCTGCAGCTCCCTTCAGTTGGATAAAAATTCGTTTCATTCGGGCAACTCTTCTGGAAGAATAATACGACATTTTGAGACTGCTTTCCAGCTCTCTTTGATCATTGAGACAGAAAGTTTAGAGTCCCCCTAAATATGAAGACCTGCTGCGCCCCTGTTAACTAATATAGAACTGAAAGTACACTCAGGGTACAAAAGTATGGAAACGATGGGCCTTAGTAACTTAAAGACGTTGTCATACATAGTTTAGCCTAATTATTTTTCAGTTTTAGATGCTATACTGGTGCAGAGTTCTTTTCACAAGCCGTATTTATATTTGCTCTGATAGAAAAATAGTTTGAAGCTACAAATTTTACCTTACCCATAGTCGAAAATTTCATTTATCTATAAAATCTGTAGACAGCTCGTTTTCCTCTATTCAATAAATTTTTTTAAATAGCCACATTCTCCTTGTACCTTCAATGAAACTCATAATTCAAAGTATTTTGAAATCTATGAATATTGCAAACACTTTGCCTCATTTAATTTCCAATTTCAATATGGAAAAACCTATGGAAATGAAAATGTTTCATTGGTATTCTTTGGCCATCTGATAACTCACAATCTTTAGCCATGCTTATATTTCCTTATTTTCTATAAATTACAAAAGAATAGTTGAAGAAGTTCAGTATGTTCTGAATATAAAAGGAGCATTAATTCACATATGACTTCGTTTTGGTCATGTCAGCTATCGCTTCCATGGAAATACAATTGCAAACTTTTGAACAGCATTATATACCATTGTTGAAAATGAATTTTTACGCCCCTCGTTTCCATTGAATGCAAATAAGGAGGTGATATATTGCTTGCACAAACCCATGTAGTTCTTGATTGGTGGGTTGGGTTTAGCATTTAAGAGTTGGAAAAGGGCACTTTTGCCCAAGTTATCAGATGCACAGCAGAATATTCCAAGGTGGGACTGTACAAAATCACCAATATCTTGGGTGTGCATGCTTTTTATAAAGCATACATTCATTATGTTTGAATGGTTGAAGCATGACAGAGTAGGTATATAGGAAAAAATAGTAATGATGGATAAATGAGAAGTTACTGCTAGAGATGTAGTTTATGCAAATCTATGAACATCTTAAATATTTTCAAATTGGTAAACCTAAACATGAAGATATTTTTTGTTTTTTTCAGTACACTTGATCTAGTGAAGTATGAAGAAATTGCAAATACAACACTTGATTTGCTGGCTGAATTTTTGGAATCCCTTTCAGATGATGGCATGTGTCCTGAAGATTTTGATGTTTATCTCTCTGTAGGTGCTAAAGCCACTTTCATTTGGTAGAATTTTATGGGATGCAATTTCAAATACAGTTTTCTCAAAATATGCCTCTAAACTTGGGGTTGGGAACCTTTTTGGCTAAAAGAGCCATGGAAGTCTCAAATTTAAAAATGTATTTCCATGAGAGCCATAAAATTTGATATTGATGTATGGCCTTAGCCAGAGCTCTGTTGAGTTCTATGACACCTGAAGACAACCAACAGTAACTTTGGAAAGCTGTTCTGGAGGTATTCGCAGTCTTGCAATGATTTGAAGATATGTCTGCTAAGATTTGTCTGCAAGCCAGAGAGCTAGATGCAGTCCTGAAAAGAGCCACGTCTGGCTCACAAGCCCTAGGTTCCTGACCAGTGCTCTAAACCCTACTTGCATTTTAGAGATAGGGTATGGTATATCTGAGGCATCTGCAATTTATACAGTGTATTACCTTTGAGATGGATTTAAGTAATGCATCTTCTTTTTAAAATGCAAGATATCAAATTATTGAGAACCATCATTACTAAATTCATTTTGTTAGTAATTCATTAAATACAACCCTGTTTCCCTTTCTGATCAAAGGCTTTTGAATTTTCTTGACATCTATTTTAGTTTTCTCAGTTTTTAAAATTCATTTCTCATTTATTTTTAGAGTGGTGTGTTAACAGTGAACATTGGAGGTAAGCATGCATATTATATTTGAATTTAATGTGTTCCATGCCAAACCCTGACCATCACCTGTATTGAAGCTCCATGAGGGGCAATATTTGGACTTATCTTGTTTGACCCCTTTTTCAATTGCTGGTTTAGACTGGTATTGTTCTTGCTTGTGCTGTTTGAAGTAGTGTATTAGACAATCTATTTAGAACTCTTATCTTAGAGTATAGGTCTCAGGTTAGAGAAGTATAGCACAGCAGTTGCAAAAATTTCAGTGCAAAAATTTTTGGCTGAAAAATATTTGCTGGAAAAAATTTCATTGAAGATTAGATAATTTTAGTTATACATTTTGTTAGAATTTGTAAAAACTTTGGTGGGTTAAGGAAATTTTGGCTCTGTCAATTGCAACTAGAAAGTCTTTGGAATTTGGCATTTATAACAGATAAAAACAAAATAGGAGCATATTTACTATATAGCACTTTGTTAGCTAAAGATAACTAATTTGCAAATTTTCAAATTTATCCCCTGGTTCAAGCTCTATTAAAATTTTGTTGAGTTCTGCAATATGAACCAATTTGATTGTGCTATGTTTATCTTCTATGGAAAAACAGTGTGGTCAAATGGGGTTGATGATGATGATACTATTGTTGATAAAAGTAACTATAATGCTGGTAATTAAGAAAAACATGATCAGCTTCATCAAAGTTTAAGAAAATGACAACTTTTTGGGGATTCATTGTTAAGTGTTTGTGTTGAAAATAATGGTTTTGCAAAATCACTTAAGATATGAGATTACCTAAAAGCATATTTTAATTTTTTTACATTAATTTAATGTTATATGGATCTTGTGATGCAAATTGAAAGTTTTGAATAAAAAATAAAGAAATCAATTTTCTTAGTCTGCAAAATTTTGGTGCTATATCATTTTGGTGGTGAAAAATTTCATTGTGCTCTCCTCTCTGAATTTGTATCCCACTTAAATATTTTGCTTTTTATGCATAGGAAACTGGAAATTAAATCTACCTAACATCATTGTTCAAGCGGTATGCTTTTCACATAGCACTCGCCTCATGCTGTGGTCTTTACGTGAGAAAAATTTGATTGAAAGTAGCCTAAAAAATCTTCAGGATATTGAGGAGGAAAGTTGTTGCGTTTTTAGTTCAAATTACATTAAATATTAACTCAGCACACTGTATTAGTAAAATCGGAAGAAATAACGATCCACTGTAGCAGCCTGCAAAAGCTAATGATTGAAATTTATAAATTTACCAATGATGTTAGCCCCGCTGCCTTTTTAGAGTTCTTACAACTAAAGAAATAAACTATAAATTAAGAATAGAGAATCTCCTTCAGATACCAAACGCCAACCTATCCTCATATGGACAGCATAGCGCTCAAATCTTGATTGGTTAACACATTTGCTCACAACCAAATTCTCCTTACAATCTCGGCCAATAGAAGGCGGCTAAATTTAGGCCCATTTCACATGTTTTGGAGCGTCTTTACCACCCATACTAAAACAGCTGTGACTCTTGAGTTTATATACTTTGGTCGAAATTATACTTGAATCATTAAGCTCATACATTCGGCTCTACGTGTTCATAGAACTAGAGTCGGATCTCGTGGTTTTGATACTTAATGATACAAAACAAAATTGGATCCATAAAAGTAAGAGATGAATAAAACCACGAGATCTTTTGACTCTTTATGACTGTCCACGTGTTTTAGACTTTTTTTACTTGCTTATCTATACTCATTTACTTAAATTTATATTTTCCATGAGATAAAGAGCCACGACCACCGTGGAAATGCTCGTTAGAACATTATAATAATAGATGAGAATAATAATAATAACTATTATGCACCAGTTAAGATGAACCCCAACTCCCCTTGGAGACACAGGTGGTGATTGGTACTGGAATGCCAGCAAAGCCAGACAGATGCCCCACTACATGCTATATAGGAACAAATGCCCCACTCCCTGGGAACACTTTGAAGCATATTTGCGTATTGGATTACCGAGGAATCATTACAACAACAATGGGCGCCATCTTTGATTTCAAACCACGAATTCCTACCTATAGCCCCATATTTTTTGGTGAAGATGTCAAAATGTGCCAAACCCCCACGTAGTGTGGACACAGCAACCAGCTAAAAGGGCAACAAATCCCAAAAAAGCCCCACATATCCCGAAGGGGGGTGAGGATTCATTTTGGCTGGTGCATTAATAAGATGTTTGCATTCCGTTTTTTTCTGTATTTTCTAGTTTGGTTTGATCTTCTTCATTATCTAGCAATCTTCTGTCCGAGTTTTTAGCCTGGACATCCTTTTCTCAAATTTTTTTGTTTAGAGCCTTTAAGCTTTGAAATATGTGAAGTCCTTGTACTTAATGATTTGACGTCAGATGAATGTCGCGTTGAAGAGAGAGAATATTGTTGCTTATCCGATTTCGCTCTTGATTCCGTAGTGCGATTAGTATTTTTCCTCGTAAGCAAGGGTTACATGAAGTACGTTGTTGACATTCATGTTTTGAAGTATGTGGGGGATTTTTGGCGCAGCCCTATCTAAATTGGCGCAATTTCGTTCATGTTTTGTGTACTTTTTCTGTTTCAAATCATGTGGTAGTTCATTCAGTATGATGGCTGGCCTTATTGGAAATATAGTCATTTTTGGAAGCCCTTGCTGGAAATAACCATAAGTTTGTGTTAGAAATTTCATAGCTTCTTGTAGTATTTGTCTTATCACTAATTTTTGAAACCTATCTCTTGAACAATTTTGTGGCATTTGACGCTCCAGAGTCCTGTGCAGATGTGTGAACAGGGGTTCCTCGAGCCACTGGAATACATCCTTGGGATTCCGCTCCACCAAGTAGGTTGAAAACCACTGCTCTATAGTATGTTGGAATAAAGCTGTAGACCTCACTTTATGAGATAGTATGCAGATAACTACTTGGAGAGATTCAATACAGTATAAGCTGAAAGTTGCGATAGAGAGCCAAAAAGAAGCATTTACGACATTGAGATATGATTAATACAGTGGCACAAAATGAAGGAAAATGCCAAACTTTCCTGCGCTGCAAGCTCTTTAAGCTGAGTTTTCCTCATTTTGTAGAAGCCGGAGTAAAGAAAGTCACGGCTCCATGGCTGTGAACCAGCGGAAGGTTTCTAATGCCCCGTTCACACTGCTCCGTTTTTGTACAAAGACGCAGATCTAAATCTGTTTTTTTGAAACCGTTCACACTACCCCACAAAGAAAACGCACAGAAACGGAAGTTTACAAAAACGCCTTTCAAAGTGGATGTTCATGGAAGCGGAGGTTTCTTCGAACGCAGTAGATCAGTGTGAACGCACAAAAATGGATATTTGTCTCGATCACAGCATTGTGAAAGGATTGAAACCATGGAAATGGATATTTTTTCCTCTGTTATTGTGAGCAATGTGAATGCACAGAAACGGATATTTTTAACTGGATTATTTGTACAGAAGCGGAACAGTGTGAATGGTTTACAGATATCTACTAAAACGTACGTACAAAAACGTACAGATATGCACAAAAACGGATAAGCTCGTAAACAGAGCAGTGTGAACCTAAAATCTATGCCAGTTTTGAGGAAGGCCCAGCAATTTATAAAATAGTCCAGCTTGAGGAAAATTCTGATACATGCAAATGAGGTGATTTGGCATGAGGAAGATGGAGGGATAACATGAGGAACTTCATAGCGATGCTCAACAGTGAGGAAGGTTATACGTAAAGAAGTTACTGCCGGAGGAATTTTTTACTTTTTTCTGGACTCTGGTAGAAGCAAAATGATGCGATATTTATGAGGAGACTGTATGTAATCTATATTTCGTTAGCTGAATCACGCATCTAGCCAAACATTTTCTATGCCATGTTACAAAGAGGACAAAACTTTCTTCAATCCCATGTCATGGACATTTCCCCAAGCCTATTTTTGTGAAATCGCTGAAACTTAGCACTGGCGAGGAAAAGGAGAAGAACGAGAAAGGCAAGAAGAACTAGCAAGGGAAGAAAATCAACAAAGCGAGCAAAAAACTTCCTCAAAAATGACATAAGCAAGTAACACTTTCCTCCGTTTCACAAACGTGGAGCAGTGAATTTCTCTGAACTCTGTAGGAGCAATCCTGTAAGGTCCTCTACAGTTGCCGCACAAGTCGAACTCTTAATGGCTATTAGGAAGCTTATAAAAGCCAACTTGTCATAAAATAAATGTATAGAACAGTGTATCAATGCAAGGAAATTTAAGATTATTATTAAAATTTAAGCCAGAGACTAATTTTACATAGTTTGTTCAATTGAAATTGGAAATTGCATTCAACCACTAGCAACATTTTATTTTTTGTGAATTTACGCTGTAGCAAGATTTTTGCAAGTATTGTGCAATACCAGATCTTTACCGAGTTATTCGTCAGACTATTCGTAATTGTGTTGATGTTACGTTCAATTTTCTATTCGTTTTGGTTTGAGATCGAGGCTGTTAAAACAATTAACCATATTTGGTTATCTCCATAATTTCAACTCATTCGTATGACGTATGGTTTGATAGAATTGATCGAAAGGCTATAAAAGTAGATGCACAGTGAACGTTTGTTATTCCCGCATTTCAACTGGAACGGCGAAGACACAAAACCAACTGCCTAAGAAAGCAAGCTCAAAATTTACGATGGTTCGTAAAGTTGCAGCTAGAAGGACCACTGCGAAGCAGTCGCTTCCATACCATGCCATGATACGCGTTGCAATCATTTTTCTTGACGAAAGAAATGGATCAACATCAGCATCAATTTCAAGATACATCGCCAGAAACTATAGAGTTGGCTCCGCTCATAGTACAAATTTGAAGATGGGATTGATGAGAACTGTCAGAGCGGGACAAATAGTTCAAAGCAATGGAAAATTCAAACTCCCAGTTGCAAGCCAAGGGAAAAGTGCTAAGCCTAGAAAGCAGCTGGCGAGGAGAAGGAGAAGAACGAGAAAGGCAAGAAGAACTAGGAAGGGAAGAAAATCAACAAAGCGATCAAAAAGAAGACGATATGCCAGGAAAGGCAGAAAGGTAGCTGCTAGGAGGAGGAGAAGGACCTCTCCAAAGAGAGCCTCGCCAAGGAGAGCCGGGAGAAGGCGGGCCGCAACAAGAAAGGTCGCATTAAGAAAACCCGCAGCAAGGAGATCCGCAGCAAGGAGATCCGCAGCAAGGAGAGCTGCAGCAAGGAGAGCCGCAGCAGCGAGGGCCATGCCAACAAAGACATCCAGAAGACGCTCACAAAGAGCAGCCTCACGTGCTGCAAGAGTAGCAATAAGAAGATGTCTGAACTTATAAACTGAAAAACACATATCTGCATGTGTATTGTATATAACAGTACAACCTGAAGTGAAATGTATGAAGTGTTAAATAACAAGAATATGTGGTATGATAAACAGTGTGTTTTGCTTTTTCATAGGTGACTTTGGTACGTATGTTATAAATAAGCAAACTCCAAATAGGCAGATATGGCTGTCCTCTCCGAAAAGGTGAGATGTTTCTATTTAGCTCTCCTCAGCCTTCATTAATTTCCACTCCAAAACACTGTAGAATAGAGTAGAGCAGGGGCGGACTGGGTACTTTGTTCGGTCCGGGCACTATTCCACTATACCAGCCCACGAATTGTAGGTGTAAATCAGTGGGAAGAAATACAACAAAATGCTCACGGTTTGTTTGTTTGGATCACACATACTGTCTCCATACTCTCACAGAGTCTAATTAGCATTTAGCTAAAAGACACAGTATTACAGCTTTCCTGGATTCACTCATTGAAAGCATAATGATTCCTCCTTTCCGGGCAGGCGGCCGGCATCACAGCGGGCATGTACCCGAATGGCCCGACCGGCCAGTCCGTCCCTGGAGTATAGTATTGTATAACATAGTATATTATAGCATAGCATAGAATAGTATGGTATTGTATAGTATAGTATACTATAGCATAGTATAGTATAGCATAGCATAGTGTAGTATAGTATAGCATAGTATAGTAAATTATAGTATAGTATAGCATAGCATAGCATAGTATAGTATAGTATAATATAGCATAGTATAGCATAGCATAGTATAGTATAGTATAGTATAGTATAGTATAGTATAGTATAGTA
>WIPJ01001052.1:166299-176785 GCA_018155075.1 Cassiopea andromeda
TATAGTATAGTATAGTATAGTATAGTATAGTCTAATATACATAATAGTATATTCCTCTAAAATACCATTCATCATAGAGGCATTCCTTCAAGGCCTGGGAAATGCTCAGTATTTGTCTTGTTTTTGTAAATATATCATTACAAGTGATGTGTAATTGTGTGGCTGCAAGTCTGTGCAGTATCATTCAAAGCAGTTGTTATATAGTAAAGTTATGGAGTAGGCATCTTACTTTACTTGGGACAGTTGATACCAAAAGCTTCTGCAGTTTATTAAGATTAACTAAAGAAGGGTGGGGTGCTGGAAGAAATCCATGGAACGCAAGGAATAGCTGAAAGAGGAGTGGGAGGTGTCATAATAGAGCAATAGTGACTGGGGGCAAAGCAGGGGCTATTAGGAACTGAAAGATTTGAATGATAAGTTGAAGGGGAGGAGTGAGGAGCTGTAAGAAAAAGGTACAGGGTAAGAATAGAAAGACAACAGGGAGCAGGGGGAGGCCGTTATGAGGAAGAGGGCTGGGAAAAATGGGAACTAGAAAAAGTACAGGAGCATTGGGCGTGAAGAGAAGCAGTGAGTTAAAGGAAGAGCTGGAAGAAAAATAATGGAGAAAAAAGCGGTTTTTCAACAAAAATCAGGGGGGGGCACTAAATTTTTCGGCTATTTTAGAAGTAGTCGAGTATTTTTTTGTTTACATTCTATATAACAGTTTACAAAACATTACTAAACCTATACCAGACTGCTTTGCAATACTTCTGCAGGAACGATACCTCGGGGAGCAACATTTCATGTCTACTCCGAGGCCATTTCATTAATTCTCGGAAAAACACGCGGAAAGACACAGAAATCTTGAGTATTTGTCGAGTATAGCTCCAATATATGCTATTTTCATAGAAAGAAGCTTCCAAGGAAATTGAAACTAAGCAACAGCTGGTTTTCTTATTGAAAGAGGATATATTTAATCTTTATTCTACTACTTTTGCCGAGAATTTTCTGACTCGATGGTAGCTGGGAGGGCACTTTGTTCCCTTGCCCCCCCTTGATATCCGCTACTGAATGTGAAGGTGAAACACTATGTGATGCTTGTAAGAAGACCATAGAAGTGGGATAATTTGTGATACAGAAAATGGCAAAGTTGGAAGGTGGATTGAGGACTGGAATCAGTGGCGTGGTGGCAGGGGACGGGGGGAGGGCTGTGTCCCCCAGTTAGAGTTACTGTTTGAGGTGTGCAAAATTACTTCTCAATAGACAATATTTTACAGTCCTCCAAGAGAGGAAACTTTTTTTTTACCAAGCACAAGCCTAATGTGCTTTGAGAATCACTGTTAACCTTCTTCGCCCCCACTAATATTCTTATGGCTTTCAGAAGTAGTTGGTATTTCTGTTGGGTTCATGCTGGACTCACAGGGGCGCTGGAAGTATGAGGGCGACAGTGGTAGACTAGCATCAACGCTTTCATCTTGATAGCTGCGGTAGAAAACTAAATGAAAAAGCAGAAAGCCATTAGTGGTGGTGAAGAAGGTGAACTGAACAATGATTCTTATTGCACAGAACGCTTGTGTTTAGCAACAAAATAATGCATTCTCTGTTAGGACTACAAATGTTGTCAGTTATGAAGTCAAAGTAGACTTATATTACAGATAGTTGAATCATTTGTTTTGAAGTTGCATGGCTCTTTCATCAGCAGCCTCAGCGTACAATTTGTACTTTTCAGATTTTACCTAATGTAAATTCTGTTTGTACCATTTCAAAGTATAGTTCCAAAATAGCGTTTTTCAGGCATCTGGAGGCCTCAAATTTCAAAATTTTCTCCTGACCCAACCATGGTGGGCGCTTGAGTAGAGACTGTCTACGAGAGAATGTCCAATGTATCGAACGTTTTGAAGAACCGCCTTAGCATCAAAGCCCTTTATATTTTCCCAGTATTGTAAATTTTAATGGTATCTAATAGGCCAGCACGCAAGAGAAAGAAATACGCTTAGGCCATGCGACTTCGAACGATGAACAAAAAGCAATTACGTGATAAGTAAAAAAGAGTCTGGGTTCCAATTTGTGTACTGTCTCTTTACTACATGTATCACATGTAAATTCTATTTCAAAGACTAGGTAGCTCCCAGTTTTTTTTACTTTACTTTACTTTATGTAATAAATGATCCCAAAATAGCATTTTCCAGGCATCTGAAGACTTCAAATCTGAAAATTTTCCTCCGGGCCCACCCATAGTGGGCTCTTGACTAGAAGACGTGTATGAGAGAATCACTAATGCATCGAATGTTTTGGGTAAATACCCTTGCATCAAACTGAGTGAAATAAGTCATGTAGCCGGAAGAAAACCATGGAGCCAGAAGAAAGGTATTGAGCCGGATGAGGTTCTTGTATTTGACAGAAGAGACCCATAAAAGTCATGGAACCGGAGCTGCACTTACGTTTGTTGGGAACTGGTCCCAAAGTTGATTATGGGCTCCTTAGACCATACCCAAACGAATTTGTGTTGCATTTTTAGTACTCGAAACCCTGCTACTAGACTGTAGAGTCAAATAAAGGAGTCGTTACAAGGAGCTGACAAAAAGGGGTGCAGAAAGGAATAGAGAGCTGGAAGAAGAATGTTTGGTAGAATGAGGGGTGGGAGGTGGAAGAAGTCAGAAAAGGGGAAGATGCCAGTCAAGGAAGAAGAAGGGAATTAGATTTAGAGCCGTAAAGAGAGTGATGAGTTAGAAAGGGGACTGGAAGACGACCAGTAGTAGGGTGGAAGAAAGGCTGAAGTTGGAAGAGATAGTGAAGAGTGAGCAGAATGCTGGAAGAAGGTAGAGTATGAAGGAGAGCTGGGAGCTGTAGCTCAGATCCCCTTCTTCTTCTTTGAAGTGCAGAAAGGTAGAAGAAGAGGGTCTGAAGTATTTTCTAGAACCGGACTGACATTAAATTGATGACATAATGTCTACTCATAGTTTAGTGGTGCTAGCTAGTAGTTATTCACAGTTGTATAACCGACCTTTCATTGCATTGCTTTGTATAGCAGAGAGCAATAAATCGATCTAATGTGCTCTTTGATCATCTACAAAACCAATCAGTAAACGAGCTAATGATCTACTTGAAGCAAAATAGCTCCCCTTTAATTCTTAAATTGATAGGAAACGATGAGTCATTTTCATCATTATTACTTTAAGCCATTTACTTTCTCTGTCGTTAATTCCTATTGTGTTAATTATTCATTTGATATTGTAGGATTTTAGATCAGAAATCGAGCCACATTGAACTAGTTACCGTTAGCGGTCTCTATCCTTGATGATCATGCAGATAGATTTGTATCTGAGTTGATGTATATGCTTTTTAGGATTCAGCAACGCCTTCGCATTTTTCATTTTTGCTTTGCAGTGGCCCTAAAAGATACGATTATGTGAATGGACGATGGATTTATTCTCACACTGGTGAAGATATGAATGAGTTGCTTTCAAAGGAGTTCTCAGAAACATTACAACAAGATATAGATTTTTCACAGTTGGATTATTCAATACAAAGTTGAAGTTTTTAAATTGAAATGGTTAGATGCTCTCTTGGTAGTAGTGTGAACTCACCTCAATTATTGTTGAAACATTTTTTGCAGTTGATTTTTGCAAAATAGTTGCATTGCAGTAATTGCAGGTGTCTAATGTAAACCAACTGCAACCGAAATAACACGTTTTATTTATAGGAAAACCTCTTTTTGCCTGAGCCTCAATTTTCTTAACCTTTCCCGAAATTTAGCCTGAGGTTTTCTTAAATTTTTCTCAACTTTTACTGAAATAAACTGGCTATAATGGGTTAAACCTTCGTTGTTAACATGAATTTGAATTCCATCTTTCATTTTTGGCCAATGAAAACACTAAATTATGGAAATTGAGCCTCCTGATGTTCTTATGATTTTCCTAAGATTTTGACAATTTGAGCCTCATTTTCTTACAAACTTTTTTCTTATAACAAAACGATTAGTAGAGTGGTGAACAAGAATGGTATCTAATAGCTGCGTCATTTGCAGTCTACCCCTTTGCAAAGCTTTCTTTCCTTTTTCAAAGCTGCCACATTCTCACAATTTTAATGCTAGCCAATAAGTGCGAGGAGCATATCACTCGTAAAAAGTGTACGAGATTTTTACGATTTTTGAGAATTTTTTAGTTGGTTTTCGTGATTTTTTATGATTTTCTTTATTTTTATGATTTCGTGATTTTTCGTGATTTTCGTGATTGTTTGTAATTTTTTGCTCTTTAGTGATTGATTTTTGTGATTTTTTTTATTTCTCCGAGTGGTATCGCCCTCTAGTTTGTGCATTCCAACAAATGCTGCCTCTGAATGTAACTGAGTTTACTCCAGATTAAAAGCAGTCTTCTGAGGTTTTACTTCTCAAATTGCATTCAACTCGCTTTGTGCTGAAAAGTTCCAACAATATAATGGCTGCAGACATAAGCGTAGGAGGTAGGGGCAAGGGGGCTACAGCCCCCAAGTTGGGCAAAAATCCGTTTCACTCGGGCAAATTTTCTGAAGGAACAATAGGAAATTCGGGAAAATTTTCTGCCTGCTCTCCTGTTCTATTGGATATTTCGGGCAGAAAATTTTCAGCCCCCCCCCTAAATTTGACATCCTCTTACGCCCATGGTTGCAGAGAGATCAGAGTTTAGAATGCCTCCAACATTAGTTTTAGCTTGCAATGGTATCAAATTTTCTGAGAATTTTTGGCAGATACGTAACTTCAACATATTTTTGGTGTGCGTTGAGCCCCCGGGGTTCGCAGATTTGCCCTGCGAAAATGTTTTCTTTGACTTGTTTGTTTAGTAACAGTAGTTGATCAAATGGCCCTGGGTCCAGTAGGTTGCCCTGCAAAATGCATTGCACTACCGGTTTTGCTCTGCCAATTGGAAAATTTTTAAGGTTGGGGGCGACTCGCCTCCTCAATACTCCCCTTAGGTTTCGTCCCTGTTTGTTGGTGGGGGCTCAAGAGTTTTCAAGTCGCGAGAGATGTTTTTGGGGTTATGAAACAAAAGTTTTTAATAGTGATGTAGACTTTCAAAATTTCATTAATATTTAGCTTTTATGCTCTATCTTGCGTTTACGAATATGGTAGACAATAGGCACTAAATGTCTTAGATGAAAAAGCCTTACGTTTTCTAATCCTAGGTCCTTTGGATTGTAGCGATTTTGTATCCCTTTCTCAGATATATCCACTAGGCTGATAAGTGGGGTTTGAAATATTTTTGCGTATTTTTGTGGGTTTACGAAATTTATGACATATTTTAATGGGGTATGAAAGTTTTTACCACTTTCAATGATCGGCTTCCACCCCTGTACCTGTCAAACTTTTTTCTTTTATGTCAGTCAGTCTCGCACACATATTTTTGTATATGATAATTGCATTTATTAGCCAGTGGGGAGTTTCTTATTAAAAGTTGTCTGCTTACAGTCACACTTTTTCTTAACACATTTGGTATGTATTAAGGCAGGGTTGCCAGACTTGTGATTTTATCCCAAGATCTTGGGAATTTTTGAGGCCCATGGGATTTTTCTTGGGATTTAATTTTCCCAAAAAGAACTTGGGATATATCTTGGGAATTATGGCAAACGCTCCAGATAATTTTTAGTCAATATCTTCAACTTAATAGAGAACCCCTCATGTTTTCATTGACACTGCTTGTTTGCAACTATTGCAATCACCCCCACCACAAAATGTGCTTATGAGACAAGTATGCAGTGGTACCTTTTTCTATGTAAAATGAACATATCTTTATATTAACAATTCTATTTTTCTTGGGATTTAATTTTCCCAAAAAAACCTTGGGATATATCTTAGGAATTATGGAAAATGCTCCAGATAATTTTTTCTCGATATCTTTAACTCATTAGAAAATCTTTCATGGTTTGATTGATATTGCTTGTTTACAGCTGCCCCATCACAAAATAGGTATATGAAGCAAGTACTTTTTTCTATGTAGAATGGGCCTACCTTCACATTCAAAATGGATGTTTCTCTAAAGTTAAGAAAGTTCAAAATCTGCTTAGAGGGCGACGCCCCTGACTCAAATTCTGTCAACCGGCTTCCATCGCTCTGCTCCATTGGCCCTACAGTCCTGCAAATACGTATAACCGTGTATGATTAATATGATTTATAGCAAAAGTTGACATAGATAAATGACGTCATTGCAAAGAACTGAATCTTGGGAATTTTATTTTTGAACACAATGGATATGGGGATTTTTTGAGCCTCAGTTTGGGAATTTATAGAATTTCAATTTGGCAAGGCTGTATTAAAGTATCAAGAAGAAGCAACTCATTAAATGTTTTCAGAATGTCCTTATATGAGAACGTTCTGTTCTTTAGCAAATTCTGCCTTGTGTTGTGCATTGCCGACGCTATTTGAGAAATATCACTGTTGTTTTCCAATAATTAGAAACAACATTGCTTTTTCTCATTATTCAAGAAACGTTAGGATTCTTCAACTCTCGTATTCACTTCTTCTTTCCATTTTCTGTCCGATTTATTTATCAGTCAACATATTTTTGATGAGTATTTTTGCAACCTTCAAGAAAACTTTTCATACATTTCTTGTTACTTGAAAAGTACAACATGATAATAATAAAGAATTTATTTAAAGTTGG
Source organism: Cassiopea andromeda (assembly GCA_018155075.1). Classification (NCBI taxonomy): domain Eukaryota; kingdom Metazoa; phylum Cnidaria; class Scyphozoa; order Rhizostomeae; family Cassiopeidae; genus Cassiopea; species Cassiopea andromeda. The sequence goes on from WIPJ01001052.1 coordinate 172,914, forward strand.
AAACCGAAAAATATAATTAATCCGAAGAACAGCTCATATATTATGTATATTGATAATAACAAAATATTAAATTACTATATACAATAAATTTATGCTCGTAGCACTTTCTGTTACTTGATTTAAAGCATAAGAAATCCATATGGCAAATAGCCAGCTGGTATCTAGGGGGTCGCTTTGAATGCAAATACTAAGATTCTTCCTCTTTCCTTTGACATATGATTTTAGAATATCATTTTCAAAAGCAAGTATGAAACCCTAGTATTTCGTTTCATTTCATTTCAGTTCTTTTTGGAGGGTCACCCTTCAGCACAGGCTGGTTTGCAAGGGGCCCTCTATTTAAAGTACTACAATGCACTAAGTATGTAGTTGATATGGACGTGGTTAAAATTAGGCCACACCCATTTTATGATAATAATTATAATACAATATAATATAATATAATATAATATAATATAATATAATATAATATAATATAATGATAACATTTAAACAGGAACGTCATATCAGTTGATTTAACTGGTTTTCATACGAGACCTGCATAAGGAGTAATTGGGAATTTTATGTTGTGGAGAATACAAAGCCTAAACGTAATATCTAAAAGGCAATCATTATGACGTGGGTGGCTATAAATAGGTACGATGCTAATAATAAAACCATCTGGGTCCCTGAGCACATTTGTTTTGATAACTAGGAGAAGGACCAATTTATAGCAAAAAGAGTTATAGTTATCTTTAGTTCTTAACTCTAATGGAAGTGCATTGTAGGCTACGACGCCATTTTATGACGTTGCACGCAGATCCCCCAAGTTAAAATTTTTATAAATGATCACCAGTACCACTGTGTGAATTGCAGTCGCTAAACCTGAATATTGCATTTTTTTTAAGAGAAGAGTATATGACTGAACTACTTACGATCCATATTGGAATTTCTGCCTTGTGCGGGGGATTTCTCCGCCGCACACATCAGCTTTTAGCCGCGGTTGCAGCCACGGTTGCAGCCGCGCAATTCTTGTAAAATGATTATTCCAGCCACACAAAATGTTTCCAGCAAGACCATTTTATACACTCTCAGCTAAGCATGCATTACTCTCAGTCACGCAAAATTCTTCTTAAATACTTATTACTGTAGTACGTTTCTTGTTTATTTTGGTATGATAACATAATTTTCTTCATGTAATATTGTATTAGTTTATTTAGTTACAATTATAGCTGAATGGATATTGTGGATAAATAAGTTTAAATAAAAAATAAAAGTCTCATTCAAGCTACTCGCAGCCGCGCAATGTCTATGCCACGAGACAAATCACCCGCGCATTATTCAAAGTTTTCAATCTGGCCTACGATAAGTGAATTGCGGCCACAGGTACAGAAGGGGACGCCCGCTGGAGAAAACAAGAGTAGTAGATGTAGCGCTTGGCAGACATTCAAAGTTTGTATCATTATTGATGTGCGTCAGACTTACACGTCTTGTCGCAAATCTTAGATTCACAAACGCTTATCTGTGTAATCCAGCCTGCATAGAATGATAAGAGATGTGCCAATGAATGATATATTACTAATAGAAACTCCATTGACGTTGGCAGGCTGTGCTATGAGATTCGATTACAGTTGTCATGTATGGCCTAGGGCTTTGCGTTTAGTATCTGTTTTCGAGTACTGTTCTACGAGCTATCTGTATATACACTTTGTTTTTATAAAAATATCTAACTTTTCGTAAGGCCTCAAAATTGCTATCATTGTTATTTTAGGATTAATCTTGCATTAAAACTTGTTCATGGTTCCAGTAGCAAAATATTCTTAAGACTTTCGTAGGAAAAGTTCGAATGTTTTGCATATGCACATTATGGAAAGTGAAAGGTTCCACTTGCACGGGAATTTATGGTAAATCCTAGTAAATATTGGCAGCTGGATAGTAGCCAACACGTGATGCATGCCAGAGCGAAGCTAATGAAAATTGTTGGTGGGGTGCACAGCCCCAATTTGCCCACAAGCAGACTTCCTTCCAGCCCAATTTGCCGACGAAGACTTACCTTGTGTTTTATCAGCAATGCAACGTTGACAAGCACTAATGATATTCAGCAAATGTGCCAAAAAGCTAATCTTTGGGTGGGTGCAATACCCTCCTACACCCTCTGTGGCTACACCCCTGGATGCATGACATTTTATACAAAGATAGGTTTAAATACATTTATAGACTTTCATACGTCTCCAGTGAACAATCTCAAGTGTGTTAGTAATCTATTAAAAAGCTACCTGTATTCTTAATGGCCAAAGGGTTTGGTTTTGTTTGAAAATCAAATGAAAATATTTAAATCAATATGAATACCCTATAATCCCGAATAAAAGCCCTCCCGAATATGAACCCTGGGCTTACACTTTGGATTCTGTGTATACACGTCTTTTTTTATAAGAAAATCATCTTTTTGCCTGAGCCTCACTTTTCTTAACTTTTCCTGAAATTGAGCCTGAGATTTTCTCAATTTTTTTTAACTTTTTCTGAAATAAACTGGCTAGAATGGGTGGAGCATTCGTTATTAATATTGCATACTTGAATTTGAATTCCATCTTTAATATTTTGGATGCAATAATGACGAAATATCGATTTTTGGCCAATAAAAACACTGAATGTCGGAAATTGAGCCTCGTGATTTTCTTAAGATTTTGACCATTTGAGACTCATTTTCTTATAAACTTTTTTCTTGTAAAAAACGTGTAGTTAAGACAATGAATGACCATGGACAGTGCGTATATAGAGCCTCTGTATTCACTTGTGTCCTTTTCTGAAGTTTTTCGTATTGAATGTTGTTAATAGTCTCTCTGATTGGACACCGACTGGTGAACTTTTTGATATACACAAGTCATCTGTTAACCCAAAAGACCCTCCGAATTAAAGCCCCCCCGAATATAAACCCTCCTTGAATATGAGCCCACCAAAAACTGCTTACGATCTCTATACCTTAGTCCAGGACTTATGCTCGGGATTTTATGGTATGTTGCTTCTTTATAAAAACGAAAGAAGCTAATCACCATTCTGGTAGCTACAGTATGACCGTTGATCAACGAAATAAGCATAAATAAGCGACAACTCAAAGCCTTGATCAACTTGAGCCTTGTATTATTTTTCAATCATTCTTAGACCTTAACTATATTGAGCTTTAATATTCTCATAGGTTCTAGTAGTAAAAGAGAACGTGTAATAGACCACATGATTAACGAAGTGCATCCAATAGTTTAAGTAAAATAAGACCTTGTATACAGCTTTCTCATTTAGACAGAGAAGTGGAATGAAAATACAGCCGAACTGTATTACAGTTGGACATGTTGCGAAGTGAAAATATAGGAATAATAACAAATGCTGTTTACGTAAAAGCACTTCTCATTTCAGACAGATATATTTGCGTGAGAATTTCTTTAAAGGATCCCACAACTATTTCATGATATAAACTGATATTGGAGGATGACATAACTCCTTATTTTCTTGTTGTAAATACATCGTCACTATCTGACAGGTTCTATTTTCACTGCCTTTTCAATCGTCCATGAATTTAGATCGTGGATAAACAGGTGATTGACAATGGCTATCTTCCCGGCCTCGTTTCCGTGTAGGCCACAATGACGTATACATGTTTTTGCAAAAAAGTTTTTTCAGCCCACTACTGAAAATTCATTAACTTATTCACAAATTCAGTATTAGAACTTTCTTAAGACTTTCTTAACAAGCATTTTTGAGTTTCAATATTTTGCAATCGCTGATCCTGAAATGATAATAAACCCTAGTAGATAAAAAAATTAAAATGTTAGGTTAGAGGGCAACCAACATAACATGCTTGATATTGTATACACAGACAGCCTGACTTTATAAATATATATATA
>WIPJ01001052.1:188132-200547 GCA_018155075.1 Cassiopea andromeda
TCATGATTCATTTGGTAAAGATCCTTCCAGGAAACTGAGAGAGGTATTATAAAGCGTTCGTGAAACCATGCCTAAATAGCCTGTTGGTACTACATAACTTAGCTGTTGCCGCTTTTTCGTGCTGTGGATAAGTCCTGAAACCATGCCTAAAATATTATGCTGAAAAATGTAGCTAGTCCATAAAGATATTCCCTAACAAACACGAGAAAAGATTTTAACTACATGTTTTTTTAATATAAGAAGACCACTCAACTTCAACTTTCTTAACTTTTCTCCAAATTGAAGATGAGTTTTTCTTACTGCATACTTTTTTATAAGAATACCTAATCTTTCACTGAGCCTCCTCAATATTCTTAAGTTTCTTTTGGTTTTTAGCCTTTGATAGCTCTTAATTTTTTCTAAAGTTAAATAGGTGTAACTACGTCTGAAAATCAAAGGACTATATTCAAGTGTTTCTTGCTGTTTTACTTTATCACAAATCAAGATTAAAGTGGAGCAGAATAACAAATATTGTATCGATAGTGAAAAAGTTAATCTATAAGCAGTACTATAGCTCATATATATAAATTCCAAGTATTGATGAAACCCGAGCCTTGCAATATTCTTCAATTATTCTCAAATTTAAGCGATTATGAGCCTAAATATTCTTATACACTTTATTCTTATAAATTGTTAATCTTGGGAGCCCTTGGTGTCATGAGTAATTCATCTTCTTCCTTTCTGGACATGATGAAGGATCTTGACTTTGACGAAAATACGAGGAAATTCATTGTAAGAAGACTAATGGCCATATCAATTCGGGCGACGTACTACTTTTTCTGCCGCAGAAATAAAGACTGGCTGAATCCTGAACTGTTGACTTTTTAAGACCTTTATTAACGTTTATGTAATCTGCCATGTTATTTATTCAGGCAAGCCAATTGTAAACTGCCTACCTTTAGAGAGGTTTACATTTGTATCTTTAAATTGTACCATGATAAAGAAGTTTCAAAAAAAAGTGTATATTTTCTTAATTATTTCTGGAATAAACTAGCTTACAGGGGCTTAGTGCTTTTGCTAATCTTGTAAACTCGAGTTTAAGCTCAATATTCAATACTTTATATGTATAAATGAAGTAGTATCGATATTAGCAAGCAAAAACACTTTGGAACTTGGGCCTTGCAGCTTTCTTAAGATTTTCTTGCGATTTTCATCTTTTTAGCCTCATTTTCTTGCAAACGTTTTTCTTGTATAAAGAACGTATAGTCCAGTTGGTAACGCAATATAAACCATTATTCTACAAGGCTTTTTTATGCTCAAACAAATAGTACACTCAAGACGTCCAGACCTCCTGTCTGCAGTAATAGATTTGCATACATGAAGTACCTATTGAGCTTGGATTTTACATATTGGTTTTTGCGTTATCATATTCTCCAGTTATTGTTCTGGCTATTTATGGGTGCGAAACTGCATACTGCATATTGTATTGAACGAGGGGCATATTTCTGCTACAGAATCACACTTTGCAGAAAAATCACACAAAAAGCAACAACAATCGTCAAAAATCAATCAAGAGATATCGAATGAAAATTGCAACAAATAAAAACCAATGAAAATCAATAAAAATAAGAAAGTTGTATCTAAAGCCCAAAAATATCACAAGAAAAACACAGAAGACCACAGAAGCCTCATAAACCTTTTACGATTGGCACACCATTCGGTTTTGGCGAATCCAACCAGTTCTCTCTGATTTCTTCTACGAACCTAGCTCGAACAACCTGCAAACTTTCTTGAGCTATGACCTCTGACTGGTTTCGTGCTTATAAATTCTCACGACATCTTACAAAAATGCACGCTATTTTGATATCACCATGCAAGGCAGCATGGTTAGTGGAAATGGATATGGGTGCCTGTGGAAGAAGCGAGGATAGATTTGGTCACACAATCCCCACATTTCAGGCGCGCAACTAAGGGAGGGATCTTGGGGGTCTACACCCCTGCCCTTTTCAGCAAAAAATGAAAGTAAAATTTTTTCTAGTCCCCTCTCTATCCAAAAAGGGCATTGCCCTAACATGGAAAAGGTATAGTCCCAAAACTTTTTCGGGGACTTCGCCCCGAACCCCATTTTTCCTTTATAAGGTCACAATAAGAATAACTGGCCTTCAGAAACAACAATATCAGCAAGTCTCCTACAGTATTTCCTCCACTTGTCAGGGGTGGCGCCAGAAATTTTCCTACGGGGAGAGCTGAGTCTTCCAAAGAGGGGGCTAAAATACGGTTAAAAGGGTACTATAAATGGGGAACGAGCATGTTCCGACGAGTGGCTATAGCCCCCTAGCCTTTCTCTAGCGCCACCCCTGCCATTTATGAATCTGCAAACAGTATTCGAAAGCCGTATCTTCTTTATAAAGGGTTAGTGTGCCCTTTCTGTGGAGTGGACCCCTGCCCTCCAAAATTCCTAGTAGCGCACCTGCATTTTATACATTCTATCTGTTCTGTGGAAGTAAATTGAAGAGGTTCTTCTCGTACACGTATTTTCATCTGAATCCATAAACTTGGTCCACCTTGTTCTCCTTTAGGTACCATGCCCATTAAGGACGAAGGTGATCATGGTCTTCCACTGTCGTCTGTCTCTGGCCGTTTTTAACAATTTTGCCAACGTCAAATTCTGCTCAGGACCTTGTCCATTCATCCATTTGCATAAACTGTCCAAGAATATTATATGTTGCCTGCCCCTGCTTCTTCTTCCATCAACGAATCCGGTAATGCACAAGTTCTCCATGCCACATTTCCTCAGTATGTGACCGAAGAATTCTAGTTGTTTTTCCTTATGTTCTTAATCAAACTTCTGTCTGCCTCAACTTTCCTTAACATCTCTTCATTGGACATATGTTGAGAAAAAAATTCTCATCATCCTTCTATAATCCACATTTCACTTGCCTATAATTTCTTTGTCATTTCTGAGTTTAATGTCCAGGCTTCCCAGCCATACGTTAAAATTGGTTGAGAAAATGGTAGAATAAAGAAAGACATCTTAGTACATGTTTTTGCATAGGAATTATTTTCCTCTCAATAGCTTTTTTAACTTTTTCACTATGTCTCACTATGTCAAAGCTTTCATCTAGTGACTTTCTTAGCAGAAATTGTTTTAGTTCCAATGCTTTGGACGTTAAAATTCATTAAATAATAAAATTTTAACTGTTGGAGAGCAATCAACGTATGTTTTGTACACATATAATTCGAAATTTAAACACATACGCAGCTTTAACTATCTTAGGTTCTTGAAGATTCTAGTATTGAGCTACTGTCGTTCCAAAAAACAAGTACTTGAAATCTTGTGAACTGTGGCTTCCACAACAATGTTTCTAAGAAGGAATCTGAACACATATTTCATCTTATGACGGAAATTTTTTTCAAACAGTTTAAATTAAATCCACCTTTTATGAAAGATATCTTTATAGAATGAGGTATTACCTAAGAAATGTCAATGACGCTCAACTCCCAAAAGCCCTGACTACGTCTTTTAGAGTAGAGACTCTAGCCCACTGGTTTTTAACCGGGGTTCCCCGGAGCCCTAGGGTTTCTCCAGCACAGTCCAGGGGCTCCGCCAGAAGTTTTAAAAATGCTACGAACGACAGTTTATTTTAGCTCTCCTATGCAGATATGCGATCAGGGGTTCCTCGAGCCACTGGAATGCATCCTTAGGGTTCCGCTCCACCAAAAGGATTGAAAACCACTGCTCTAGCCTCATCTAAGACAGTATATACCTAACGATCAGTCTTGTCTTCCTAAAGCTGTGTCAAAGGGGGCTGTGTAGTAGGTAACATGTTGACCACGCATTTAACCACGCCCATTTTTTGCACGTATGACAATATATCGTTTGCCAAACCAGTGTATGTGAAAGTATAAAACAAGGAGAAAGCAAGTATAGAGTTGTAGCATTCTTCTTCTGTGGATAGAAGCGTACCTTTTCTTTCTCCTCCTTTGGCAAATGCGTAGTTATGAATTCATCCAGTATAAAAGTTGCTCGATGAAGGGGGCTCAGCTCCCCTCAAAATCTCTCATAATTCTAATAAGGGAGGCTGAGCCCTCCTGTGTTCCTCTCCACGACACTCCTGCACGCGATACATAATAATGAATTGTCCTCTCTATTTTCAACACACAAATTAGTCTACTTTAAATAAGTGATGATGATGATGATGATGATGATGATGATGATGATGATGATGATGATGATCATCATCATCATCATCATCATCATCATCATCATCATCATCATCATCATCTACAATAGCATTTTATTCCCAAGAAATCTACTGAGTTTGAGGGTTTCCCCATTTCCCACACCCCTTGTGTTACACTTCCACCCAGCTGCTTCACCTGAAGTAACAATGTTATTCCTCATCAGCTCTGAGAGTGTGACTAGTATTGTCAGTAGCTAACCGACAGAAAATTCGGAAGAGATCATGAAAGCAATCGGCTTAGAAAACCCGAACACTATTATTCATCGTTGCTTCAATTTCACGAAGTTGCGTGATGCGATCGAAGAGGGCGACGTCCACAGCTTCGACAGGTGTCTTAGATGATAACAATAATAAGATTGCAGGCTAGCTTTATCAAAGAACACAACCAATATCATTATTCAAGAACAAAGATATTTAAAAATCTTTAGCAGATTTTGTGGGTATTTAATCTGCTCATCAATTCGATTAGTAAACAGTTCTAGTCAAATTTTTTAGTTTTGCTGCTCTATTTCCTTGATCATTTTGTACAAGTTGCGTCACGCGTGGATTGCAGTAAGTCCTCAAAGGGCCCTTCTATTCAAACATATATTAGTTGCATTGATGGTCATGGCGCACTTTTGATTCTGGCTGCAATCCAACTGCCCGATTTTTATGGCAGTTCACTGTGGCAGTGGTTCCGTCCTAGAAGAGTAGTAAGGAACACTATTCAGCAGAACATTTCTGCGGGATTCACCCTTGACTATACTCATTTTGAAGAAGATGAAGCCAGAGGAAGGTGGAAGCAATGCTTGATTAAGAAGATTAGGGCAACTGAGATCTGTCCGATTGAAACAAATTATATTTTTCACAAAATTGTAAGTCAAACAGTAGCTACATTTTTTTATAAGAATGTCTTTTTGCCCCAGGTACTGAAACGTTCTTAACCTTTTCGCCATCCCAGATTCAAAATTGTGTTGAAGTCTTTCTTAGTGAAAATTCTTGAGTTCCAATGTTTTGCATATGCACATTAATGGACAGTTAAAAGGCTCCGTGTACACTGGAAAGCAACCAACGTGACATACAAAACATTTTACCAGTACTGAACTTTCTTAACTTTTTCTGAGCAGTTAAGCACTACTTGCAGATCAAAATATAAAATGGGACGATCGAAGCGAATATATGGAGCAACTCTCCGACGATCGAAGTAACTAGGGCGATCACGTGTGATAACATGGAAACAAATGCACAAAAGGAATGGTTGGTTCATCTGTTGTTGTCAAATCTCCTTGGGCGATTGGGACGATCGAAGTGATTACATGGAAACCATGCTTAATGAGATTAACGGACATTTGAATGTAACGTTTCTCATCAGCCTGGAGGAAACTGCCTATATCCGTTGAGGATATCCACGAATTCTACTTTCTCTTGTTGATTGTAGGACACAAAAGTGCTTGTGAACTGTTCTTTGCTTAGATTGTTGACCCGAATATACGTATTATATCTCACTTTTGAAGTACCGCTGAATCAATTCAGCCGGACTTCATAGACAATAGGCCACAGGACTAGACGCTTCTTCCTATATTTTCACATGTTTACTCCTATCCGTTAATTAGTTTTGAATATTTGTTAGCCCCCCTCCACTTATTTTGACCACCCGTTTATTAAGGGTTTTAGAGTAATTGGCAATGTGTTCATTTACGTGTTCCTGGCACTGATCAAAGCGCCAGTCCTGTCTGTTCTTATGATGCTCTAATATCGCCTAAAAACAGTAAAATACAAGACAGGACGAGAAACTGAGTTTTAATGCAGCCCCTGCATTCACATCTTCGGAAAAATGATCAACTTAAATATAAAGCAACTGCAAAATTGCTAAATTTGATAAACGGGGAGTCAAAATTACAAATGGGGGTTTTCAACTTTGCCAATTTTAATAAACGACCCCCCGTTTATTATGGGTTTTAGAGTATCCACGGAGCCGACTTATAATAGTGAACTTATATATCTAAGCCAGGGCCAGACCGATTGCGCCGCGATTGCGCTGTGATTGCGCGCGCATCCATTAGCCCAGGTGCGCTTTCCACTACGCTCATCGCTCTTGAAAATTAGCCATATCACACGCCTCGACAATATTTCTATAAATTACTTGAAGCTATATGTTGGTGATGTTAATCATACAGCTGTGCTTTAAAACAATTCCTCATACAAACAATTCCATCAACTGTATTTTAAGTTGTTCGTTTAGTTGTGCCATCCACAGCATGAAAACGAGTGTTTCGGTAGAATGGAGTTTGGTATTCATTAACATTTTGACAATTCATTGTGAACCAGTTGAGCAATGTACGGCTAAGATAGCATTCATCCCTCTATGATTCATCCCAATTACCATTTCTATGCACAAAAACGGAAAATAACAATTTGAGTTTTTTATGTCATGAACTTGATAGGAGGCTGGCTAGCCTCCTTGGGCACGGGAGTAGGGCTGTCAACAATCAGGTGGCATGGTAGGGAACAATGGATCAAGGGGGAGTTATGGCTTCCTCTACGAAAAAGTTGTCGGAAAGTGCACTACTAGTCCCCAACGTCTTTTGACAAAGAACTGCTACAGTGCTTGCCAGAGACGCAGGAGCATATTTTTGAGTGAAGGGATTGGGGACTAGTGACAGGCCCCTATCAAGCGTGGCGGTGGGTGTCAGGGAAGGAACCCCTTAAAATTTTCATAAGTACGCCTTTAGATTTCAGGAAAACCTCCTTTTGGAATATCAACAAACATCTTATCTATGGTAGGGTAGGCTATCTATTGTAAGACATACACTAGCAAAAGAGGGCTGCAGCCCCTAACCTCCCTCCCGTCTCCAGAGTGACTGGTGCTTGCCAACATCGGGTTTGTCTGAAAAATTAATTTTTGCAAAAGTAACTGCTTGAAAATAATTACCTCTTGATATTATCAATCTTGCTTGTAAATTTCTTGAAAAATTTCTTGAACCAAACTGTCTACAACGTCGGAAAATTATCCCATCACAATATAGGAGAGACAGAAATAGGCATGAACTCGAAGAGAAAGAATATAGTATGAAGAGCACTTCTAGCCCTTCCCCCCATGGAAGATTGAGCTGCCCCTGCTGTTCCTAACGTAGGGGTCCCTGAAGGACAATATCATTTATGGGTGAAGACACATCAAATTCGTACAGTTTATGAAGATGTTTAACGGCTGTTTAATGTTTTGCTTCATATAGCTTCACTTGAAGTAAAATGGCCAGCTTGGTAGCTTTTGTATTCATTGTCTCCTGACATGAGCTGATAGACCTCAGCACTCCACAAGTACTCCATTATATCAGGAGCGTCGAAACCACATTTAAAATAAGCTCTGGTAAATATTGTCAAACATGACACTTTATGAAAAAGTGGGAGGGACCAGTGCCCCCCACCCGCAGTTTCTACGCCCCTGTATATAAGCTCCTTCTTCTCATAGTCCGCATAATGGCTAGCTCTCGCTATCGTACGTACTCAGAAAACAGTGGGTGTACAAAAACGCAGAGTCCTATCAAATGGGAGCTGGAGCATGGGGCCTGGAAACTACAATTTTCACGTTTTCTATGGATTGAGGTATTGCCTTAGGATGAAGAACAGCCACATTCCAGTTGAGATAATAGACAGCCCTCCCAACTAACTTGTGCCCTGCAGCCCGTGCATCGAGATGTTTCTTGACTATAAATGACTTAGGTACCAATGACTTTGAATATCATCTTTTAAATAATCAAATTCCTTCAGTTACCAACCAGCCCTTTAAATGCAAAATGAGAAGCCTTCCCAGAGATTTGGTTCATTAGGTGATTGGAGTAGGAAGGAGAGGTGCTGTGCTGTTATATAGAGTTGTATCAAATCACGCGATGGTGCCAGCCCGTGATGGCAAACATCAATGATTGTTTCTCTCTACTAAACCTAAGAAAGCCCGAACACAGATAGTCATCATAGGAATACAAAACATTGGAATCTAGGCCAATACACTTTGAAAATCAAGATTAATACAAATATTTATGAAGAGCTGACCCCCCTCAGAATAAACAAGAGTCTTAACACGGAGGCTCCACCCCCTGAGCCCCCTTTGAAATCACCCCTGCTTACAAGTATTCCCTAGAGTTAATAGTAAATTGTTGAACCTCTTCTAAGCGTCGCTCGTCGTCTTTGTTTTCCTTGCTCCTTCCCAGCTCTCCATCCCAAAATTTCCAAGCATGTGTCCATTAATAATTGAGTTACGTGATCACACCTCCAGTTAGAATAAGATTTAACTCCTGTCTTTAAATCTTCAAACAGAAGGCATTGCTTCATAAAATGTCGTATAGTACACAGAAAGCCTGAAGTCACATCCGAGCGTCATAAACTGAAGCAAACGCACCCTAACAAGTTTTCTTGTGGTGTTCGAGCATCTTGGCTTTAGTAGGATCGCAACATTTTATAGAGGAAGTAAGTAGGAACCGAAGGCACTTCTTTAGATTGACAAACAACTGTTTATCTCAAATAGAACTCCTTGGGCTGCCACGCTTCTCCTTACCACTATAAAGTAGAAACTTATTCCTTAATATGTAATGCAAAGAAGAATAGAACAGGGAATAGACTCAATACAAGCTAAAAGCTAGAGTACGGTATGTGGTTCTCGCACCTGTCCACAGCCAATGGCCCATTAAATAAAGCAGAATAACAAAAGTCATTTGCGCGCCGGGATATTTCCCTGTCAATTTGCAGTGTCTCAAAGTCGAAGCCGGTTATTGTATTCGGTTGACAATCATCAGCTCGCATATAAAGTATGCGGTTTACACAAAAGCAATAAGGAATTGGCTTCTATTATTGTTCTATTGATCGCACTGTGATCGTACGACATATACAGTCCAAAAACACGTGGTCGCAGGCGCTAATATGGATTTTGGTCTGTTTTCACCGCGCGGAACACTGACTGAATCCCCTCTCGTGAGCGCATCCCTACTTACTTCACTACACACTGCACTGCAAGCACATCAAACCTTACGTCTCAAAGAGAGCCTTACCTACATTACTTCCCCCTTTATGAACTTTGAAGTCCTGTAAAAAATGCAAAGCACTACACCTTGGATCACTGATCCAAGGAGGGCGTTTCATAAAAGCACGTGGTTTTAGCACCTCTCATTATACCTCTCCAACACAGAGTGTAAAGATATTCAGTAACAAGAAAAGGCAGAACCAGTGTAGACAGGTGTTTGCAAACAAATACAGGTGATCGCAACGCCTTTATTTCGACCCGTTCTTTTCCCTAATACATGCCCTATGTGGTTGGTATGTACGTTGTGACCTCTCATCTGATCACTCTAACTTTCTACCAATGGACGCTTCAAAACAGACTTTTCGGACGGCGGAAAATGCCAGCCAAATGAAATGCGTTGAAAAGGGCTGAAAGGGATGGCTATTTAACGAGGATACTTAATTCATTTACTACACAATGGAGCAGACAATCGTAAAACCTTCATTGATGCCGTAGTGAATTTCAAAATATCATCAATTATCCATCGTACTTTCCAAGTAGCATTGGGGCAAAAGCGAATAGGGTGTTGTAACAATAAAACCAGGGTCCCTTTCCTAGATAAATCTAACAAGAACTATCCTTTCACATTCCTGTGCTTGTAACTTCAGAGACAACAACATTTGGATCAAGCACGTAACTGGAGGAAATGCCCTGGAGGGACACAACCTGCTTGGACTATTACTTTGGAGGGGCAAAAGCCTTATTTTATTATGTAAATCTCCCGGGTTATAACTGTGGTAATAATTATATTTTGGGGGGGCAAAACGATATAAAATGTTTCACTTGGGGGCATTGCCTCCCTTGACCCCTGCAGGTACGTACTTGATTTTCAGTCAAAGCAGGAGCTCCCAACTTCCATACTAGGTTTGATTTTTCACCCCGTGCTCCCCTTAGAGCAGGGCCGCCGAGAGGGGGCAGTGGAAAAAATTGCCCCCTGGGCCACAAGCTCCAAGGGGCCTCATAACACCCTGTGCTTCAACGTCTGGGGGTCTCATAAAGTAAACCAGCATTAATTTTCCAAAGTTAATTTCTAGGCTCTGAGAATTTTCTGCTCCCTTCGCTCGCAGGGGGGCTCGTCTTTCTCTTTTGTCCCGGAGCCTCAGAATTCTCTCGGCGGCCCTGCTCCAGAGGGAACACCTTGCTGTTAAAAATAGGCCATAGCCCCACCCTGGCTCAAGCAGCATCATACCAAAACCGTGCGCAGATTTCAACATGCAGTATGGATGTATGTATTTCGTTCGTGTTGAAGCACATGTTTTTCAAAGGAAATATAGACAAAACAAGTCAAATGTGAAACACAACCCGCTTGTTGCTCAATTCCACAGGTGTATCAGCTCAATATACGGCTTAATGCCAATTATCGTGCTCATTGATTTAGGCCTAAATATCACGATCTTAAGTATTCTGATCATGGTACGTTGTCTCTTCCCATTACACCTAGGAAAATGGGATGTCTTGCTCAAGGCTTTGTTCCAATAAATGATCTATACATCGTTCGACCTTAGGTTTGTTTTGACAATGAAAAGGTGATTTCCGCCTCTGCCACGCCCCCTCTGCGTGTTTTAATGACAAACCTTACATGGCCTAAAACTTATTGCTTGATGCTAAACGCAAATAGGAGTTATCTTCGATCAATGTTGTTGTTTTGCCTCTACGTAGCCAAGGAAATAACGAAACTAAAAATACTGAAGTAACGGCATGACTCAGTTAGTAGGGCGGTCTTTGTGTTTACGCCAACAACTAAAAAAATTTCCTTTTCTTTCACATTTTACCGGCTCTGTAGGGTGCAGGTACTGTGGGCTTTGATTGGAGGCAGAGAAGCCGCAAGACAATCCCGCCTGCATAATGGTAAGCCACTATGAAGGCTGTAAACAGGAGAATTTGTTTCTTAATCAAACTCTCATAGGAAATCAAGGAAGCAGTTTACTTGTCCTGTAGGTGGCACTTGCGCAAATCCACATAATGCTGTTTGTCGTTCCGCCGTGCAACATGGTGAAGATCATCAGTCAAGTGCCTGATTGACAGCGAAATCTTGATTTCATTTTCCTGTTTAAAATTTTGCATGACTACTATTTATCATCTATCAGGAAAATGCTAGCTATAGGGAGATTCCAGTCTCCTACTACTCTTCCCATTGCCCTTTGCCATTACTCTCATCTGCTCTATTGAAGTTTTTCTCTCAAAAATTTTTTTCCACATAATTTCCTCCATCTGCTATTTAGGTTTTTTCATTTCACTTTCATCAATATTGATTTCTAGCATTTTCATATTCACAAAGATTTGATCGCACGCTCATCACTCGTGAAGACTTTCATTAGATTTTTAAACTTTTTGGTGCTGTTGTTTTGGAAATGTGATTTTCTTGATTTTTTGCGCTATTTTTCTTTACATTCTATTGTACTTTTTAGACCGATTCTTACAATTTATGCCATTTTGTGGCTTTTTTCAAGAAGTGCAAGAGATTTTTCTGACTCATATGCGCATCAATTTTGCTCTCTTCTATAGAAATTGCCGCAACACTGCAATTTTATCTTTTGGTCAACTCCTTGATAAACATTGATTCCTCTATCATGCATTTCCTCTGCGCCACCCTCTCCCCCAACTTGTGGGCCCCTATGTCATTGCTGGATGTATTATTCATTCTTCCTTCCAATACATTGCTCCACTTCTTGTTTATATTGGAATAGCTTAGAGGCAGTCTTAATGATCGATCTGCCCTCTCATAGTGCAGCATGACATATGCATCCGGACCTGTTGCATTACTTTCGTATTTCTGTTGAGACCAAGTGCTATTTTCTCATTAAGATCTCAAATGGATGAGGCCCCATTATAGTGCACGTGTGCTACTTGTTGGCTCAAGGGGATATCACAATTTATTTCTTTTTCAAGGGGATGACACCAGATACGGCTTACTTTCAATGACGCAATCAGTAACCGCCCAGAGGAGCAGAGGGCCGTCCGTAGCAGTATTGTTCTCGCGAAGACAAAAGTTACTTTACAATAGCCACATCTGCCGGTAGGCTGACCGCATGTTTTATTGCGTTCATATTCATTTTGCTCTCAGATTTGTGACGAAGTGCTAATGGATGGAGCTCCCACTCCAGAAAAATTACGCAGAACATTTTTGTTGGATATATGTTGTTTGAACACATAGTTGTAAGCA
>WIPJ01001052.1:201368-212090 GCA_018155075.1 Cassiopea andromeda
GATAAAAATACGTCAATTAAGTGGAATATGGTTTATTCATACCTTCTCAAAGTTGACGTTCCGTTCAGGACTGTGAATTTTGCAGTGCACGTTCTAGAACGACTAAAAGCAATCACGGGGGTATGCACATATTGCTGGTTGCGCTAGTTCCAGTCCTCGCAGACGTTCTCGTCACCGTCACGTTGTGAATCGGAAACTCACTATTGTTCTCGCGAAGACAAAAGTTACTTTACAATAGCCACATCTGCCGGTAGGCTGACCGCATGTTTTATTGCGTTCATATTCATTTTGCTCTCAGATTTGTGACGAAGTGCTAATGGATGGAGCTCCCACTCCAGAAAAATTACGCAGAACATTGTTGTTGGATATATGTTGTTTGAACACATAGTTGTAAGCAAGAACGAGAAGTCAGAACTTATTCACAGGGAAAAAAATTTTTGGCTCATGCCGGCCAGAAAAAATTTTCGCCATCGAAACTGAAGTTGAGATCAACCCACCGAACGGAAATTGCACAGTAAGTCGACTTGTTCATTGATTTCAAAAGGTTTCGTTTATTTGATGGACTTTAGGAGCATTGATATTGGTTAGAAGCAAGGAAGAAGTGTAGGACAGAATTTCATAGTTTGTTAACCAGTCGAATTGTTTGTTGTTCTTAGGCCCAGCGTATCGATATGTTAGACAACGATATGTCGTCAATCGAAGTTATTCAAAAAAGAGGAGATATGGATGTAGATGCAGCAGCCAAATGCCTAATTGCCATGTCGAAGTCAGGAAAAGCCAGTATGGAAGTACAAGCACACGAAAAGGGGACTTTTCAGAGTCAAGCGTCTCCGCTTCTTGTTGTGGCGGATATTCTCGCTAATCTGAAAGAATGCCGTGAGAGCAACACAAAAGCACAAGAAAATTATCAAAGTCCATGGCTTACGCCACCAAGAAGTCGTACAGCTTCTCCGACTGAAATGGACAATGTTGAAAACACGACGTCTCAACTTTTGAGTTTAAATGTTTTGGATCAAAACAAAAAGTGCCGCACGAAAGTGAGGAGTGCGCCGCAGGTAAGATCTACGAAAGGAAAGAGTGGAAGAAAGCGTGCTGTAAACACGAAGCAGATGGATTGCGAAGAAGCAGATGAACTGGCTCAGTTGTGGAAAAAGAAAGTGCATATTTGTTCCTATGATGGATGCAGAAAGGTATATGGCAAAAGTTCACATTTAAAAGCCCATTTGCGCACTCATACCGGGGAGCGGCCTTTTCATTGCAATTGGGCGGCGTGCGGGAAAAAGTTTGCACGCTCTGACGAATTGGCACGACACTATCGCACTCATACTGGTGAGAAAAAGTATGTCTGTCCAATTTGTGAAAAGCGCTTTATGAGGAGTGATCACTTAACCAAGCACGCACGGAGGCACCCTAACTACGATCCTGTGACGCGCGGCATTCGAGTCCAGAAAGAGTAGGTGGGTGACGCTGCACAGTTGTTATGGTAGAACATTTGACAAGATGTTTGTGGAAAATTGTTGCTCTATCACGTTGGTATGTTCACTTTCGTGTTGTATATCCACTATTGTGAGATTTGATACTCCGTTTATATCTATCGTTTTATGTAATGATAAAATGTACCCTAAAGGTTCGCTGCTTTTCTATTGACACCTTAGCCTCTATCACCTAAGAGGCTGTATTTTTCACTGATTCAGGTGATGCTGTTTGTTGCGAAAATTGCCGGTAGCCTGCCCAGCCCACTTTTATGGGCGGTGGCTTGAACAGCTTTGTTCTATCTTTCTCATTGCGTCATGATGGGCGTTTCCTATACCGGTGTCTAGTCATTTTTCATTGTTCGTGTAAAGCGACATTGGTTTCAGTCATAATACTAGTAGTACAATCCATTTCCACCCATAAGTGGCCTATACAAAGTCGAAAATTTAACCGCCCTGGGGTATCAGATGTTTACTCTAGCGTACACTTTTTGGTCTCACACTAGTTGTAGTGGATGGTAGTAATGGCGGTTTCCGCTCTGGTTTTTTTTCCATATGGTTTCATCCCACGCGTTTCAGCTTCATGCTACTTCCACCTGCTTTGGGTTATTTTAGAGGTTCACCAGTTTTGTAGCGACAATATTAAAATTTTAACTTGGTTAGTGTGCTCAAATTTTCGTTACTCTAGGTGTGAATTGCCTAGAATCAACCCTAGAAGAGTTTTCACTTGTGATATAATGGTCACTACAGGTTTTTTATTTTCCATCATAAGCAGACTTTAGTTTGTTTTGCTGTGGTTCTTCGTTGTTCATGTTACCTTCCAACCCGGACACAACACCTTGTAAATCAGTGATTCCTTTGTTTGTTAGTATATCTTTTAGTAGGCGTGTTAGTGGTAAATATACCTGTGAACTTCCTTCAGGTCACGAACATTTTGAGGTTGTTTGCGAGCAGTTGGTCAAATAGCTCTGTAAACCTCTCGAAGAAGCTGTAAAGAGAGTAATAAAATCAAATTTCAATCTAAATTTTTTGTTTAATGGTACGAACCAAACGCTTCAAGTTCACCACCTGCTATATGTGTGTTGTGAGCGTAAGCATGGAGGGATCCCCGAGATTTTTGGCTTTTGGGGAATAGAAGAATTCCCCCCTCATCCTTGCGTGCCGTAAATGGAGATACGGAAGATAGGATTAGCTGTAGTTTTATGACCCGCTCCTTTTGTGTACCGGTCCGCCCATTCCACCTAATGAATAGCCCACGTTAGAAAATATAATGTGAAATTACCCATAAAGCATTTGCCGGTCTTGAGTACTGAGTTAATATTCCTCACTAGGCAACATCTAGAGCTCCGATTTCGGTCTTAGTAGCTCTCTAATTTGGGCGCTTCCTGCTGTGAACTTTCAGATAGTATCAATAAAAGCAAAGATAGAACTGACAACCATCCTAAGGCAAACTCCTGATGCATCACAACCTGAGCAAGCCTGGATAAGGAATTTGCTATTTGCTCGTGCAGCAACAACAGCCTACAAAATATAGATAGAATCCCCCCCCCCATTTATGACTTTCTTTGAATCTTCAATTTTCGCAGTTACGCCTAAATGTTTTGAACCAGACCAGTTCTAATCCAGTTGTGTTTATGAATTTCTATTCAAATACACTCTGATCAAATCAATGCATCCAAGATATTTTCTGTCAAGAACTACACTATCTACTGTCTCCTTTTACATAAAGATTATGTAACACGTAAACGATTATTCCAGACCTATGTTCCTAGTAGCTCTGACGGTCTCAGACAGAGATGGCCAGCAGTGGCAAATGAAACCCCACTTCAGTATACTCAGTCGTCAGCGTCTTAGGGAACACTAAAGCTCTCTTGCGTGGCTTCCTGGATGTAAATTTCTTGTAAAAATCACTAGAAACAATGCATGCATAGGTAATTTATAAGTAACAGTCCTAAAAGTGTTTGCGATTCTCAATCTAATAGTCGACGTGTATTTATCATATAGTTAAAGTAAATTAGAGTTGTAATTGATTTATTACACCAGTGCTCGCGGTTTTCTTCCGCAGATTGACAATTTTAGTGCCTAGTAGATGCAGGCCTGGGTTCTAGTCAGGCTGATATAAACGACCTTTTTCGTTTTGGATTCCTGTTACCCTCCTCCCCCCCAAAGATATTAAGTAAGTATTTATTGGTTATGCAGGCATACCAGTTTTGACATTCGCTGAATGTAAGCAGAAGAAGTAATTATTCTTAGCACTTCCAAACAGAGTCATAATATGATGCCTAGGCCTTACTATTGCAGGTCAATTTGCTTTAGGCCATTGGCACAAGGCATATATTTCGCACGGTTTGTGTAGAGAGATTTTCAGAATAACTACGATGGGACTTGTTTCGCTTTGCAGCTCTCAATCACCGTTGTTTGAAACTGAATTAGGGCTGAAACTGCTGAAGACATTCTCACGTTGATTGCATCAGTCACAGTCAGTGCAATAATTATTAGCACCCTCTCACCCCCAAGTCTCTGATAGTTATCTCATGTATTTTGAAGTCATTGTTTCAGTGACTAAGTTTGTAATTTAGTCTTAATTAGAACGAATCTATGACAGGAATCCAAGCGTTTGATCGTTTTTGCTTGTTTTGTATAAATTTTTGTTTCTATTTGTTATGCGTAATTCATTAGACCCCGTTTTCTTGTTACAACGTCGAACGGCTGGGTAGCATTCTGGGAAGTGGAAATCTGCGTTAAGTTTGGAACGTCTCTTGTGAAAAAGTGCCCCCTCCCAATAGTGGAGAATATGTGTGTACCAGGAACTCCTACTTTCCTTGATATAATATTGATGCTGTTATAAAATGTTATTTCCTGGGATTTATTATTCCATGAAGTATGTACCGGTGCGACTGTGCGGTAGATAGGCACACAAACATGAAACTGAAATCCTTATTGGGGTATCCAAGATTTTAGCCATTTCCGGCCATTTTGACCTTGGAAAATGGCTGCGTCATAACCTGAGGTTAGTGGTCATACGAGATGCGGGCTGGAATCTTGAACACTATACTGCAATTGACTCTCCATAATATAGCAGATTTCAAACAAACCCAAATTAACTTGATTTAGTGTTCTACTAGATTTTAGATTTTACCTTCCTCGCTTTTACCATATGTTTTCATATTCATGAAGGTTTGATACCATGATTTTAGTTACAATTTATTTTGCTATAGTTCCTTGTATTTTGCAGAACGTGTTGATTATTGTATCCATAAATTCCATTGTAAATTGTCATCGTTGTTTACCAATTAAAAATACATATATACATAGGCATGAAATTGTTTTATCCTAAGATCGTTTTGGTAAGAGTTGAGGTATAAATATGGAAGCCGTTAGCATTTGAAGGATGCTTTGCAATGGCACCCATCGTCGTTGTTTGGGCCTCGCTCAAGCTGCATATATCATGGTGCATTTGGATGAATATCTTTGGCTTCTTACATATATGAAGTAGACCAATAAATTTTGAAGGGCTATTTGAACTTAGTTGGAGGGGCATGTGCTCTGAAGCCAGTTCTGTCATAAGTAAATTTACCTTGTATAAAACCTCATTTATACGTTCAACAACGTCTTGGGTAGCATGTGACCTCACTACTCCAACTGCATATGGGCCTGTGCTGTGTATAGAGGTTCAATCGTTAGAATTGAGTGTAGCTGTATCGCTCACTACGTAATGAATATGAAATTCAGCTAGTAGCCCCTACTTGACTCTGTTTTGAAAATGCACCATGGTGTATATGGCGGTAGACCGTTGTTGTAAATAATTTAATTTATTCGAAAGATAAGTTGCGCCAGTTCATGGCACTTTAAATATGGTGAAATACTTATTGACTAATTTATCGTAAATATTGCCGAAACATGTGAGAAGTTTTCAAAAGATTTTTTCTTGTTATCAGCATGTTTTTTCTTGTTGTTCTTTTGCTTTTCGCTACTTTCTACCATTGAATTCTACCAGCAATCCTCCATATTGCAAAAGCCTCGCGTTCTTTATGTAAAAGATTTTGACATGCAAGTAATGCAAGTTATTATTGGTTAGAATGTGGGGCCGCCTTTTATTGCTTTCCTGTATATCCTTGCATGTATAAGAAGAGTATTAGGACATCGTCCACAACTGATAAACTCTTCAAAGGGACTACTTCAAGATGAAAGTGCACAAAAAGCGACTCGATACAGTTGAAAGACAGTTGACAAGGCATGGCGAGTGTTTGGATTTCCACTAAGATATTCTTATTGCATTCATCCTTCTCTCGTCATTTATTCGCTTTCCATTATAAATTTATGCTTTCCGTTTCTCTCTAAATATTTGAACACCACCAGTGTGTCAGCAATGGGAGTGTCTTCTGCAGCCCAAACATACCAAAAATATAGTGTGTTACCAATATTGGCTACAAGAATGTCTTCTCTGTAGCCGCAGTCACACTGAAGTTATTTATGTGCTGTTTACCAACTCTATTTCTGTATTAAGGACAAAGGCTATTTCAGTTTCACATCAAGGAACAGCCGGATTTCCTCAAAATGTAGTTGATGCACGCGATTTTCTGATTGATTGAAGAATTCCCGAGTTATATTACTGAGAAATTACAAAATGGAGTAATAAAACTTGAAAGCAATCAAAACATGACTTCATGCATAATGCATGGTTGACTATTTGCTTCCTTGTGGACGCGCACAAAGAAGCTATTTCTACGAAACAAGGAAGAGCCAAATGCGGAATTATACGAAATGTGAGGAAGTGACATCCTACGCTTCTGCAAAAGTGATGTCCCTTCAAATGAAAATTTCGAAACGTCCATAATGTTCACATCAGTAATCACTTGCAAGAATACCAAAATTTTCGCTGAGCTTTCAAAATCTTAAAATTGTGGAGTCTGAGTCTTAAAAGGTAGGGCCGTAGCCAGGTCTGTGTTTTAGGCATATTTCTATGGTTCCAGGGGTGGCAAAATTGTCCTGGAGGAATCACATGATACAAAATCTGAGAGCTTATTCAATGTCAGGCTTCCACAATTAGCGCATTACGCACCACTCGTGGCGCATTTGGTCATGTGAAATAGCGCGCAGAAAGTGCCTCAAAAAAGGGGAAAAGTAGGAAGCGAATTGTATCACTAAGTTTTGGATAACACCAACTGGGAGTGTTTTTTCCAAGCGCAAAGCTTTTACATCTATGGCACCACGCTAGTATCATCCTTAACTACTGAGGTGATGCAAGTCAGGATTCAGGATGCAGCCATAGCTTTTAGCTGTTACGCTTTTTGCTTGCTATCATTACAAAAGTTTCGCTTAGCAAATTTCAGTTGAGAAGACCTGCTCTATGCTTTCACAATCAAATAGACAATGTGTGTGCAGGAAAATACTGAGCATTCTAGTAAGTCACAAAGACCAAGGCTCAGCTCAACCAAGCAACAATAAAAATTTGCAAAAATTCCCAGTGGTAGTAAAAGGTGGTATCCTGCTGCCCAGGGGTAACATTTGCCAATACATGCCA
Organism: Cassiopea andromeda; assembly: GCA_018155075.1. Taxonomy (NCBI): domain Eukaryota; kingdom Metazoa; phylum Cnidaria; class Scyphozoa; order Rhizostomeae; family Cassiopeidae; genus Cassiopea; species Cassiopea andromeda. The sequence goes on from WIPJ01001052.1 coordinate 208,365, forward strand.
CCCCATTACTATGGATCTGACTATAAGTATTTTTATATTCAGGAAATATTCAACTCTTTGTTGATGTACTATGAAGCTAGACCAACATGGTCTTGGGTTCGATGCCCATTGCATGTCATTGGTGACGTCAGGAAGGGCATCCGGTCCTAAAAGCTCACGCCAGAAATAAATTCCTCTCAGAGACAACCTCCAAGCCCCAAGGAATTGGGGGGAAACGGAAGTAAAGTCGAGAAAATCGAGGGAGAATATCTTCGAGCTCAAACGGTGAGATTTCAACTCTTTTTAAATCGTACAAAACTATTCTTAACATTCAGCGAATTAGAGTGTCAGAGCAAAATGAAAGTCTAAGTACTCAGTATTCAAATTGGCTTTTCAAAGCTCTTTGAAAACAGACGTAACGTGTCAAGGTGAATGTCCATGTTTCTTATGTAACATCATGGTTGCCATCGACGAGGATAGCAACAAGGTAAACAATAATAGCACGATCGTGTTCTATGTTTGTTTGGCCTAGACATGCTTAATATTAATCACATGAATGGCAGTTCTTAATAAGTAAATTTCGTTCATTTGCGATGTTTATTACATCACATGATGAGTCATGCATATTTCCACTGCAGATACCGTCTCTAAAGTTCTCTACTTTTGCCGGAAAGCGTATTTATCCGCGCAAGCAGAATCGCATGCGAATTGCGCGCGAACTATTATATTATTGGTAACTAAGCAACATGTCACAAAGGATGTATTCTTTATTATTTCATTCATTAAATATACTGTATTATGTATATTGTATTCAAAGGTACTAGCCCTCTTTTTGCATGAAATTGTATTTTTCATCGTTTTAATACTTTTTGCACAACAAAGTACTATAGAAGACTATTGTCCATTTGCTCATATTCCAAATGCTTTTAAAGTGACACTGTACCCAATACAGGAAAGCAGAACCCCTGGCCTTGGTGAACCAGTTAATTGAGGCCTCTCCCCTTTTAGAATCGGTTCCATGCCTCCTGGTTTGGTTTATATTTTCATGCTTTTTCGCTCATTTGAGTGTGATTTATAACAAAATTCATTGAAGAATACAAGACTGAGTAGAACCCTCCAGGACCATCAATGTCCCTTGTTTCAACGTGCATCCGAACAAATTGCTTCTGCTGAATCGTTTTCTCACATCTGGAAAGAAGTAGTAAGGGAGCTGTCATTTTTAATGGTGGGTACAGGGATGGAAGAATTTTTGGAATAAATTGAAAAGTTTACGTGCCCCATTAATTGTATTTAATAATATGTGATGTCCCATTTTCAAGGGCTGGAAAAATTTCATAACCCAACAATATTTCTACTTATGTCGTTCAATTTTGATCTAAAGCTTGAAAGTGCCAAGAATGCACTCTGGATATGAAAGGAGGGAAAATGGAAAAGTAAAAGGGAATCAAAGAAACAAAGAACACTAACTGATTATTTCAAGCAACTTTTTACTCACAATTTTTTTAGTTTGAGAAAAAGAAACCATTTTTATACATATTTTTGTAGAAAAAACAAACATTCAGCACTTAGCATGTAAATAATATTTATTGTGGGAATTTTTTCAAAATTTTGCTAACCCATCATGAATTGGTAAATAATTTTGGCAGCCCAATAAAATAAGGGTAATAAATTTGACACCCCTCCAAAAATTCTTCCATCCCTGTGCCCAGTATTAAAAATGATATCTCCCTAAGGAGTAATCTACGCAGAGCCATTTTGGTGTGACAGTTCGTGTTGACACTTTTCAAGGCTTGTTACTTTTATATTCTTATCACTCAACAGGGGCCATACAAATTGGCGAATGAGCAAATGTTAACTATGTTGGATGCAAAGAACAAGCCATGACTTACTTTTGAGAGTTTAATCTAGATAATTCCAATAAACAAAGTGGAATGGAGGTCAACTCAGCATGGCCACGAATCGATTTATAACATTCAATGTAAAGCACGATAAGATAATAAAAATTCACATGAAATTGACGTTTAGCATGTGCAGTAAGTATATACTCCATTTCATATCTGACTCCATAGGGGGGTCTTTTAACATATTAACTGGTGGGAATATTCCCACCCGGGTCTAACTTTCCTCACCAGTTGGTCTGTATTTTCCCCCGCGAGCACATTCCCGATTGCTGAAGATTGCAAGTTAATTTGAATTGTCTTTGCTTAATGCTCGTTGCCATTGTCATCTTATGTATGGAAAGCCTCCGAGAGGGGGCAGGGGGACAAGCTGCCCCTAAGCCTCAAGGTACATGAGGTCTCAGAGCACCCAATGCTTCAAAGTCTGGGGACCTCATAAACCAGCAATAATTTTCCAAAGTTAATTTCTAGACCCTGAAAATTTTCTGATTGCTTCGCTCGCAGGTGGCCTTGTCTTTCTCTTGGGCTCTGAAGTCTCTCTGTGGCCCTGTGTGTATGTATCAATCACACGCTTTTTTTCATAAGAAGGATCCCCCCCTAGTACTGAAACGTTCTTAACTTTTTCACGATTCCAGTATCAAAACTTTCTTAAAGACTTTCTTAGCAAACATTTTTGAGCTCCAATGTTTTGCGCATCCACATTAGTGGAATGTGGAAAAGCTCCATGCACACTTCAAACTATAATAAATCTTAGTAAATAACAGAAGCTAAACTGTTGCAGGGTTGTCAACATCACATAGATCACATTTTGTAAACAGATAAATCAAATTTTAAATACCTAAACACTAAAAAACTTTCTGAAATCTCAAAAATCCAGTACGAAACTTTCTTAACCTTTGAGCAGCTGAGAACTACCTTCTAATAATTGACTTTCCTATAAAAAAGGCTTGAATTTGTTATTTCTGCTGTCCACTACCTGCAATTTGTCAATGTTTAATTTTACATAAGATTTGCTATTGCATGACTGTTAGGACGTGCGACGCCATACAACCCTGATCACAGTGTTTCTGAGAGAAGGCAAAGCAAGTGATTTCAATAAGACAAGTTTCATCCTTGTCTTGCTCCTGTTCAATTTGTTGTTTCCTGTAATTCAGTACTCAATAAGAGCGATAGAAAAGCATATTGGAGTCTTCTTGGAAGCTATACCACCATTCTGTAGAAACCTGTGACAGATATATTGAATAACGCAAAAGCAAATTGTGAAATTTATTTTTTTGCAAATGATAGCAAATATGCCCTACTGGTTGATAACGCCCAGAAGAAGCCGCAGGAATCACCATCATAGCGCTTGTTTAGTGTTAGTATGAATACACATATACAATAACTTTATCAATTAATTAAAACTAACATTTGGGGGACCCCACTCTCTTGCATTGAAATAGTATCTTATACTTTTTACATATTCTGCAAAAGTTTTGCAAAATAAGTAACTATACAAACCAATTCCCATTTGTCCATATTCTACAAGCTTTGAAAGTGCTGCTGTAGCCAGTACAGAAAAGCAGACTCCTGAGCTTATCTCCGACCCTGTTGAGCTCAGTAAATTAGACCCCCACTGTAAGATCGGTTCTACGACCCCGCAATTCCGAGCTTTTTTGCATCTTCTTTGACATTTGTTTTTATACCAACTACCATCATCATTTGAAAGCGTCTATAACCTGAAAATTGCTTTTTAATTTTCCAGGAATCTACATAGCTCGTCACGCTTCCTTCTTCGAGCTTAGATAATCTATTGAATATTTTAAGTTAGATAATATAACCGCAGGATTGTGAACATACATATGTATGT
>WIPJ01001054.1:0-12919 GCA_018155075.1 Cassiopea andromeda
CACATATACAAAGGCTTAGAAAAAGTTGAAGAAGCAGCAATCAAGACCTTCAAATCAACATTTAGGAGTACTAGAAAGTTCATTAGGAGTACAAAGATTGCATGAGGATAGTTTAGGTGTACCTGGCAGTGCAGTGTCTTATGAGGGATCATGGCAAAAGTGTTGACATACATCACACATTTGTCTACCTTCAGTCATTGATCTTGTTATGGACTACCAATTGATTTTGAGGTTCTCTCACGTTAGTGTGCACAATTTATAATTCTTGACAGCAAAGAGAAGAACATTTACTCAATTAGAAAATATGCAGATTCCTGCTCTAAGAACTTTGATGGTTCTTCTGGTACTATGGAAATTGAAGTCTCTTTGCACTATTGGACAAAGCACATCAGTGACCACAAACTAACATATGCTACTATCTTATGTGATGGTGACAGAAAAGCCATTGAAGCAGTAAGAGCGACATATGTTTGAGGGAAAGATAAATAGTATATCAGGGAGGACTGCATTAACCATCCATCATGTGTCCAAGATTATGGAAACAGCACGGATGAATGTTTTACTTCTTCTAATGGTAGAATGGGACCCATTCGTAGAAAAGAAAGTTGAAAATGGTCAAAACAAATAGGATCAAAATTTTTCCCTCATAGTGAGAAAAGGCTACTCTAACGACGTAAAACTGTTTTCACCCCCAAAAGTGTCTGCTACTCTAGAACAAACAGCTCAAATGTAAATGGGAATCATAACATTATCAACAAAGCGAGAAAACAGCAGTAATCACTGGTCATTACATTACTTCATTATGGGAAAGCTCCCCATAACTTGATGCAGGAGGTGCTAAGTTACCATCAAATGCCAGAGCATGTTAAGATTGCCATAAAGGATCTTTATGCTGCGTTCCAAGCTTCTATATAAACAGCTGAATACACCACTCCTTTCATCACAGTGGGTTGCAGAGTTTTACAGGGCGATTCCCTCAGTCCCCTATTCTTTAACATGTGCTTCAACACGTTTATCCAAAATATAAATGAAGATCATTATAATCAGTGAGGATTCCATGCCAACACTAATTATATTTCTTCCTTATGTCCGGTCCACTGGTTTCAGTTTGCTGAAGATGCAGCTGTTGTAACTGGTCAGGATCCTGAGATTTAATTCCAACTTAATTGTTTTTCTATCTTGTGCAACTGGTCTGATGTGATTGTTAGGATAGAAAAGGCATCAAACTTGGCATCAGAAAGTAGTTAACTAGTCTATTCAATGTCAGTTAAAGCTTTTCATAAACTGCGCCCTTGGTCCTGAGGTACAAACAAGCGAGTAATTTCGATACTTAGGAAGATATTTTGACTTTGGAATATCCAATGAATTTCACAAAAAAACTGATCTCAACAGTAACTGAAACTATTTCCCAAACTTATCTATTATCACTGCACCCTAGGAATAAATTGTGATTGTACAATTGATGCCTTCAAGAAAAATATGATAGCATTTAACAGTTTCCCATACTCCCGCTACTTGGATTAAGGAGGGCTTGGATTCTATAGTTTCAAAAATATTCATACATAGCTTTATCTGCCAGTCTGTTTGCTTTGCATATCTGTCCTGTATCTATTAGATCATTGAGTGCTAAGCTGTTCATCCAGTTCCATAAACATTTAATGTTCTTAGGAGTTACAATTGATAACAAACTAAGTTAGAAGCCACAGATCATTGCAGTTCACACACAGTTTGTTGCAAAAATGAAACAACTAAATAGTTTGAAAGAGCCACCTAGTAGAATATTGGAGGCAATCTATTATAAAGCCATAAAATCCACTGTTTCATATAGTATTTCAAAATGAGAGACATTACATGCTTTATTATTGCATATTAAAGCTGTCAACTTAATACACAGTATCCAAAGTAACATAAATTAAAATGAAGTTCTAAAGAAAGTAGGTTGGAAGTCAATATCGTATCCTTACAAAAGAAGATTTGCTGCTATAATGTTCCAAATTTATATTGAATCTGTGCCAAAACAGATAATTGATCTGTTTGAAAGAATAGACAGCTCAATACACGTGTTCAGGAGCAAGAACCACTTTATTCAAAGTAGACCAGAATGGAACTCAGACTTAACACCATGTGATGTAGGGGTTCATCTGTATAAAGTGTGATTGCCCCTGAGATGAAAGACTTCAAGACCTTGGAGAACTTCAAACAGAAACTAAAATCACGCAGCAATAAAATAAAGTTATGAAAGTTTGATATAAGGCAGGTAGCCACAACATTCATAGATTCACATTACAAGTATTTATAAAATAGCCCAACATAGACTCTACGACTTTTTGTTTTCCTTACAATAATGACATATGCATTTGTAATTAGGCTTATTTCTATTTATGGCAGGTCCACACCAGCTTTATGGGCTGAATCAAACCATACATGCCTCAGCAACTATTCTATGCATGCATGGATGTATGTATGTATGTATGTATGTATGTATGTATGTATGTATGTATGTATGTATGTATGTATGTATGTATGTATGTATGTATGTATGTATGTATGTATGTATGTATGTATGTATGTATGTATGCATTTATGTATGTATGTCTTGCATACTGCTTTTAAGTCATCATCAAATGCAGACCTCAATCAGAAATCTTTGGAAGGATTCTAGTGTTGGCTGAGACTTGCTGTACAATACCTATCGCAATACAAAATATGTTCTGAACTAATTTTGTTGTAATCAAGAAGAAAGGTTGAGAGACAATCTTGTATCACAAGGTTCCTTCTTCTCTCCAGTAACACCACACACCCCTCTGAAACTTAGCTCTCTGCCGTGCTCTGCTCAATGGACACTGCCCAAAAAGATCTTCAATTGCACAGTTAAGTATATTAATAACATCCTTGCCACTGAGAAAATCTGTAGAGATGAGGACTCTTTTCTACATATGATTGCTCTCTATGTCTAAAACCAGAATCTCTTCTCCCTATGTTTAAAACCAGAATCACCTCGCAAGGGTTATTTCTAAAAACTTCAACAAGGAGGGCTGTAGAGGCAATGTCATAAAATGAGCATGCCTTAGTTATAACCACACCCATTTTCTCAGAGGTAAAGACTCAATAACTTACTTTTAGCATCATAAAATATAATTAATCAAAAGGAAAGTTCGCAATAGCCATGTAGCAGTGATGAAAATTACCATAGCAGTGCAGTACAAAGCAGTTAAAACACAGTGAATCCACTTTGAAAGGCAGAACATTTAGGAGGATTAGCTCCCAAATTCGACAAAACTATTTAAAGGGGGCTCCCTAACCTTAGCTAGAAATCGCATTTGAGTTACCATTGATAAATCATTCCATGGTCAGACAGTGGAGTAGCCAGAAGGAGCAGAGAGGATGGCCACCCCCAATTATAGACCAATTGATGTCTGAGCAACGTAATTGATGTCTGAGCAACGTTCAAGTCTGCAATAACATCGATACATTGGAAGCTAGCTTTGAACTACCAAGTGCAGCTACTCTTTTCATCTCAAAAAGGATGTATCTTTATCTACAAACGGGCGTTTCTCTACTATTTACAGAGCATAGTCAACAAGGGGATGTAGGATGCAGAGAGATGGATAGTACCTAAATGTAAAAGGCAGTCACACTCCCCTCGGGAGTGGCCAGTATCCTACTTGGTTCTCACCTCTGTACCTGGCTCAAGTATGGCTCCACGGATGCTGCTTTTGCATGGCAGTGGCCACATCTCAGACAACGGTTTTGGATGGCCAGCTAAACTACGTGAGTGATCCCAAAGTGCATGGCCTGAGGGTGGGAAATTCTTCCCTAGTGCAGTCACGGCAGGCAGGTGACGGATGAATAGTTGGAGCAGCTAGGTTATTTTTCGAACTGGTCAGCTTTTCATTGTATCAGGCAGAGGACTCCACTTATGGAACAATGGCTGAAACAACCCACCCTGCATGGGTACTGCTCCTAGAAAGCAATTGCAAACTATTATAGGTAATTTATTGCAAAGCACATCTTGATGCGAGAAGACAATGAAAATAATGAGAATGATGTGAAGGAGGGGTCATTACGACAACTCTTGTCGGGTAGGAAATGTCGTGCCCTGCAGCTGATGCCAGACCATCAGCAAGCACCTGAGATGAAAGTTACTAAAACACTAAAAACTGCAACATGGAATGTCAGAAAATTTTTGCAGAAAGGCAAGCCCAAAAATGTGAAGAAGGAAATAGAAAGGCTCAATATTAACATATTGGGCATTAGAGAAGTATGATGGACAGGGGCCGGAGTGATAACACTAGGAAATCAGAAAGTCATATTCTTGGGAGGAGAAGAGCATGAAAAAGGCCTAGCGATGATATTCGGAAATGCAGTGGCAAGATCCATCAGAGGAAGTTGGTGCATCTCAGATCATATCGTTCTCGTCAAACTTGATGGAAAGCCTGTGGATATTTACATGATCCAGGTATATGCACCAATATCTGCCAGTAGCAAAGAGGATCTCGAAACCCTCTATGATGACCTCGAATGAGCCAGGAAACAGTGCAAATCCCTAGAACCTGTCATCGTCATGAGGAATTTCAATGCCAAAGTTGGCAGTAAGAGAGTTGAGCATATCTTCGGTCCCCAAGGCATAGGCGACTTAAACAAAAGAGGAGAAAAACCAGTAGAATGGTCTCAAATAAACAACTTTTTTGGTTGAAATAGTTGGTTTCAACAGCCCTCACACTGAAAATGGGCTTGGAGAAGTCCAGGAAAAGTACCACGACTCAGATTGACTATATCCTTGTCTCCAAAAGGTAGAAACTTGGATATATGATAAATGCCAGGAAATAGACCTGTTACAAAGATTTCTTCCTCAAACAATGTACACAAATATAGAAGACATAACAGGTTGAAAGACATACTCTTCAACTGCTTGCCTGATGGCAAAGAACGGCGACATCATACTGGACAAGGACAAAATACTTGATAGATGGGCCTAGTACATTCAGGAACTGTTCGATGATGAAAGATTTAATTGTTATGAAATAGAACTTCGCAGTACCAACTATGTTAAAGGATGAGGTTTTTGCAGCGCTAAAGGCTATGAAAAACGGAAAAGCTCCAGACCTGGACGACATAAAAGTTGAACACATTGAGGTCTTGGAGGAGTTTGGAATAGAAAATTTAGCACTACTTTTGAATGAGAATGACACGGGCCTTTTCCCTTCAGACATGTCGAAATCTATATTCATTGCTTTACAAAAGAAGCCAGAAGCAACAGAGTGTGAGTCACACTGAACAATAAGCCTCATGAGCCATGTTTCAAAGATACTTTTGAGGATCATTATGAAAAGAGTTTGTAGCAAGCTGAAACCAGAATTCACTGAGGAGCAACGTGGATTTGTAGTGGGGAAGGGACTTCTAATGCAGTATACCTTATCAGACCACCTACAGAATGAGCTTTGGAGGATCAGATAGATGTTTACCTATGCTTCATTGATGATACAAAGGCTTTTGATCGCATGATGAAACTCTGGATCAGCTCACCTAGTTAAAGATAGACGGAAAAGACTATAGGATAATAAAGAACATGTACTGGGAACAGGTGGCAGCGATGAGAGTGGAGAATGATACAAGCTCATTTTAGAGGATAAAGAGAGGCGTTAGACAGGGCTGTGTACTGCAGCCTGATCTGTTTTTGTTATACAGCAAGATTATCATGAGGAACTTCAAGAGCAGCCCAGGCATCAAAATAGGTGGAAGAACGATAAATAACTTACGATATGTGGAAGATACAGTTCTGATAGCTGAAAATGAACATGGACTTCAAAACCTTCTTAACATTGAAGAAAGGGGGAGCAGGATGAAAGGACTAGAGCTCAACAGTAAGAAAACAGAAGTCATGGTAGTTTCTCGGAAACCGGAGGTTATGTGCAACATCACAATCAATGGCGCAACATCACAAATTAAAACAGTGTGACACTTTTAGATACTTGGGCATATTATTATCAGAAGATGGCAGGAACAACAATGAAATATCAGCAAGAATTGCTCAAACTAAAGGTAATTTCCAAACAATGAAAGCCATGCTTATCATCAATAACAGTATTTCAATGGCAACATGACGAAAGGCCCTTCAGTGTTATATTAAACCCATCCTCATGTACGGATAAGAGGCATGGACGTTGAACAAACAAGTGCAAAAGAAACTAGAGGCTATGGAAATGTGGTTCCTTTGGAGAATACTCCGAATGCCTTGGACTCAGAAAAAATCAAACGTGACAGTCTTGAAGGAGGAGGATGCAAGACGCTCACTTCTCAACAGAATAAGGAAGCGGCAGGCAATGTTCATTTGTCATGTTATCAGAAGAAATGGGCTCGAGCACCTTGTAACTACAGGAACGCTTGAGGGAAAGAGAGGCAGAGGAAGGCAAAGAGAGAAGATAATCGACAGATTGACATCATGGTTTGGGGAACAGAGAGTGACTGACATCTCGTTGACCATGAAAGATCATAAAGCTTGGAGGGGAATGATCGCCAACGCTCTGGAGCAAGGTACCAGATGATGATGATGAGTCAACAAAAATTTCCAGGGGGCTTCACCACCAGACTTCCCTCATTTAAAACACACGTTGAATCTTTATGCAAGAAGGCAACTTAAAAGTTCCATGCCCTTTCTCGCATTTCATGCTACTCAAGCACAGAATAACTGAAACTTGCAATGAAAAAGTTCATTTATTCTATCGCAATGTAACTACTGTCCTCTCGTGTGGATGTTCTGTGTCTAAACCCTGGACAATAAAATATATCCAATACATGAAAAGGCATTGCACATCCCATCCCACAATCAAATAGCTGACTTTAACACCCTTCTGCTTCAATCAAGCTCTGCATCCATACTATAAAGAAACCTACAGTGGCTAATGAGTGAAGTCTAAGAAACTGTACGAAATCTCAACCCAAGTAAGAAGATACCGTAATTTTTGTGGACATCTTGTTGTTGTTTTTGTCATATCATAGTTTTGTCACTGAATTTTAGGTCTTGCGATAAGTTGACGTGTTTGCTTTATATGAACCATAAACATTACACTACAATTTTAAGAACAATCTGCCAATGTGTATCCCCAAAACACGAACTTCTAGTTACGGAATTCACAGCCTGTCCTTTTCAAGATGTAAGCTCTGGAATAGCCTACTCGATGAATTTAAAAACATTAAAACTCTTGCATCATTTAAAAGGCAAATTAAACGATGGAATGATAACTGCGACTGCCGGTTATGCAGAAAATTCATCTGTAATGTCAGTTTCCTTACTTAACTCTATTGATCTTCACTCATATTACATTTTAAATTTGCATACTAGCTCTTTTTTTCCTCTTTTGTGCAAATATATTATCATTATTGTATCATATTATCTTACATGTGGCTTTTTGTAAGTAGCAGGCTTCAATTAGCTGACATACTAGCTACGTATATATCTTTCTGCGCTTACTGTAAATAATTGAATTATTGTTATTAGTAGACTTTGTTATGTATTTTTATTGTTATGATCATCCTCCTTTCTTCATATCGGATGGTAGTTCTCCAGACCGGCTATGAAAGGGGGCTATGCCCTCTACCACTAGTTACTCCTAGGGTCCTCACCCTTTTGCCCCCTCCACCGTGGCCAAATCCTGTTTTGCTTCCTCCCTCAAAGATGTAACACTTGGTACACCACTGTAGTTAGGTAATAGCTTGCAGTGATTCTTATCTCCAACAGCAAAGCTTTTAAGATATCAATACAAAGTTATATCTTCCATTCAATATCTGGTTAAGTCAACGCTCTAAAGATACATTGCATCTTTCAACCTATGCTTTGATACTCAGCATTAATAGGGAGATACTTATCCGCTGTGTTCAAGTGTATCACTTAGAGAAACCTTGGTGAGCGTTCCACAATTTGAGAACAAAAATAAGTTTTGCGCACAAGGAACACTGCTTAGTTTATTATCCTGTAAAAATTTTTGCAAGAATTTCGCCAGTATTGCCATAGTAGTGAGCATGAGAGCGTCTTTGAGAAATCGATTATTTATTGAATAAACAATTATCAAAATCATGATCGATGGGTTTTTCCTACATTTTGATATCATGGAAAATTATCTAGGGTTCTATTTCTTGGAGGCATTTTCTATTTCTTGGAGAAATTCGTGATATTCTTGGCAGAAATTCATATTTTGCGCAACAGTTGCCTAGATGACTGACTTGGAAAATCCATCATTGGCATTAACGGGTATGGCGAGTTGCAACTTTTAACTTATTTAAGAAGATTAGCTGACACTTTTGCCTTTTGCAGCTCTACTTTTGCTGCCCCCCTCCTTCACTTCTATAGCAAAAGGGGAATGTTTTGTATTGCCGTAAGTGCAGAGCCTACAGCAAACTGGAAAACAAACTGGAAAATGAGTTATCCTATGAGTAGAGGGCAAAATCCAACAAGAGTCAGGCAATTGTCTTAAGTATTTATCCACAGCAGTGAGAAGTCTGGAAAATAAATTTGCTGGCCCACATAGCATTTCCAGTAGGCCATGTGTGGTCATTTCAATTGGTGTAAATGAATGTGAACTTCATCATTTTGCATTGTACTATAGCGACTATCTGAATACATTATATTCACCAGGTTGCAGCTTCTTCAGTTAATTTTGCAAAAAATTTAAATGTCGGTTAATGACAATAAGGGTGGTTTCATCTATTAGTCTGAGAACATTTACGGAAAGTGAGGAATTCCATTCGCGTATTGGCTGTACGCCTTGAGTTTCAAATTTACAGCCTCGTATATAGCGAGTGCCCAAAACCTTGTGCAAAGTGTAACGATAGTCTGTCAATAAATGTATGCAGCTTCAAATGTTTTAGGATAATAACAATTTCACTTAAATATAACTTTTTCTGTCGATAATCATATGACAAGAACTCTCCTTGATACCCGATTCTAGGGAAGTAACCATCTAGGCACTTCAATGCTTCATAACTTACAATAGGGGCAAAATATTTACCGAGTACAACGGTAGGTTTTGCAAACTTTATGGCTATACTCATTATTGAAAAACAATCAGGAGTATATCAAGACACATTTTACAAGACGTCTTTTATTTGGAGGGTAGTAAACATGGCTAAAACAGGCCTAAATTTAGCTGTGAGGGGCGTTTGTTGCCAAATTTGAGACCTGCTATTGGCTACTACGGTAAAGAGAATTTAGATGTGATCACAGCTCTTAACCAATTAACAAATTTGGATCCTATGCTTCCTAGCATCAAACTAAGTCCATCCCGGCAATGTTATACTTCTTTCTCACTAATGAGAAAGAAAATGTTCTCATTATTTTAACGATCTTGAAAGAGAAAGTGAATTTCACATAAACGTTTAGGAACTGGATTAGTATTTTCATATATATGAATATTTCCATTTATTATTTCAGTAGAAAGAGAGTGAGATAAGTGCTTACTTTGCTTAAAGTATTAAAGACCTTCAATGGACAATCAGATAATTTTGCTTGTAGCAATACATGAAATCAAGAGAATATGTTATTCATTCATACCATTTAGCTGGTAAATAGTTAGTCTAGAAAATATCTGAAATTTTCTTTTCTGGTATTTGTTAAAAAAAATATTTTGGCAACCTCTTTCCTAGGTGCCATCTTGGTGCTAGTTAACATACACAAATTTGTAAGTAGGCTGCTTCAAATACTTAATTTACATAAGCATTTTAGTCTACCAACAGTAAATAAATGTATGAAATGAACTGAAATAATTATTGGCACACAGTGCGATAAAGAAAGTTATACTTGTGCTCAACACAAGGAAACTCATTTAATGATGTGAGTCATCTCTTCTTTGACTTTGAGATTGAAGCTTTGATTTCTGTATAACGTCTAGAGACAAGGCGTCTTCCATCCAGTTATGTCATTATTCGCTCTGTATTAGCAGCTAGCTTTGTAAATTCGGACTACCAATATAGCACACAGATTTACAGAAAGCAATGGTAATTAGCGGCTAGCAAAGGGAATCTGGCAGGTATCAAGCTTCCTACATCATTTCTACTTAATCTACCCCTGATCAAGGCATGTAAAGTCATAATTATTGCAAGTTTCTGTATACATATGCGGTGCTTTGTGAAAAATCCATTTGAAACATTATACAAACCATTCAGCTCACGTTTGAGTCAGCAGCAGAGACTATTACAAGACTCACCAATATTTGCAAAGACTACAAGAAATACACATCACAGGCAAAATAATCGCATTTGAGTCTTGCTAGGGCCTAAAGAAAATACATCGGTGCATGAAAGATTTCTGATCTATAAAGAGAGATTTAGCATTAAGTTATATCAATCCTTAACTCTTGCGGACCATTTTCAATTAATATCTTCCCTTCTCTCCAGTTAAATTTCTGCTTGTTTTCTTTTTCCATTCAGAACATCTCCTTGTTCCCTGAGTTTTACAACCACATTTTTGAAACTGTTAGTCTAATTTTAACTCTCCATATCGTGAATTTTTGGGAGGGCATTAAGTAGCAATTACCTATAATGATGTTGCTCTTTGGTAGCTACACCTGTTTAACTGCTAGTAAGTGACTGTCTTCCTGGTTCAATAGAATGGTGTGCAAACAGAGATGCAACAAATGCGTAATGAAGAGCAATGGTAAGGTTAGTAGAGGATGACACACTTTAGTATGACACTAAAGGCTAAACCAATAGACCACAAAAATTTGAAGGGTAGACAATAAAATCCACTCTACATTAAAGAATAATTAACCAAACACGTTGGAGGATAAATTTATTCCTTGAATTGTGAAGTCTTCCACAAGTAAATATCCAAAAATCCAGTCAACATGCCCATCGAAATATTCCCTGGAGATACCTAACGGCCCTTTACTTCTTTTTAACTTTTTTCCATTTTCTACTATTCCCATTATAGATTTTGCATGTTCTCCTGTTTTTCAGAACCCCTAGGCCGGCGTTATTTTAGAATCCTATGAAATACATTAACATTATTGGCTTAAAAGATCTATTTATACATCCATATCCAGCTTCAATGACATTCAATTTACTCTCTACAATTGATTTTCTTTCAATTTTTCTCGAATTTTCTCTTATAACGAAAAGGACAACATATTCTACAGATACTTTCTTCTGTGGGTGGACAAATCTGTGTGTAACACAATTTTTTTTCAATGTTTTGGCATTGTCCTATGATCATACCCCATTCTCCATTCCATACAATAAAGATCTATAGTTTGTGTTATTGCTTGATTTACCCAATAAATTCAAGTTAATTTGGAGATATGGGCACTATTGCAAACCAGCAACACACCGAAATGCGGTATGAAGGATTTCATTGTACACACTTCAATGATTGCCTTTGATGTGGCTACTGAAAGAAAATTCCAAATAAGAAAATAGATCGTGCACATAAAAATGCACCAAGGATCCTTTCAAATGATAATGATTCATCGTTCCAATTGCTTCTACGGTGTAGCAACAGCTATAACAGTCACGCAAAAAATTCACAAAAGTTGGTAACTGAAATTTACAAGTCATTACATGACATGAATCCAAAAATTGTGTTGGAATTTCATGAAAAACATGTGTGAAATATGAGCCAAGAAAACAAAAACCTTTGCAAACTTCTAAATGCAAAGACAACAATATATGGAGTAGAATCCGTATCATTCAGGGGAAGTTTTCCGTGTATCACTATAGATGATAGCATTAAACAAGACCCCACACTTGCCCGTTGTACAACAATATAACGCTGGGAAGGTGACCAGTGCACATGCAGAATGTGCCAGTAATTTATTATTTAATAAATTGTACTAGTCTGTCTTTCTTTCTATTGTCTATTGCATGTAATTGCTGTAATTATTGTTTAGTTTTTTAGGATATTTATGCATGTAAGTTGGTCTTCAATATCATAAAATTAGTAAAACCAAAAATCCAATGGTAGATAATGAATATATGAATATGAATGAACAAGAAGATTATTTTTCTTATTTTATACAATTATGCAAATGGGTATCAAGATGAAAGAATTTGCATTATCAAAAATAGCACTGTTCAAATAAGATGAATTTGAGACATCACCTTTCAATTCTTGCTCTACCTTTCTATGGATACTGATCTCTTCCATCAATCTCCTATTTAGTGCTTTGGACATTTGCATTCTCATTTGAGACTTTGCAATCCCATTGATTTCATTTTCAGAATCTTTGCCAAAAATGCTACTTGCCACTCTCTGGAGGTCTGCTATTGTATTTCTAAATTCATCTGATGAGCATACCATAGTTCTTGCATGGGCAAAGGCTGTGTTTATTTTATCCCTTATGATGTCAATCTCTTCACTGATAAGCAATGGACGAACCCTTTTGTTTTTTTCTCGGCATTTGGGGATTAAGTCGAGGTCAGATAAAAGCATGACAAACACCAATGTGTTAATGCCCCATGTCTCTTCATTTCCATTTGCTAACTCTTTCAAACATCCTACTCTTTTTGCCTGAGTTTTTACACTGTTAGAAAGTTCGTTGATCAGAAATTGACCACTTGCTTCATCACTGTTCCATTGATTGGCAGAATACTTCCTATTCCATTGCTCAATGAAGCATTTTCTTAAATATTTTGGAAGAATATCTAACACTATTTTGGTAATCTTGACAAAATTCACTTTTTCATCAGCTGACTCAAAATACTTTACAGGATCTAGGAAGAAACCAGATTGCTACTATCATGAAGCTTTTGTTAGACACCACTTCCACATCAATAGCGCAAAATTTTTTGTACCAATTACTGATACAGTTCCATTCTATTTATAGGGCTTCTAAAAAGCAACTAAAAGACATTAGTTATATCTATCTCGAGTGCCAAATACATGCCCCTCCTCTTATTGATTTTTCAATGATTGCCTGGCCCTCTGGAC
>WIPJ01001054.1:24128-39622 GCA_018155075.1 Cassiopea andromeda
TCTTAAATATGCCCTGTTTCATTCTCATATCCAGTAAAATACGTTTCAGTAAAACTAGGCAATGTATAGTTGGCTCTCAGGATAACCACATAACAGTAAATAGTACAATAATAATTTTAAAATAATAATTTACACTTCTCATAAATGTACTAACTCAGGGCTTGTCCACAGTCTATTTTAATAGCAGAAAATATATTGATGAGACTACATAAGATGTGCTTATGCAATAGTGCTAAGAGCTCCCAGAGAAAGACATGACTTTGATTTAACTATAGTTAAGAAGTAGAGTTTGTTACAGAAGACAATATTTTTAAGCCATATGATCACTATTGATTTGTATATTAGTCTCAAAACCAACTGTAAGCTCATGAATATACAAGATATTTTCATTAGTAAGTAAGAGAAGGTGATGTCAAAAAGCATCACCTGTGATAAAAGATTGGGATAGAAAAGCAGGGTGCTAAGAATATATTGAACAATCTAGAAATGGAAAAGGACTTTGCTATGTAATTTTGGACAGAATCGTGTCTCCAGGAATATCTACTATGTTCTAGATACAGCTACAGCTGGAAACAATGTTGTGCTAAGTTATAGATTGAAGGCACAACATAAATGACGATACTTGAGAGATTTTGCAAGGTTTTTTCGAGTTGCTAATGTTTTAGGTAAATACTTCAGAGAATAGTTGAAAATATTATTGGGCTGTTTTTGCTGACCATTTGACCAAATGCTAGTGGTAACTTTTGAATCATCTTCAAACATTGCTGAAATAACTAGTTCTTGGGATATAGATTTATTCTTTAAAAGATGGCAGTGATGAGCTTGAATAGAATTAAGAACTTGCTTGGCATTTCTGTACTGATCGCAGTGAATACAGTGGAACCCCGTTCACAAGGCCACCAACGGGCCACTACAAATTGGCCGTGTTGATGAGGTGGCAAAATTAACGAAGAACGGTCAAACTATGTAGTTACAAGGGTAGAACTTAATAGTATACTCCAAAGCAATTGTTGTCTTTAATAGACACCTGGAAATGTAGAAAACATTAAAAAAATATTCTAGAGCACCAGTTCACAAACAAACAAAATGGAACAACACTGGCACTAGCAAGGAAAAAGCAACACACAGTGCTCAAAGCACTTCAGTAACAATTTTTGGCTAAAGAAGTGACCTTTTTGGATTCTGTAGACTCTTATAGACCTGTAAAAAGGCTTTCAACGCAACACATAATGTGTTACTATCATAAGAGAAATACCTACAGCTTCTGTAAAGCACACAGGTTACTGGCAAATGCCTCTAAGTGAGGTATACCAACCAAACAGAACAGTCTGAAATTATAATGAAAAAAGACTCAGAAGCAAGTGGGATGGACAAAGCTAAGCGATTGTGATAATGAAAAATATCTCTACAAAAGAAATGAGATTTTGATTTAGAACAGTTATATAAAGTACAAATGTTATAATGACATATCGTTCATTATTATGAATGAGGACTGTGCATGCCCTTGTCGAATTCATACGAGTCTCACCAGAATTCCAAAGCAGAGGAAAAAGTTCTTTTAAGCATGTCTAAGATAAAGGCAGCCCTTGAAGGGAATAAAAGACAGTTTATCAAGAGGGCAGGGCGAGCCAGATACTTTCATTCTATGAAAGATCTTGGCTATATTCTGATAAGAAGGTGAGGAAAGATAACGTGGTATTGTGGCTTAGGGTTTTGAACGATTTGGATGACGGTTTAGGGGGTCAAAAGTTTCTGAAGAAATTAGTACAAGTTACCACTTTACATGATTGAATAGCTGAGGCACCACTGTTTTGATTGCTATTCATATAGCTAGTGGCCGACATTTGGGAGAAGTCGAGAGGGGGAGATTGCCCACCCTCAATAATGTCAGATTTTCCAATTGTGATGCATGATTCATAAGAAGTAGCTCACTGAAAGCAATAGAGAACAAGGTACAAGCACTGGTAGCAGATGGCACTTTGAAGCTCTGGCATGTATGTAGATGGTTAGGGCCATACTTTCCAGTGACTTGCTGGCATAACTTTGGTGTAGCAAATTCCTATGCTGTTCTTAATCATCAAAACTCGATAAAACCAGGTTGTTAGGGGATCAGGTTTTCTTTCTCAGCAAAGAAGACCAATGAAAAAAACAGATTATATCCCACTTCCACACAATGGGGAAATGTCCGCCACTGCACATACCCCAAAGAATTCGTCGAAATTCTGACATTATCGCCAAATTCAGATGTAAGAAGGTAAGCAGAAGTGCGTAAACTATAACATAATAGTAAATGTGAAAAATACATAGACTGTCCTTAAAGTTGCCTTTAACAACTTTTTTGGCAAGCCTTTACATGTATTAACAAATTCATCTGTAATAAAATCTTCCGAGTAACCAAAATTGTGCAAAAACTGTTTGTAGCTAGTTTAGTGCATAAGAGCTAAAGAATCATCCTTACTTAACGAGTGTATTCTATGGTACTTACTAGAGGGAAAGTTGGAATAGTTGGGGGCTGGAAATATCCTAATTAGTGGGGGTGGGAAATTACCAAAAATTTTACAGAATAGGCATTATTTCCTATCACAAACTTATATCAATGCAACATAGCCACATATAAAAGAGTCAAACAATGCTGAACTATACAACACATGCAATCATCGTGCCTTCTTATATATGTTTACCTGCAAGCCAAAGCATCTTCTCTAAAAATTGCTTCGGGTGAGATCTTACTGTTAAAATTAATAGCTGGGGCTGGAATAAGAATATCCTGGATGGAGATGATTAAGTAGAGGCGGGACATCTACGCTTAAATGCCAAATAAATGGGGATGATAATAAGCAGAGGGGTTGGAAACAAATCTAAAGTATAATAAACGGGGGAGGGATCAAAATATAGGGAGTTTGGAAGTTGAGAAATGGCTTTAAATGAATATAAACAGGTTTTCATAAAGCATAGAGGTAAAACATATACAGAGGAACTCTATTCCTCCTTTAATATTGGGAGGTAATAGTATTAATAAAGAAATGGAATACAATCAGGGATTGGTAGAAAGTTAATTTCCTTAAACATAATAAACAGAAGGTCTTCATAAGGTCCAGGGGATTGGAAAAAATTTATCAGCGGGGGAACATTTCCTTGGCACCTGAGAGCTTTAGAAACCAAAGAGTAGTCTAGAAACCATGAAAAATGAATTTGCATCTTTTCACTGATCATCAGATTTGGTAATTTGATTATTTGTGCCGTTATCCATATTTTCTTTAAAATTGTCATTGCTACACAAACCAGTACGGTTCTCAACAATAACTTTAAAATGTGTCCTCAATAAGATAATTGACTAACCAGCAAATTTGTTGATGGTTCTCTAGGCTATGTATCCCTCTATACATCTTTCCTTAACAACATTTTACGAAGTGACAATTACTAAATAGTCTGTTGATAATACAGAACTTTACCGCAGCAAGAAAAAGCGGCAACAGTCTTTTGGGATACTTAAAAGCTTTTTTGGTCCGACACTCCTCAGAGTATCAAAACGTCGGATAGTGACTAACAGGGTAACCAAAATATATATTCAGATGCAGCTAATGTGTTAGGATGCGTGTAATTGTCCCCAAGTGTGACCATTTACATCCTAGTAACATTCTTTACTTGAAGAGTCCCAGTGCGAAAACAAACACTTTTTGTCTACATAAGACTGTGTTTTGAGTCTCGATGTAAACAGATTCCAAAACACTTAAATGAAAAGACGATCTTGCTTGTCCAATGATCTGAAAATTGTTGTCTATATATGTTGTGGCACATTCTGGACTTGCAATAAGGTGTTGTCCTATGGCTGACTCACAATTAATTTTAGGATTGTTCTTTTTACATATAGGAGGGTGGCTGTTATCTTACGGTATTACTTTTCCTCCTGATACTCATGTGGACATGTTGTTTTATTCTATCTGCTAGTCTCTGAATAGTACATCCTATGTACCGAGCTTCACATCGGCACGAACATTCATAAAGAACACAACTTTTTTGAGTGATAGCAATTCAATCTTTTTTAGCAGATGGTAGCATAAATCTAATGCCGTAAACCACACAAACAAAAAGCTTTTAAGTATGCCAAAAGAATGTTGCTGCTTTTTCGTGCTGTGACAATTACTAGGGGACAATGATGTATCTATATTTCCAGAATAAAGTAATACTGGCAAATAAGACTGCTGATGAGACTGAGAGATGAGACTGATGAGATTACTTATAAGACTCGCGCCAATAAGACTGTGAATAAGATTCTTGATTAACATTAACGCTATCACCATAATTTATGTTCACCCTTTTTTGCATCGACCCCAGTGATGACGTGAAATTCTATATTATTTTCCGCACAATGAGCAAATTACCATTACATTGAAAAGAAACAAAGCACTGCTTTTAAGCATCCATCATAAGAAGTAACTTTAAAACGCAAGGACTGTACACAATTCATTCCGTCACATTAAATTTGACTCTTATAACAGGAACTCTGTGATATGATTGCAACAAAATGCTTTTGCAAGGAGCGTTGCTAATAACAGAAAAAAACTTAGCTGCAACAAAACTCTTCAAAACAATTGTCCCTACCTCACCTGTTAAGAGACTATTCTCTTGCGCAATTACTATGCTGATTACTGAAAAAATGAGGTTGCTGTATCACTAACGGTCAGGTCCCATATGCTTTGACAATCAGAAGACTGTCTGTTTGAGAGGACACTTGTCCTGTACTATTTGCATGTGAGGCATGGCAGCCAGTTCCTTGCTGCTTTTATCTTCCCTGTAGTGCCAAAAGCTACAAATTTGTTGCTAGGTGAACAATGAGCATTCAGCCAAGGCCTTGAGTGGCATACGAACTATAGACCTTCCGCATAGGAAACTTACAATCTAGACGTTATACTGCCCTGCTTACTTTATTACTTTCTATTAATACAATTGGCTTTTCAAACACTGTATATACATTGATTTCTGATTAAATTTACTTTCAAGAACAAGATTGAATTGCAAGAAGCGATGTTAGTCAGTTCCTAACGTCTTGACTGAACTATGAAGGACAAGACACTAGCAAAATACAGGTATTTTTCCACTGAAAACAACAAATGCTTAATTTACCTTTCTCCAATATTTTATCAGACTGATTAGTATCTCTTTTACGACTCTTCTTCTTGGCCAGAAGTTGTCTCAGCTTTATTTTCATCTTTCTCTCCTCTGGTGAATTTTCAATGTCATTGACTTCTTTTTCTGCATTTTCATTAAAAATTCTTCTTGATATGCTTTTGATCTTGTCCATATATTCTATAAACTCTGCAGATGACATAGAAACTTTTGATCTATCAGCAGAGAAAACACTTTCTATGTCCTTTAACATTTTGATATCCTCTCTCGTGCCCAAACTAGTACTTAAATTGAGACTCGAATCCAGCAAAATGAAGAATAAAGTGGCAGCATCCCATTTCTGCTCATTGCCAGTTGTCAACTTCTTTTCGAAATCGGTATCGCTATTTATCCGGTCGGATAATTTCTGGAAAAGTAAAATTCCACTGGCATGGCTGCTGTCCCATTCTTGATCTGGATACTTTCTATTCCACTGCTCTTTGAAGAGTTGTCGCAAATATTTTGGAACAACGTTCAATAGAACTTTTTTAACCTTCACAAAATTTGATTTTTCAGTAGACCAGTCAAGTTTGATCATGTCATCTAGAATGATAGAATATATATGCAAAATTAGGAAGAACCATTTTATTTGAAAAGTAACCAATAAATAGCTAATATATCAATGGATTGCATCAATAGACTTTCCAGCCAAAGTAGGAGAAATCCTATCGTTTTCCAGCTTTTCCAGCCAAATTCTGAAAAAGCTCATTTTCCAGCTTATCCAGCACTCCCAGCCTTTCTAGCCGGAGTGGACACTCTGTGGGGGTGTCACACTCCCATCAGCAGTAGTTTTGTTGCATAGATTGCCTTAGGGGGGCCAGGAGAAATTTGGCGCCCCTGTCCAACAAATATCTTACATTTTCATTTCAAGTTGGCAAAAATTTAAAAACTTTACATCATCTGAAATCGCAGGAACCGCTTTTATCTACGCTTATTCTCTCTAAAAGAGTTGTTAAATATTCATTAGAACTTCTTTATTTTTCGCACAGAAGTTGACCCTGTAAAGTATAACTGGGAGATAAAATATGACAGCCAATAATAAAATGAGTTAACAGTATGCCAGACGATAAATGCACACATGCTATGGGAAATTATTACATTAAGACCTTCCGAAATCACCAGAAATCACATATTCACTTTTTGTCAAGAAAAATTACAAAGCGACTTTTGGTAGGAAACTAAAAAGCGTTGTCAAATTCAGTTTGTTGAGTAGAACTGCTGGGAAGTATTAAACTCCTTCCTTTATTTTTTTAGCTTTTTTCCTCCTGTTTACATTTCTGTTCGCGGTACTACACGTTCTAGCCAAAGAATTTCAGAAATTGCGTAGAAGAAACTTTAGAGTAACTCGCATTCCATAAGCTGGTTTTGCTTAACAAAGTTTTCGCTTACAGTAGTTCGGAGTAAGTTGATTTGCTGTCATATTTTCAATCCTGTTTGGATGTGATGATAGTAACCTTTTCTCTTGAACTCATGAAAATTTTGATCTAGCACAGTTTCTAACTTATGACTAATAATAGTACATTACATGTTAATAATTGTACACTAAAATAGCACCCTTTAAAAATTGCACTTAGCTGATATTCAGTTGAGACAAAAATGGAAAATGTAAACTTTCTATCAATTTTTTCACATTACTCTGCTCATGCTCCTTACATTTCACTCTCATTTGATTTTCAATTAGAAATAATAGTTAAAGCTTTAATCTTTTCATCAAACAACCTATTGCTTCTCTTTCAAACAGTCACGCCAGGGTGGCCATTAACAACACATTTTGAAGGGCAATTAAATCTCTTTGCAGTGCAAAAAGGATGTCAAAGGGTCTTGCCACACATGAATCCCTGTTCACATTGCTGCATAGATTATGCTGCCATTGGTGCAAGGGCTTTAGATTTTGCTTCTAAAGTTGGACTACAGGCGTAAGACAGCAAAGTATATGGTCAATGTAGCTTGTTCATCTTTCGTTTCCAAGTTAAAGGATCAGTTTTCCATCCGGACCCAGAGAGCAATTATGATAGCAACTTCTTTCTCTTGTTCCACAAGCACACTTTAGACCTGGCACTAAAAATTTCTCTCCAGATACCCATCTTTCACCTACTCTTGAAATATGATTTCATGTACAAATGAGCTTGACGTTGATATTCAGGGGGTGCTATTTTTCAGGCGTAAAAGTGCCCCCTGATGAGAACCTCCCAGCAAGCCATTGACCTCAATGTCGTCAATCTTATATTCAAGCTTTTCAAGCAGCAAATTCTTGATCTCAAGAAGTTTAATGCTCTTTTCAAGTGATTCACCTTTTGATTGTTCTTCTCTCAAGTTCTTCCTCAAACTTTTCTTCACTTGCTTTTGCAATGACTCCAATGTCCAATGTCTCAAACTTCTCTCCAATGTCTCTTCTATGAAAGCCTTAGTAGATATATTCACTATCTCTGCTTGTAATTGAGCCAGCACATGAGAAAGCACTGCCTTGAATCCTTCCTGTCTATTTGGCATAATTAAGTAGTAGTCCCCTTTGATTCAGCCCCAGGGTAATATTCTTTGATATACAAATGAGCCTGACTTGATATTTAGGGGCGCCCTCTTTCAGGCGTAAAATACCCCGCTGATGAAAACTCTTCCAGCAAGCCACTGACCCCTATTGTACGTAAACGTCGATTCATGGTCGTATTACGAAGGAATCTTGAGCAGACATGATAACAGTGCTATTATACACAAAGTCCAGCAGGATACCATTGCACAAGATACATGAAATAAAACCTTGACTTATAGTGAAAAAAAACTGCGAAATGAGGTAATTTCCACTAGCTTGCAATTTACTATATGTTCGGAGGTTGAGAATATGATAGATTCTGACATTTGATGATGTCATCATAACAGTCTAATTAAAAACGTACCTATAAAAAAGTTTGTATAAACGCTCTCTAATAAGTTCCCTTTGCAATGCTCCAAATAAATACCCCTCTGATCAGTAAAAATAAGCTATGGTATATTGCAAAAGCTCTCATTTTGACTTTCCCTGATGTTTCCACTCCAAGATGCAAAATTTGAAACAAATTAAAATAACTCTTTTTTGGGGTCTGTTTTTTCAGATGACATTTGCTTCATATCTTCATTACGTGACCCAATTCGTAGTTGCCATGGGGCCTTACAAAGTCTCTTGGAAGTCCTGACTCTACTATCTAAAGAACATCTAACGGTACTATCAAGTTCAATTCCAGATAGGCTTACTTCTTCAACTTATAAGTTATATAAAACAGTTAATTCCGAAATGCTGAGAGCATGTGAGTGATGCCTCAAAATGGAAGCTGATGTTGCATTGATTCACTATTTTGAGAAGCTATTCCCTCAAAACCAGTTTCTTCGGACAGTTGTTTATCATACTGTAAACAACTTTTGCCTACATACAGTAATGCGATTACTGTCCAGTGAAAAAAGTACTGGGAGGGGGCCCAATAAGCGCTGGGATAAGCTAGTCTAAATATGTAAAGAGCGAGAGCATTATAATAAGTGGTGGTAGGGGCGGGCGTAATAAAATTTGCTACAAGAAATAGATTAGCTTCACAATGTGTACATACATTTTTTTGAGATTATTTCTAACTCTTGAGAAGCAATAGTATATTATAGAAATGACTAGTAAGGCTGTGAATAGGACTTTGTAGGCATGAAAATATCTTCCTAAGATTTAGAAATAGATAAAGGAGTCCTGAATAAAAGGACTGGTTAGTTGCTCTTTGAATAAAAGTTCTTTGAAAAACATACTCTACTTGTTTCTTGTTTACTTCTTTACATTTCAAAAGAAGATGATGACAAAATGACTTGCAAATGCCCTTTGCTCTCTTATAAAACTGCACTGAAAAGGATGCCCACTCAGAGCTATACCCCCTCCCTCTCCCTAACCATTTTTCTCCACATTACTGCTAACATCTTCACTCCACCAAAGTGAAGACATTTTCAATGGATACCCACAACTTTGATGGACAATTAAGAACAAAATTAAAAATAAAATTGGGGCTGAAGCACTGTCGAAATATATATTTTTGGGCAATGATGTAGACGTTTCCCACAAACATATGGACATGAAATGTCATTTCCTTGTTAACCTGAGTAGAGTGGACAGCCTTGCCACTTCTCCTCTTTGATTTTCACAAATGTTTTGCCCCTAGTGAACTAGCGACTGTGTTAAAATAGTCTACTCAGAATTGGTCATAAACATTTTTCAAGAAACAAAAATTGATATGCAGGAGACACTATCTCTGATGTAACACTTGACCAAGTGCTAATGGGCTTTCAACCAATCAAAACAACCAGTGTTGTCTCATATTATCCAATTTCTAAATTGTCTACACACTAATGTTCTAAAAATAAGTGAACCTCAAAAGTTTGGAACAGCCAACAAGAAGAGCCAACCCGAACTTCAATTCTACTGGTTCTTATAAAAGAGTATATGTTAGGGATATGCGTGAAAGTTTAGCTCATGCTACTTGTCTATATCAGAAGACAGCATTTAAGGGGTTTGACAACAACTTTTCCAGCTTTGTGTCCGATAAATACACAACAAATTTTTCTAGTACATATTCAAATAGTGTGTTTCTTGTATCAGCATGCTGCGGAGTTCGCTTCACCACGAGATTGCTCTAAATATCTGTTATTATACTCACAGGTCATTGCGTCACTCACAAAACTTACAATCTGGCAGTCAACTTGTTAGGTGACGCAATCATGGGTGGATTTAGTGGAGGGGGGGGGCAGCTATTTGGTAGTCTGCAATATTTTCCTACCATTCAGTAAACTTCAAAATATTAACTATTTTTTACAGCAACAGGATTTTGTTTAATAATCGATTCTATAGATTTGAAACAGGGTGGCCAACAGAAAAATGAAATATTTTTACAGGAGTTTTCAGGCGATTTTCTGCCAAGTTTCAAGGGTTCTCCAGAGGAATTTTTGCTTTCACCCATCCACATTCCATTCTGCGTTTTACTTTAAATTTTGTTTCCATTGTTACAAATCCAGGCTACTTGCCACACAAGACATAAGAATATAATTCCCGGACTTTCCCTGACTTTCTAGGTAACAACTGATACTTTCTTCCCTGACCTAGGGTGCTAAAAGACCATATTTTCCCTAATCCTAATGAGAAGGTTCCAAACAAAAATAATATAACCAGCTGCACTTAGAGGGCACAGGTGAAGAAATCCAGCTAAAAGCTAAATGATTTTGCATTAAAAATATTTACCGCAATAAATCAAACTGTATTTTCCTTGTTTCTAAAGGTACTCATTAGAAACTGGGTCTGGTGGCCTGCCCCCAGAACAATATTTTGAGGTAGTGCCCTTTAGAATGCCGGAAAATGCCCTTTTGCAGAATAGAATGTATTATTTTCATCATTAATCTTCAAAGGCTGAACACCATTACTAGAAGGAAAAAAGCTCATCTCATGCAGGGACGGACTTAGATATGAGTATTGGGGAGAGGGTGCTGGCAGTTGAAGCTTTGTCATTTACCCAATGGTTCCAATAGTGGCTGTGGCTGTGGCTGGTTCTTTCTGGGAGGGATGACCAACAGCATGTCGTGTACCAGAAAAACAAATGGAAATACCCTAATTGATGTTAAATACCAATGTTCTTTTAACTGCATGCACAATTGTAAAGGCTATAAGTTAAGAGTATTATTTATTGAAGAAGGAGACATCGAATGCACAAGCGGAGTAGCGAAAAATGTTTGGAGCTCTCACTTTCTAGATGTCGGAAAACTCCCGTTTGGCAAGTAGGACAAGCATTATGCATGATTGGTCTCTAATTAGAAAAGGAACAGATATCCTCCTCTGAATTTGTTTTGAATTTGTTGCTTCAGTACATTACACCCTATCTCAGCTGATGCCTCTTCATATTTGTGAAATGTACCTCTTTTGTATTCATCAGTGCATCATTGCCAGGTTTTGGAAATCAAGCTTGTAAATAAATTTCTTTTCAAAATGCCGGATAAATTTAATTTTACATTCATAGAGATTTTCCTGTTTTATTCAAGAATAAACAGAAATGTACAAAAGTTTGTCATATCTGCTTTGCCAGATACAAGATCTATTAATGGACCAAGGGCTCTCCTTCTATGAATCTACTTGCATTATGAATTTACCAGCCACTACAGCTGGGTACCCTCGTTGCAGAGAAAGTTACAAATAATGTAGTAATATAGCTTGATACATGACGAAATATAACCATACAATTCTTATTGCAGCTGCTCGTGAAATGGTTCCACACCTAACACCATTTCCCTGTCTAGCTGGTATCTGCTTAGTGCCCATCCTCTTTCCATTATGGTTATTTATGGTACTATTTATCGGTTTCGGTGCTCTTTTTCCTTCTCCAGCACACCTTCACAACGCTTTGCTAGGTGGCCACAGAGCCTGACCCCCTGCCAGGCCGCCACTGGGTACAAACCATCGAAGAATTTATCGTATCGTACAAAAATATTGCAGAATTAACTGAATGGTAAGACAATATTGCAGGATTTACCAAAGGGAGGAAATGTACTGGGGGTGTCGTACAGTCTACCCCAAATCAAGAACGTAGCAGTACTGCAAGGCCAAAAACTGGTAGACGGGAAATCTGTTTCAGAGCATATTTGTTCAGGGGTAGGTTGCAATTTCAGGGTTGTAGCTGCGTCATCTCCATATCTGAAGGTTGTGGGTCTCAACGCCGCATAAACCTAAAAATGGACATGATGATAAACTTTTCTATTTTTATAACTAATCAAAAATATCGCATACCAACACTAAGGACCTGATTACTTGGGTGAGTTCACCCGCCTCTGGCTCGTGTCTAGCTCTGTGACCTAGCTCGACTTCTTGGTCAAATCCTTATTGACAGCTACGTCGCAATTACCTGAAGTGAGGCAACCTGGCAAGGCGGGTTAACTCGCATTTTGAAAGTGGGTCAACCCGGCAAAACGGGTTAACCCTTCTCATGTAATATCGCAAATGTGTCAGCTTCGGATTGATCCATTGCATACGGATGTGTTTTGACCATTTCTATGGCTTTAATCATGAATGATATAGGTGATATGGTTGCTGTATGTTCGAAGAAATTTACTAGGACTTCGAAAATGGTGGAAACTTTGATAACTTCATTGATTGACTTCAGGTTTAGGATGGAGCCTTTGCAAATGGTATTTTGGTGGTGATAAACAATGTCAACACGAAGGGAAACAAGGGAAAATGGCATGAATCTACACAGTATCAATGTTCTGACATTTGTCCTAGGACTATCAAGCGCGAACTAAGTGAAAATGGCTGTGGAAAGTAAAAAACAAGCATTTGAATTGTTTTCTATCGGACTCAGCCGGGTTGGCTGAAGGTCACAGCCGAGACAATAGCGGGTCAAGCACCCCACGTAATCCCGAAAGTTTGGCGAGTCAGAGCCGAGTTACAAGAGGGTCAACTCACCCACGGAATCAGGCCCTACGAAAACTGCATACAAATACTACGAAAACAGTATAATGGGGAGTAAAATATAGGCTGACTATCCCATGGCCAATACATTAAGATAACATAAGATAGTAACAAGAAAGAAAGAGAACAAAACATGAATAAGAAAATAAACAAATAAATATGAATACAATAACAATACTCGGCTTAATTCCATTCACTTGTTGGACACACTGGATTTAGGGTATTTCTAAAATTTGACTATAATAGACAAAGAGGAATTGAGGAAATCTGAAAATTAAGAGTGGGATGATCTCTAAGAATAAGAAGACTCTCATGTACTAGCAAATTAAGTTCATTGATAGTTCTATCAATAATACAAAAGTCGTTTAAGAAGGCGCTGTGACCAGTGTCTTTAATATGATCCCTAATGTTTGACAAGACGTTGTGGCTCTTGTGTTGAAATTTACAATTCAGCTGCGATTTCCAAGAAGCGCTTCAACCTCAACAATAATTGACCGACGGATATGACAGCCAAACTAATTGTTTGGTATTCTGAATTCTCGCCTGTGAGTTTCTTAACATGGTTCTTATATACCATTCCTTCTCAAATAGTGTTGTAGTGAAAACTGGGACTGCGGAGGAGGAGCATGAGAACTTGATGTTACAGTGTTATGAGAATTATTGATTTGGCTTATTGACGAGAATTATTGATTTGGCCTATTGATAGGAAAGAAACATAGGGTCTTCCATTGGTGGTAATATTCTTGAGTAAACAGTGCTTAGCATTGTTTACTATAGCGGGGAGCACCACCTTAGAGGGCTACATGTGATGCCAAATTCTGCAAATGAACTTGGGGAACAGGCTACGACACCAGAGAACAAGCATAATTGTAAACGTTTTACAGATAGCAATCTTCTTATAGTCACTGGAGCAAGTGGGAAGGGGCGGATAATGTTTTCTCTTTTCCTAATAGGGCTTGGCAAAACACAATTGAAAATCTCTTTTATATACAATACATGCCTTTTACATTAGCATTGTTCTCATCACAAGAACTCTTGACAATTCTTAAAAGCACCTCATGGCCAGAATTCTTGTTTAAAAATCTTAAATGTGCCTTATAACTGAAAAATTTTTGAAAAATTGTTAAAGATTCTTGCAATGTTAGATACTTAACTTAGTTTATGGCTTTCTTTCTTTGTAAAACATTGATCAGTACACAAACAGCCTACTCTCAGGTGCCAGATAAACATCCCCCGCTTATTAACTACCGAATTTTTCCGACCCCCGAACCCTATTAGGAATCTCCGATTATTGATTTTAAGGATAGTGAATTTTTTACGAACCCCTGATTTCATTTCATTTCTTTACTAGTACTATTCACACCCAATATTCAAGGCAAAATAGAGTGCTTCTGTATATATTTTAGCTCTATACTTTAGCACAACCTGTTGTTGTTCTTTCCATCATCTTACAATCATTTGAAGTCATTTCTCACATTCCAACTCCTTCATTTATTTTGACCTTTCCGTTAATTGAATTTTAGAACTTTTCCAACCCTCTGTTTATGAGGACCCCCCGTTTATTTGGCACTCCATAGTATGAGAGCTTCTAGTCTTGAAGTTCGAGACTACTCTTCTACACTTAACAGTAGGAGTGGAGTCATATTACAATTTTTGGAATTTTTCATCACCCATAGCATTTTATAATGAGCGTTGCCCCCCAGCAAAGAGCGTTGAAGGGGCATCGGTCAAGAGAAAAGGGCACTGACGCAGGCAAAATGTAATATGTAAATAAAAGACAATTGCATTAGCCCTGGAAGTGAGCAGCATATTCCAGTCACTAATGCAGATATCAGCTAGACAAGGAATTCTATCAATGTAACTTTCTTTACAACTAGCAGGTGGACGTGGGGGCATTTAGCTGCAATTCCTAGTCAGTAAATTCACCAAGCAAAACTCTTGTTGAAGGAGAGCTCTTGGTCCCACAATCAAGCTTGAATCTGGCTCAATAAGAAGTACGAACATTCTTCTATTTCAGTTTATTACTGTGCATAGCAGTGAAATATTTATATAAACGCATAACCAAATCTCTCCAGCTTCTGGATAAGAATGCATTCATAAGCATGAGCTCCAAAACCTGGCAATGATGCTGCTAATGACTGCAAAAGAGATAATTTTGCCGAATATCCTAATGATGAAGAAGCATCGAATCAAATTGAAACAAACATGGATGACTAAGACTGGGTGTAATGTACTGAACCATCCAATTTAAAGGATTTCGATGAGCACATATATTCCTTCTCTCACTACAGACCAATGATGAAGAAACTGTTTACTCTTCTTTCTGAGATGACGTTTTCCAAAGTTCTAAAGGGTGTTACCTCACAAAATTGTTTGCTAGCCCCACTTGCATAGTCAAACCTCTATTTTCTACCTTAATCTTGCCTTTAACTTAAAACTTATCCAATGTCAATTTGTCATGCATTTAAAGAAATCCTAGTTCCTACCCAGCAGCTAAGTTACTTGGGTACTTCCATTTGTGTACTATTTTATCATGGCTATGAAGCAATTGCCAATTAGCAATTTCGTTCTTGCTGAATGGGGTACCTAAAAGATGTTGGCCAATACTGTCAGAATCGGGACAGCACTTTCCTTGACTAAGTATCAAACAGATTTCGTATCAGCAACATCTGTTCGATACTTAGTAAGGGAAAAAACATAACATTTCAAAATAACTCAGGGAAAACTGTATGGGTAACTGTATAAAACTATACAAATTATAAAACTGTACACATTATATGAAAAATCATGGAACTTTTTGCCACAAAATCTATAAGAACCCTGATTACTATAACCAATATATATATATATATATATATATATATATATATATATATATATA
>WIPJ01001060.1:6651-24962 GCA_018155075.1 Cassiopea andromeda
ACCCGCGGGTGCTTATATTAAAAAATTTTTTCCACGCTACCTTGTCACATTTCTGAGAGATTAACATGCCCATTGAGAAAGCTTTCTTCAAAGCATTGCGCTCTTTCAAGCTGGTTGTTCGTTTCGTTTGCAGCAGCATTATTTTTGTGCTGTTGCTGTTGAAGGTTGATCAAAGCTCATGTGGTCTTGCAATATCATGCGATACCATGCATTGTCATGCAACACCATGCAATATTGCGTAACACAATACAATATCGTGTAAAACCATTCAAAATCATGCAACGTCGTGCAGTATCAGTTAGAGTCATGCAGTATAATGCAATATCATGCAATATCTTGCAATTTTATGCAATCCTCAGTACAGTTTAACAATCTTGTCTAAAGTTGTCTACCCTATATCTTTGGGTACATATTGATTTTTCATGTACTCATGCAACTCTTTTCACTCTCTTTTATTGCCTTAAATCTATACTAATAGAACTCTGCAGATCACAGTATATGTAGTTGTCGTGGAGCCTCCGCGAATATATGGAATGTTAAAGGAGGTACTTCACGAAAGTCGTGAGAATGATGCAAAGGGTAGTTAAGCGTTTCCAAAGTAGGAATAACCTTACCAGTTTCCTGCTAAATTTGATGGAATGCTAATAAGTACAAAGAATCATCAATTAAATTCAATTTGATGGAGATTGTCAAAATAGCTTTGACGGAACGATAAATGAAATAATGAAGATTTTTAGCAATATTGTTTCCTCTTTTCTATTGCAGATTTTCTAGCTAGTGTAGCTAGTAGTCAAAATTTTTGGCTAGTTTCTTTAAAATTGTTTTCGTGCAAGATTTCTCAAGCACAATTTAACTTTTATCTAATATTGTTAAGCAAGAATTGTGAGAAGCTTGAGTAAAATACTGGTATCATAGATTCTGAATTTCTTCACGTACTGTTTTCAAATTCTTCCTTTGGAAAATAATCTGAGAGTAGCGTAGCATAGAAGAATTCCAGAAATAAATATCAATAAATTTAAAACCGATAGTCATTCATTAAGCGTAAAAGATAAATCACTGTCCTAAAGAAATCATTTATGGAAAATGACGCTATGATTGTGTTAGAATTAGGAAGAAAGCTGTTAAATAATTTTTATTTCTATCTAACTCAAACAAAACATTTTGATGTAGATATCAATATTTCTGTCTTTTTATTTTTCACTTATCTCTTCATTATTTCGGAAGTTTTGCAGCTAATTAGTAGAGAAAAGATAATGTGCCTGCCAACAATATTCTTGATTTCTACATCAAAATGCGGAGATAAAAACTCTAATACATAAATAAACTGGGTACACCTTTTGCACTTATACTCAAAGTTGTTTGCTTTCTAAAGTTGCCAATCAGGCAGTCGACAGTTCTTTTCTACTAAAAATCTGTCTTAGAGGATCACTAGCGTGAATGCTTGACATGATGTTTTGTATAATCCTTAATTTACAAGAAGCATCACGCTCGTTTGATTGTCTTTTATGTCTTACTGCTTTCTTTCGATGATTACAATTGGTTTCTCTGCTTTGTGGTGGTGGATAGAGCTTCTCTTCTTCTTGCAGCAAGCTGGAGGACAGACTGGAGCGCATGTTGTGGTACAGACTGGAGGGCATGGTGGTGGAGGAGGTGGTTGTGGGCAGCAATATGATGGACATGTTGGGAAGCATTGTTGGAAGCAAACTGCCTGACATGGTGCTGGAGGTGGTTGTTGGATTCCAGGTGGACCTGGTGGCCCTGGTGGCCCAGGAAGACCTGGGGGCCCTGGTTGACCTGGTGGACCATTAAGACCTGGAGGTCCGGGAACTCCTCTTGCTCCTGGAGGTCCGGGTGGGCCTGGTGGTGGTGCTGGTGCTACACAGCATGTTGGTAAACAAGCAGGAGCACAGACTGCTGGACATCCTGTTCCACAGTTGGCTTGACGTTTCTGGATTTTACCTATGAGAAAGTAGGTTGTTTATTTCCTTCACTTATACAGCATAGCAGTGTAGAATTATCGATAAACTTGACAGGTCCTTTTGTGGTATTAAAGTTTCAAGTTAGAATTCGTTTCCTTTACAATTTGTGAGCCTGCAACCGAGACCCCTTGTCAGTCCGAGAATTCTCGTACACATGGTCGTAGGAACCGGTGGGGGCATAGGGGGCACATATCCCCCACTTTCCACAAATTTGTTTATAAATTGCCCCTTTTTAGGTGACATAGGTGCCCTTTTTTACATTAGAGGGTGTCTCTTGAATGCATGTACCCTCCCACTTTTTGAATGCTTCCTACATCCTTGCTCGTATCTATTGTGAAAAAGTCACCAGATGATCAGAAAGGTGAAAAATTGCAAAAGATCACAAATTGTAAAAAGAATTGCAGATATCACAGAAGTCTTGTACTCTTTTCTATGAGCGACACACCTCTTGCTTAGAGTGAAAGCCATGTCTTACAGAACAAGAAGGTGAATGCCTTTTGAGAACTCAGGAAGTAAATTCGTCCTTCCTTGCTGTTTAGTTAGCTAGTCAGCCGGTAGTTTGTGAACATGCTTGAGTAAATCATCTCCAATGCACCCGTATTTACTCGACTATCAGGTTGCATAAAATGTTTGTGTCAAATTTATGGAGAAAGCAATCTTATCTGATTGTGTCATGCCTCAGTATTCATATCAATGATTATCAAACAGCTGGCTGTATTAGAAATTACGTGATTAATCAACACTTTTTAAAGTTGGGAGACTCTACCTTCGATGTTAACTACCTCTCTAGATTTGTTTACTCTAGCTGCTTTTAAGAAAACCTCATTTTCACATAAGGCGGCTCTACGCTGTCCACATTCAATAGAGGAGTAGAAAATGCTATTTTATCTATAACTCCTGCATCTTCTAAATTTTACTTCTGGATTCTCGTATCTATTAAAATGAGGACCCTTCGAAATGGGATTCCTGTGTTTCTGGGTGTATTCATGGTGGAATCATTGGCAATTTATATATCTCCCTTTTCAATGTAACTCGAGAGAAAGAGACAAGCGTTGAAAATAGCATTCATCTCCTTCTATTTTCTGTGTATTCTTAAACATTTTCATTCTCTCCCATTCAGCTCACCCCATTTGTCATGTAAACCAAATCGCTGCCTTATCCTCATGTTTTCATCACTGCTAAATACCTGCAACTGTCTCTCATCTATTAAAATTTTCCACACACGCTTTTCTTTTGTGAGGCTTATCATAAGATTCCAGCAGCATCATCTTCGCAAAGCAACCTAGCATACTTCATCTTGCTCCTGCGTTGTAGCAATGAATATGATACCCCACAGTCATATTATTGTTATTACGTACCTTTGTGTGACGTTGACCTTGCTTCGACATAGAGGACTACTGCCACAAGGCAGATGAAAATTCCAACTTTTCGCATTTTGATATTGCCCTGCATAGAATTAGCCAATCATGAAGTTATATTTATCAACAAGAAATCAAATGAATAAGCTTTAGTTTACGCTGCAGAAATATTCCTAAAGTTAGCTGACTTATGTAACGCCGTACGGTAGTGGCTTTTGATTCCTCTGCTATTTACTTTGCTCCTAAGTTGATATCCTTGAGTTTTAAAATTTTCATTTGATGGTTAGATTGGTTTCCTATCGGTCGATGTTGACATGGAATGGTATGTTTTGAACTTTGCGCGTTGTAATTGTCTTGATAGTAAATTGTAACCCTCTACAATCACGCTGCTGTTAAATGTCTGGAGTTTGGATTTCACTCATACTGTTCTGTATTTTTTGAACATAACCACAATTGCGCATCCTATATGTATCTCTCTTACACTGATATATATCATTACATATCTTGAAAATACATCAAAGCAGAATTATTTACCTTACCTATGAAGTCAAGACGCCAGTATCCTTCCGTCTTTGATTTATGCGCCCGTCAAAGTGCTTGATCAAAAAGGGATTACCAAATCTCTTACACCCGATGAGCTAGCCCTGAACAATCGCAGGTAGAACAGCTGCGATCAAGGTTGCTTTCTACGGTTCATCGCATGGATCATGAGTCTAGCAGGTCCCATGGCAGGTGACTGATCAAAAGAAAGTCGGAAATGTCTCAAAAAATACATGGGCAAGTGTTATGGACATGAATAGGACCCAGTGATTAACACCAGTAAGGTCATGCATTGAGATATTGCTGTTTGTATCCATGGCTATTTTAATGTCAACATATATGTTGTTAATGTCCCCCGCAATGGCGGTTTCAACAAGATTTTCCAGGACTTCTGGCGTAGTTCGTTGGAATGGCTTTGGCATATGCATATATGCACGTACATGTATGACGATATACATAAAGTTTTCTTTTGCTTCGTAGCAATTGTGTGGCTATGCCATTAAATTTGATTGGGTAGTAAGACAATCGACTCCTCCACATCGTCATCTTGCATGTCTTGACCTCAGTTCTTGCACCTTGACCTCGTTCCCATCGAGCTTCAAAAGTTTCCAGTTATTTGTAATGGGAAGGAATAAGGGTCTGGAGCTCAGTGCACTAGATCAACTGCACACACCCATCGATGGAGAGCAGGTGTGGCCAGCCATCGCAGGCTAGGAGAATTATGGTTTCCACTCCCTAAATTATGACGCAATTATATTGCCCCACCCATTTCAAAATCTTCTTGCTCCAACCCCAACATTTTCTCATTGAATTTGAGCGAATTAGAAAATTGACCTTGGCGACAAGTGGGGGTTGGGGACAATACTCCCAGTCCCCTATGGCGCCACCACTAACGGAGGGTGCTTACCGATGAAATAGGAACTAAATGAAGACATACTTCCACCTTTGTTTGGCACGTAGACAGGTGAACTGGGTAGGGGGAGGAGACTCAGACTTAGAAGTCCAGGTCGGAGTCGGGAACTCTTGCATGTCACAGACCTTCGCCAATAAATAAGAAATTATGTGTCAAAATAGTATTTCCCATAGTTCTTGTGTAAGAAAATGGGAGTCTGGGGGCTTGCCACCAGAAAATGCTTTTGAGTTAGTGCCTTGTAAAGCGTCCGAAACCACCGTTTTGTAAAATAAAAATGTATGTGCTTTCATCATTTGTCTTCATGCTGAGAAGCAGAAATTGCACCCTCAACCTGGTTTCAGTGAATTTTGAAAATTTAGAATGAAAACGGAATATGCTACGCGTTCTCTTCCTTCATGCTGTCTCGTGTACTTGCGCCAATGCTAGAAGCAAAACAATCTCACACCAGTATCCCGACGAAAAGACAGTCAGTCTACGCCGGCTATATCAAGCGTGGGATACATGGAGTGCGCTCAGGGAATGCGATCTTTTCAGGGTTGATATCTACGCATTATCTATGCATTTCATTTGAATGGTACTATCACCTCATTATAAACTCTGTAGTTCATGTAGTTGCTATGTCTGGGAGATTTTCAAAGTTTTTTCTTATTTTTTAAGCTGTGTTTTCGAAGTTTACGGAAGGTATTTGTTTGTTTTGTGCGAAATGTTATTGATGGTTCGTGTTGAAGGACTCGACGTGTTTTGCATTTCATACAGTGCGAAAAGTACCTCACTATAGTTGTAATGCTCCTAAGGATTTGATCTGAAAAGCAGTTCCAATGCTCATTCTCTATAAGCCTCAGTTTATGCATTTGCTCATTCCCAAGTTACTGTTCAACCTTACGTCCTCCATGCATTCCTTCTTTTCTTTGTTGCCCCATTTCTATCAATGCAGGTTTTTTATGGGAAACTAATTCATAAGAAAGTAGCACACAGCTGCTCTAATAGTTAAGAAAGTTCAGCACTGAATTTTTGAGATTTTAGAAAGTTTTGTGATATTTGTGTATTTAAAATTCGATTCATCTGTGTACGAATGTATTGTGAGCTACCCTCTAGCAATTTAATTTCTGTCAATTTCTTAGATTTATCATCATTTCAAATGTACATGGAGCTTATTCACTTCTCATTAATGTGCATGTGCAGAGCTTTGTAACTAAAAACTTTTGCTTGGAAAGTCTTAAGAAAGTTTTGAGGAATCGTGAAAAAGTTAAGAAAGTTTCAGTACTAAACGAAAAAACCTTTCTTATACTAAAAAAATTTACTTTAAATCCTCGTTTCTCTTCTGCTTGTTTTCTCCACCTCTAAATGTTCTCACCCTCGCTTTTTATGGACCGTTCTCTCCCCTTTCTCTTTTAGCATTTACTGTGTACTTCTATTTCCTCCATCCTCTTGGATTGCTCCTTAATCTCTCCAACTATTTTAGTCTATTCTAGGGCTCACCGACCTTTTTTGGCTATGTGACCAAAATCACAATACACTACTTTTGCAAGGGCCAGATGCTGGCAATACAGAGCCCAGTTGTCGACATCTCTGTTCAGTCAGGGGGCTGCTGTGGGAAGGTGAAATTTGGATGCCAAATAGCTGCGAAATGTATAAAATATCATGAGCACCTTGTCAAAATATCATGCTACTTTTGAAATAAATGTACTCTTTCCGCAAGAATGGGGTTCAAATCAGGTTGTAGCCGGGACTGGGGGCTGGTTATCCCAGTTCTATTCCTTGTACCTCTTTTTCCCTTTTATTTTTTATTTCCGTTTTATTTCTGCTATCAACTTCATCGCTCACTTCGCAATTAACGGTCTTTTCTCAAGCATTCCATTGTTTGTAGTACAACTCACTTTTCTTTGATGTGTTTCAATTGGGATTTAACATAAACGACTTATATTCTATACCAAACTATCTTCGTGTTTATCACGGTAAAAGTAAAGTTACAGTGGCGCTAGATGGTCAGCTCTAGCCATGCCAATTAAAAGTTATTAATCTGCCTGCGATTTTGCACGGCTTAAATGTTAGAATAGTGAAGGGACAAAAAGAAAATAAAAGTTTTCACCAGATACTGACTATTTTATTATTATGATAATATATAAAATACAACCATGCTCCACTCTTATCTTTAAAATTTAATTATCCTGGATGCTTAGAAATACTATTTCCATTCGTTTGATCTTATTCATTTTGAATATCTGATATAGCACCCAAATTAGAAACCTTCCTTTATCAAAGGTGAAGTTCTTCATTCAAGTGAACAGAAACATTCATTTTTCTTAATTAATTCAAATAGAAATGTCATTCAGCTAATTTATTTGCAGCATGGTGGTGGGCATGCTGGTACGCACTGTTGTACACAGACAGCTGGGCATGGTGGTGGTGGTGGTGGTGGAGCTGGAGGTCCTGGGCGTCCAGGTGGTCCTGGTGGTCCTGGAGGTCCGGGTGGTCCTTGTGGTCCTGGTCCTCCTGGAGGTCCAAGTGGTCCTGCTGCTCCTGCGGGTCCTGGTGGTCCAGCTGGCTGTCCGGGTGGTCCGGGTGGTCCTGCTGGTCCTGGTCCTCCTGGTGGTCCTCCTGGTCCGGGTGGTCCATTAGGTCCGGGTGGTCCTGGGGGTCCGTTTGGTCCTGGTGGTCCTGGTGGGCCTGGTGGTGGTGGTGGAGGTGGTGGTGCACAACAGACTGGGAGACAAGCTGGTGCACATGCTGCTGGGCATGGGGCACCACAGGCTTGTGGTGATCTCTTATCTGCAAGTGAAAATTCATTTGAAATAAATATTCAATCTCGTCATAAATGACTAAAGTTCATAACAAGATCATAATTTTTGTTTTTAAGAATGCTTCATTGGGAGCCAAATGAGTTGTCAATTGTGGAAATGTTCCCTTTTCTTTTGAGGACAACAGGTTATTATTGAACCATACACAAGATTTGGTTATACATAAATAATGTGTCTTGTTTAACATAGACTGAGCAAATTCTTGAAGATGGCAATGAATAAGTAGAAATTATTTCATCATAGGACAGGGAATAAATTCAAACACTCAAAGTGCTAGTTATTCTGACCCTATCAGTGTTGGAATTCAAGAACTATTGAATGTTTACAGATTATAAAGATGTCACATCGATCGTGGCTACCTGCAAAAACCCCTACAGATGCCTAAGTGTCATATCATGATTGAGATCTCATTCAATCCTCATTGGTATGATTTATGAAAATTTCCGAATCGGAATGTAGATTTTACAGATGCTTTGTGGATTAGATGGTTTGTTGTTTAGGCGCATGATCGCATTTGATAATTGTTTCGAAGTTCACCTGCTCAACAGGTAGTTAGCTGAGGTAATACGCAAACACCAAAAGGTCAGATAATTTCAAGTATTTTTACCGTAAGGTATTTTCTTGTGAGCAATTGCTAGTTTTTTCAAGACAAGCTTTTTCTACCGTAATCGAAAATCATTCCAGGTAATACGAGCCCACATCTCGCAGGATGAGAATCAAGTTAATGTGAAGAATTTGATCAGTTAGAAATTTTTTCTATGGGAACGTAAGAGATGATATGTTAAGTTGCCTTATTCGATAATTGGGGTTTCTTTTTTTGCACATCTAATCACCACATGTAGTTTCATTCACTCACCCCTTTTAATTTTACTCTAATCACTGCTGTTTGGTACATTTTAACTTAAAGAGTTCGCAAATTATTCTTCAATATTCTCATAAATGTGAGCATAATTCTTTATGAAGAGTTATCCTCATATTTGTTTTTACTTTTCCCATCATAAGACTTGTTAAGGGTTAGAAACCTTGTTACTTCAATTGACATACGCACAATAAGCATTTAAAATAAAATTTTAGTCACATACCCTTATGTCTTGGGACGCCAGCAAGGGCGAGGCCAATTACGGCAACGAATACAGCTATTCTCATCATTTTTGTTTTTGATATTGCACAGGACCTGCAAGTAGAATATAAAACATAATGTAAATATATTTTGCAAGAACATCTTTTGGAAATTTTTCATCTGTCACAACCACTTAGAGAGCAAGCAGCATTAGCACTTCTAAATGCGTTAAGCCTTCAATTGCCTCCAACTCTCACATTGCTAGCATAGAAGTCATTCGATTTTCTGTGACGGTAACTCCATATCTGATTAAGAAGCAAGTATGTTCATGAAGGCTTCTTTACTGAAATTTCTTTCATCAGCAAGCTGTGAAGAGATGTTCTGTATCTAATCATCGACTTAGTAGTATTACAACTGAGTGAACAGTTTCCATGCTCATATGTAAAACCTTGGTGCCGTTCCTTTGACTGATCTGGCCACAAGCCATCAGCCAATTTGAGAAAATTAGTAAATTTCTTGCTCTGCATTTTATCCGCTATGCTGTTGATCATTGAATCTTGTACCAAGCTGAAGACACTTTACTGTTAACTGCTGCTGTAGCAGTCAGGAATATTAATCAATTGTACTTAGGCCATATTTGAAAAAATCTTGTACCACTTACCTGACAATTGCTGACCCTTGGCTTTCCTCAAACGAAAGTAACGATAAGTGATGCTAGAGCTTACTGCATCTGATGTCTTGACGAATGTTCATGCATGAGTTGCCTGCTCACATGACTCTACCCTGACGTCTTCGCACATTATTTGACCTTCCACCCTCTTGTTTGGCCAAGCGTTTTGAATTCTATTCAAACTTTCTTGTATTTTCATTTGCATGACTGGATTTTGAGCACCTGCTAACCTTGACATCTTTCATCACCATCGTCCGTTGTGATTGGCTCTTTCGCCATCGTTGGAATTTTTGGATACTTTTTCTGTGACAGAAGTTACTATCTTGGCTCATATTCTCATTTTGCTAATGTAACTCTTGTTTCTGATGAATTTCTGCTATGCAGTTTAATTTCTATTTGCAAGAGCTTTACCTGTCATACTTGAATCTAATTAGGATCTCCCAACCTATTGGGGATTTATTATCAAGAAAATATTGTAGATTATCTTTAGAACGTAGGCTTTTCCTTGCAATTTATATATATCTTGACCTACATTGACTATCTTAAGGCATAGCTTAGGGTTTGCTCGTGAGAATGGGATTCTTATCCTTTTCAAGCAACGTTAACTTTAACTTGTGTATTTGTAAATTAACTTACATGAGATAATGATACCAAAATCTCTACCCTGGAATTATTGTATTCGGGTATCTTACAGTGAGAATATGAATCAAGATTGCTAAGAAAATAAATTCGAATAGCTTATGCATGTGAAGACTTAAACGTCTTCTGCATGCAAAGCATGTTTGTTTATATGAATTCCCATTCAATCAGAAATTAGTTTTTCTTCTAGAAATACTTGTTGGGAAACAGACGTACAGGCTTAGATTTTCCGTTCAATGAAAGTGCATGCTTATGGGGTTAGCTCCTGTTTTTGATAGGAATGCAAGAGTTAACTGCAATGTAGCCTACATGAAAACTCTGATATTATATATCTTTCGTGTGCTGAAATCTAGCCCTATCCGGCCTGTTCTCTATAGTATCTGATGTTGTTTAATGGTAGCATCGATGGACTCAAATTTCGAACTTTTCACGATATCTTTCTTTTGGTACTTAAGAATGCATCTCATTTTAGCTGTTGTTTTTGCCCTAAGTTTGCGTTAAAGACTCCATAAATACTTATAACGATTTTTTCCGATTTGCCTATGTTTGAAAGGATAACGTTCATCTTGAATCTCTCAGTGTTAGCTGTATGTCCATGTATTTAATGAGTTAGCATACCGGTGGACCTATAGTTATTCTTAGATGTGAAACTTTTGGGATGGTTTAGCTAACCTTCTTTTAAATTTCGTCAGGTTTCTTGTGGGATGCCCCATTTATACCTTTTCCGTTTAGTGAAAAGAAATCCTGGTTCATAAGTAGAACAAATGCACTAAACACATAATGTTTTGATTTGAAAGTGAGGAATTGGATAATGGCAACGAGATTACTTTAAAATGGCGTACATCAGGGACTTTCATCGTATACATAGCGTATTGATCATCCTTGGTCCCATTTCACAAGATCTCTTCCATTAAATTCTGTTGTAGCTACTTCTTTCTTTCGTGTCATATTTTACCTAAGTTATTCAACTTTTTGTTATTTCTGTAGACCTTCTAGAAACACAGCATATATCACAAAGGAATCTTGTATATAGAAATTGGATTACCGAAGCAATTTTTTTCTAAGAATTATCAACCTTTGTTTCCTTCAATGAAGATCTGAACTTTAAAGATACTGTACTGTATTCCATTGGTTTTAGAGGTCTAATCATAGGACGTTTTACAACGCAGTTCAGAAACGTTTGCTTCCGATGAGAACTTGGATTTTTCCATAACTTCAATGGGTACAGTGCCTTATTTACCACGATTATATCTTCAAAGTCTGCTTTAGGAAAAGGCAGAAAACTATATCTTTTATTTTTGTCTTGGTTCCGGACGAATTTGCTTCGCTTTGTGGTTTCCAGCTAGATTGTCTTCCGATAATTCACCATTTTAGCGTCTTTTGTTGTTCTATCTCGTTATGGAGATAGTACAGTGGCTGGTAGGCCAAACCTGTAGAATTTCAGCTGATTTTGCTTTTAGAAATTGGCCAAAATGTAAAAACTCAATGATCGGCCTTTTAGGACCCAATGCAAAGAATTTTTTAATCA
The DNA here is from genome assembly GCA_018155075.1 of Cassiopea andromeda. Lineage (NCBI taxonomy): Eukaryota > Metazoa > Cnidaria > Scyphozoa > Rhizostomeae > Cassiopeidae > Cassiopea > Cassiopea andromeda. Next base: position 18,137 of record WIPJ01001060.1, read on the forward strand.
TTGGCATTACGTAGTATCATGAATCTCAAACGCTAGCATCACACGTTTGCTTGGATTGAATTCATAGCAGTTACAAACTCCAGGTTAGGTGTTTGTGATTATGAAGAAAGTGTTTTTTCGTATGTTAATGATCGTGCGATTTTCTATTTGCAGGTTTGTATAATTCTCTTTCTGCATGTTGGCCTGCCACTGGTTATTGTTAGATAACGGCACTCTCTACCTGTGCGTCAGACCAAGACCTCGGGCTGGTAATGTACTTTCCCCTAACAACTGTTTTCACTATCGAGCATATTCGAGAATCTCCTATTGAGAAAAATTGCTGTATCCGGCTGGGAAACACGTGGCACTTTACAGGGGTGCTTCTTTATGTAGGAAGCCGAAATGAGTTTGGTCACTTTTAGGTACGACAAATTCATCCAATGGCTAAAATTAAATATTTCTTTTCTGTAATCTTTACTGCATTTTGGGGGGCCTACAAGAACAAAAGGAAGGGCACCCCTTACTAATCCGCTCCTGTTCTGATCTTTTATTTTCCATCCTCAGGCTAATTTTCTATTTTTCTCTGTGAAATAAATTTTCTTCCTTATTGACTTGCACCTTGAAATGGTCTGTCAACGTTCTAAAGCTACTTTAACGTTGAATTGAATTCAAACATTGTCTGCTCTGATCGCCCGCCATATTAAGCTAGTTGATTATCACATGAAGGAGATTTTTTGGGAGCGTTCTGTCATTTATTGCCTGAGAAACAATAATGCATCTTACCACCCAGAGTAAGAACAATGAGTTACGGAACCGAAGCTATCAAATATAGGGGAAAACGATTAAAAAATTGAAGAGCGCTGGCTACACATGGAGATTATGTAAAATATTTATACCACTATTGGACTTCTTTTAATGAGATTTTCTTCAGGATTCAGATAACTATAACAGACATGCACAACATCTTGATACTATCTTTCGACGTGTATTCCTATTTAGTTGTATATCTTAGTTCTTTTATTCAACGTTACTTACTCTGCACTTGCTTTTAGAAGTTGACTTGGATTAGCTAAATTTACTTTAATGTATATAGAGCTATGTAGCGCCAACTCTAGATAAATAAATTATCGTTACTATTATTATTAACTTTGACAAACTTGCACAGAAAATAATTGTCATGAAGACCATCAACATTGCTATTAGGACCTCATACTTCATCTTTTGCCAAAGAAGTAAACCATGGAATAACCCAGAACTTCTGAACATTTAATTCTTTTTCTTCTTATTTTACCTTTCAGTTATGTTGTATGTCTATTATCATTATTATTTAGGTTATTTGTCATGTGTAGTACAAACTAGCCAATGGTACACTACCATTATATAAGAGGTGTATTATTGTATGTAATAAATATATTCATATGAAAGTTGAAAAAAAATAAAAGAGACCCCATTTTCTTGGTTTATAGCGACACCCATTTAAAAATACTTTTAGCTTGCTTTCAATCATGTTTCGTTCAGAAATACTATTGGAATTTTTAGTTGATTTCAGACTAGTTAAGATTTGCCCATTCTGACTGTTCCATTATCATTGTTATTATTTTTGTTTTGTAAATTCACTTGCTTAGTACAAACTAGCCAATTGTACACTACCAATTATATGAGAGGTGCATTATTGTAAGTAGCAACTATATGCATATGAAAGTTTTAAAAAAAATATTATTATCTGCACACTTCTGCGTTGAAAATCTAATGCTAATGTACCCTACACATTAAACATGGTTTGCTTTCCTCTACTCAAGGCAATACAATATGATTTAATTTACTTTCCTGTTGCAAATCATTTTTTTCATACCAGCAACAGTAGTATGCTAAATTGTCTATCAAAAATAACACCACTCTTACATCAATTTGCCTTTAGGAAAATTATTAAAAATTTTATTCATAGTATAGCATCTTATAAACAACTATATTCATAGACGTGTAATTCTAAACTATTATTATTTTTACTTTCTTCTTGGGTACCTTTTATTTCTACACGACAAACATTAATAGCAGCGATCAATTGTTGAAGCTTTGGTCAAGAATTCATGCCAGAATTTAAAAGGCTTCTGGTCAAGTGTCCAGCAAAACTTGCCTAGGAACATTTTCAATTTTTCTGTAAAGTATCTTAATAATACTCTTCCTACTCGTAAAAATCTCTGTAAGTGGGCAGTTTCCTTTGCCTCCAGTCAGAAATTTTACAACATGTTGTATCCAGCTGCAAGCCATATCTAGATGAGGGCAGATACACTTGGAGACATAACTCTGTTCTTCTTATTCTCGCAAGCACATTCGCGTCACTTAAACAATGCACTGTTTATGCTGATCTACCTTCCTTTCTATCTCCATGCTTGATTACGGGTGATTCTTTTCGTCCAGACCTTCTTCTTCTTATAGACGAAAAGATATTTTACGTCCTTGAGCTTACTCTCGGTTTTGAAACAAGTATACAGAACAATAGCGATTGTAAAGCTGCCAAATATAGTTCACTGATAAATGATCTTTCTCTTTCTTACAGTAAAGTTGTGTTCGTCAATCTCTCTATGGGTGCTATTGGGGTTATGGGTTCTTCATGCAATTCTCTTTTATCCTTACTACATGAGCTACATTTTGATAAGACAATCACAAAAAAAATTATAATGAAAGCCATGAACATCTCTATTCGATCCAGCTATTACATTTTCTGTCGTCGAAACAAGCCTTGGACAAACCCAGAACTTCTAACTATTTAAATTCCCTATTCCTTGTTCGCTTACTTCTACTGTTTTTTTTTTCATTTTGTGTTATGCTCTATCCAAGCAAGCCAATTTTACACTGCCATGTACTTGAGAGGTGTGTTATTGTATTTAGTTAATGATATATTCAAATGAGAAGTTTAAAAACAAAATTTACTTCCTTTTCTTACCAATCTACCTTTGAGTTATGTTATATGTCCATTATCATTGTTATTATTTTTGTTTTGTAAATTCACTTGCTGAGTACAAACTAGCCAGTTGTACACTACCAATTATATGAGAGGTGTATTACTGTATGTTGCAAATATATGCATATAAAAGTTTTAAAAAAATTCTTAATATTATTTTTATATCGCTATCTTTATTCCTAATCATCATTGCTATCCATCACGTATCAAACTGCTTTTAGCATTTTCCTCCAAGTAATCTAGAATTTTCTAATATGTAGAAAATTGATTTGCCTTGCTTCATGAAATCTCCCCTCTAAGACACAATTTGCCTTACTTAATGAAATATTATCACACATATTTTTTGCGCTTCTATTTTTCGCGCATTTAGTTTTGGTGCACCTGGATTTCGCAGTCAGATTATTGTCGCTCACATCAGAGTGAATGAAAAAATATAAGGCACTTCATGTGCAAATACATATATTTTTCAAATTCGTAGCTTTGACTGTATTATAGGATACAACAGGCTTATGATGACGCATGAAATGGTACGTGAGCGATGCCCTAAAATATTGAAAAATCAATTTCTATATAGATCTTAAGTCTCAAATTATCAAACCAGAAACTCTAGCACTCTTCAGATTATAAGGTTTCGTCATGGTTCGCATAAAGAGCTTCTGATTACACGTTTTTTATAAGAAAAATGTTTATAGGAAAATGAGGCTCAAATCGTCGAAATCTTAAGAAAATCGTAAGAAAATCACGAGGCTCAATTTCCAAAATGAAACGTTTTTATAGGACAAAATTCGGTATTTCGTCGTTATTGCATTCAAAATGTTAAAGATAGAATTCAAATTCAAGTATACAATATTATTAACTAAGGTGTAAACCACTCTAGCCAGTTTATTTCAGTAGAAGTTAAGAGAAATTTAAGAAAATCTAAGGCCAAATTTCGGGAAAAGTTAGGAAAATTGAGGCTCAGGCAAAATAATGATATTCTTATAAAAAAAACGTGTACTTGATGCTTTTGAAAGAATCATTTTAAACTATAACTATTGTTGTCTCTTGTTTGCGATTTCGCGCAATGTAATTCTAGCGCACCTCCTGAAAGGAAATATTTCTCTCACATCAAATTTTCGCGCAGCAAAATGAGCAAAAATTAACTTTTGTTGTGCAACCAATTTGTCGCGCAAGTGCACTGCTCAAAAATTAGATATGCGCGAAAATTTCATGAATTATCCCAATTATGCCCATGGAGAGAAAATTTTGCCTTAAATAATTGACCGAACTTATCTACTGGTAGAATCAAAATTAGATTTCATTTCATTTCATTTTAAATTCTTTATACAGGGTAAAGTTACAGAAGTCTGATTTACAAACTGCCCTGTTAATATATGAAAACTAATTAAGATATACCTCTAAGTACAATAAAAATATACGCACAAATGAAAGTTAAAACTTACACTAAGTAAAGAAAATATATGAATATATGAAAATAAGAAGAAAAAAGAAGATGAAAGGTGTTGCCTGTTTAATCTAAATTTTTGTGAAAATGACCTTGAATTTAATTCATTGTTCTATTCTTTTGCAAAGAATTCTTTTGAAAGCAAAGAACATTATGGCTTATTTAGCCTCGTCTACTAGGTTTTTCCAGAAACGCACTCCTCTATAGCCAAAGCTCTTTTGGCCCATAGAGGTCCTTAAATGAGGAATGTACAAGTCAGTAGAGGAATTACGTAGCTCCTTGCTTTGGGTATCTGATAGCTTAAGAAACAGTTCTTTCTTATAGGGAGGTGGCTCATTATGAAGAGCTTTGTATACAACTTCTACTGTTTCTAATTCCATTAGTTGTTCAATAGTAAGCCAACCGAGTTCTTGTACAAGTAACTCAGAAGAAGCATCAAAACAGCTGTTTGTTGTTACTCTTGCTGCTCTGTTTTTTAGTTTTTGTAACTTCTGTAGGGTAGTAGTACCCACACAACCCCAGGCTGGACAGTAGTATCTGAAATTAGGCTCAATAAGTTTCATATAAAGGAATTTGAAACAAAAATGCTAGAAATTAGTCCTGCACCCCCTTTTTGCTTGCTATCATGTATGCTCCCATGGCATTGAGGCGGTGTGTGAACCCAAGTGTCATTACTGGGAATGCTGAGGATCATATCTGCTACCCCACAGTTGCTCAATGAAAAGCCTCAGATTGTGTTTCCCATGCCTCGATATCATCGTCGTGGAGAATATTCTTCATTTTGATGATTTTATTGTTGAATCAAGTACGCGTAACTATTCATTTCTTTTATCCAAAGCACTGCCATTTTTGGACCTATCTTGGCAGAAAAGAGTTTTATGACTTACGTTGTATATTGTGGTTAAGGATCTGCATTCCTTCCCAAATAGCTGGGGAGTCACTTGAATTGAGACTACTTTTCTCATTCTCTTTGAAAGATCTGTTCAGTTCACTGATCTTTAAAAAAGACTGGATCTCGCCATCTATTGTTCACAGTTTTACGGCATAAGCTCGATCCAGTCTTTTTCAGAGATCAGTGGTTCAGTACTGTAGCCAAGATATTATGAACCCCGCCATAGTTTTCACGCCAAATAACACAACCTTTGAGGGGTTTCTCCAAACCCTATGAGGGGTTTCTCCAAACCCTATGAGGGGTTTCTCCAAACCCTATGAGGGGTTTCTCCAAACCCTATGAGGGGTTTCTCCAAACCCTATGAGGGGTTTCTCGGGGTTTTACAAGGTTGGCGCCCTTAAGAGCTGTCTTAACTCTAGGGGTTATTTCTAGGGGATGCTTGTTAATTTGGGGAGGGGCTCAGCTCCCCTAAATTTTTGTATCAATCTTGCTTTTCAAAGCGCATTGACCTTGCTTCCAATGTTTTGTATGGTATTGCTATGATGAATTTCCTCACTACTATATGGCTATTGAGATCTTTGTAGATGTTGGCTATATTATATCACAATTAGACTAAATTATCATGTCTTCATCTTCGCAAATATGGGGGTGGCTGCATATGGGCTACACCCACTTTCTAACATTGCACCTAAAGCCCCTCTTGTTAAAATTTTTTGAAATAATCCCTTCTTAGCTCTAGCCTATGTCTGTTACGCATTTGGATCTAATGCATCTTTACAAATTTTATTCCGTTTAACTGGAACATTCGATAAGACTCCCACTAACTCCTTGTAAGACGTATGTATTAGACAGGAATTTTATGATGAAGGGGACTTCGGAAATAGTGATGAAGCAGTTATGGTTGAAGTTCCAACCAAACCAAGCATGAGTATATCTAAGTTATCAAGAGGCTGCTGTTAATGCAAATGGACAGATCCTTTCTGGAAACACATTAGATCTTTGTCGAATTTATTGAAGCATTATCCGCCAGAACTACATGCCTGCAAAGGAACTGAGTATTGATGGTTTATGAGAGTATATGTTGCAAAATAAAAACACAATTTGATTAGATTTTGTTGTTTCATTTGCAAAATTTGGGTACTGCATCTGTCGATGCATAATTTACAAGAAATTCTTGCATTACTTAACAACATTATGCTCTTCACTAGCTGTTTTCAGCTAACCAATCTTTAATATACATCTTATCAAAGTTGAAAAAATATGTTTTGTGATTCATGCGAAATTGCAATGTTCTTCAGCTGATCTATTTACAGCATGCTGGCGGACATGCTGGTACACACTGTGTGACACAGACTGGTGGACATGGTGGTGGTGGTGGTGGTGGAGCTGGAGGTCCTGGGCGTCCAGGTGGTCCTGGTGGTCCTGGAGGTCCGGGTGGTCCTTGTGGTCCTGGTCCTCCTGGAGGTCCGAGTGGTCCTGCTGCTCCTGCGGGTCCTGCTGGTCCAGCTGGCTGTCCGGGTGGTCCGGGTGGTCCTGCTGGTCCAGGTCC
>WIPJ01001060.1:41028-58197 GCA_018155075.1 Cassiopea andromeda
TGGTGATGGTGATGGTGATGATGATGATGATGATGATGATGGTGGTGATGATGATGATGATGATGGTGATGATGATGATGATGGTGATGATGATGATGATGATGATGATGATGCTGACGAGATAAAGATGTTGGTGATGAGTTTGATTGTATTGACTTTATTGATGAAGAAGTTAGTGATAACTATTACTAGCGGTAGCTAAAGACATCAGATGAAAATCATTGATTGAGATTTTGAATGATTATTTTTTGATTGAATCAATGACAGTTTCAAATCAAACCGGCCATGATTGGTTGCCAAGGTGACTAATTGGATAAGAACAATATGCTTATTATTCATGATCATTACATTACAACGATTGATCTCGTGATTTTTGTGAAGATTCTCAATACTTTGTTTACAATTTTGTCGTGTTAAGCGCACATTTTGGTATTCATTGTCAGAGCCGCCGAGAAGGGGGCAGCGTAGCAAATTTCCCCAATGCCTTAAGGTCCAATGGACTTTGTAACACCCGATACTTCAAGGTCTGGGGGCCTCATAAAGTAGATCATAATTTTTATGCCTTGAAAATTTTCTGCTCACTTCGCTCGCAAGGGGCCTCTTCCTTCTCTTTTGTCTCGGACCCTCTGAATTATCTCGGCGGCCCGCTTCATAGTGCTGTCCCAAAGTGCATTACTATGGCCAGATGGATCATTTCATCAAATTTTAACATTATTTGTTGCCTTATTCGTAGCGCATGGCAGAGTTATTTTTTATGAACCAGACCATTGCATGCTCGTGTAAGTCACTAGCTTTTGTCCGACTTTGCGATGGTACCATGGATTATTTGTTGTCGATTGAAACTAGACGATAAAAAGTAGTGTGGGGCTGAAATGATGAAGAACGATCATGCGCCATTTCCTTAGAATTTTAGTATTGCGCTGATTGCGCTACAGCTTGCATGTCTTAAATGAGGTTGTGACGAAAACAATGACTGAAACCAACTACAGCGTTAAGGACCCTCTTTCTAATTGCTTCTTCCTGCTGTCCTTTTTTCAGAATCACTGATAATGTTGATAATACCATTCACTATTCATATCTCGGAAAATGTTTATTTCTCTTCTCAGCTTATCAAGCCTTGGGCCCGAGTACTATTCATACATACTCCTGGTTATCGGATATTGTGTGAATGAGACGTCCTCCTATAGGACAATGAATGAATGTGTCGCTTGAACTTACAACAAAATGCCTAATTTGTAATGCTATACTTTACCTTTTTTTGCCGTCTCTTTCAGTCCGGTGCACTCTTGACTTCTTCCAGACTGAATTTTCTTGTCAAGCACAATGTCTTTGGCCCCAGTTTTTTGATCTACCTGTCTGTTTGATGTCTGGTGCTGGGCGAATTTGCAATCTGTTAACCTGGTATGTTTTGAACAAGGCTGTTGTTGAATAGCATTAGGATTACAAGATCACAGCCTCTGGACAAACAACGACAGTATACTCATAGTTTTTGACATCGTATTCTGGGTTCGTATTGTAGATAATAGAACAGGTATGATACAGCCAGGAAGCCTAGTAACCGCTCCTATGAAAATCCTTATTTTTACCAATCTGCGTTCTTCATTGGCTCTTTTATTTTCACACATCAAATACCTTTAGCATGAGCAAGACGTTGAAAACCAACCCTAGCTACTTTTCATTAGTGTTGTATCAGAGAAATGCTCAATTAAAGATGAATATTTTGGTAGCACACAAGTAGGACAGAGTTTTATTGCTGTGTTAGGTCATGTGTTGCTCGAAACAGGTTTTAGATTGCCAAATTAGAGCAGTAGCACTAACAAAAGAGAGATTTTTTGGTGATTGAAGCGAGCGAGTAGCTAACACGTGTTTTTGTACAAAAATTCCGAGAGGCTATGGCACTACTGACTGGAAGGCCCCGGTCTCAAGCAAACGTCTGAACATCCGCTCACTACATACAAAGTGGTGTATGTGAACCTGTTGGGAATTGCTGTTGGAGCATAGATGAATACGAAAGGCACTTGCCATACTACTTCTCCATGCGATTAGCTTCTTTAGAAAGCCCTTCCTGATGTACTAATGATGTGCAGTGCTTTTTGGGAATGGTCATTGTTGGAAGTAATGGCTCATATAAATCTTGAGTTGGTCTTATATGTCTTGTATAATGCTTCATATATAACCTTCCATTCATTAATATCCCACCTCTAAAGGTTCATTTGCGAAAGGAAATTTTTACGCTCCCTATCTTTATATTAATGGGGAGTGAAAAGCTCTTGCAGTTTAGATCTGATTGCTTCTTATCAAGCCTGTCACAGATTGGTATTTTTACCCATCCCTTCGAAGCAGTAAAGCATAGCAGCATCCTTGACGATGTTTTGGATTGATTATTGACAACAGAACAAAAGTAACTCTGAGAATACTTTCTTCTGCTGACTTGAAACGAAATAGTTCGTAAGGAATTGGTTCATACGTTGTTTATATTAATTATTATTTCAAATAGTAAGGGGTTGTTCAGTAATTACGTCACGCCTAGGGGTGGGTAGTTCCCATAGAGACGTGCCTATCTCTATGGTAGTTCTACACGTCTTCCATGATTCAGAGCCTGACCCTAGGAGGGTGGATGGTACAAAAGTGGCAATTTCACCGTGAACAGCCCCTAAGCAGATTTTGTAAATACAGATTTTAGATCACGGATTGCAGATTATGGATCTTAGATCATGGATTTTAGACGACAGATTATAGATTATGAATCTTAGGTCATATATTTTAGAACATAAATATAGACAATAGATTTTTGACAATAGATTTTACACCTAATTGTGAGTTTTGACTAATATATTTTCATCATATATTTTAGACTATAATTATAGACCATAGATTGTAGAGTATAGGCTAAGACCATAGATCTTAGATCAATCCTTTTAGATTATGAATTTTTGATATACAGTTTTAATATTTACATTGATTTTTGCCACTGGAAGCTTTGAATTTTGCATTCTCGTAGCATAGGAGTTTCTAAAATGGGAAAGTCGCATCCTCTGTTGATTTACTACTCTTCCTTCTAACTTTTATATATGCATTTATTTTATCTTATGGAAGAGATTCAAATTTGAAACCCAAAAAAGATCCAAATCAGTTTTAGGAAAGCTCCTATATTTTGTATCTTCTCGTATGTTTGAGCTGGATAATCTTTGTTTTGCTTTTTCATCCTTCAATTCACTTTTACACTGATTCAAATGAGTTTTCATTGTTCACACTGTTACACGTTTGTTTTATATAGGCAAAATCCTAAGAAAGTCACTAGGCTTAAGCTGTAAAATTGAGTTTATTGCTTGCAAAAGTTTCTCTTACCTCATTCTTACATTCTAAATGTTAAAGATACAGTATGAATTAGAGTTTGCAAGATTAACAAAGACAGTTTGTTCAGTTTTAGCCAATTTATTCAAGAGGAAGTTAAGAAAATATTAAGAAAATCTCAGCCTCAATTTCGGGAAAGCTAATAAGTTTGAGGCTTGAGGCTCAGGCAAAAAATAGTTTTCTTATTGAAAAAATAAGCCTGCATACATTTTGTCAGATTTCAAGTTCAAGTAATAGAATTCGATTGCCCTTATTGCGCTCCATTTCCAAATATTAGTTCTATTAAAAAAGCAAAGCCGCGCTGGTATGGGCACCTCAAGCACAGAAACGAGGGTCATATGGCTAGGGAAGCAATGACTATGGAGCTCCCAGGAAATAGAATAAGAGGCAGGCCAAAAATAAGATGGAAGGATAGAGTGGCGGTAGATATGGCAGAAAAGGGATTGCACGATGGCGACTGTGAAAACAGAAACAACTGGGCAAGGCTATTACTTTGTAAATAGACGGCCCCTTGCAAACCAGCTCAGCTGAATGGGCCACCGTCTATAAAAAATTGAAATAATTAAATTAGATTGAAAAATTGAAATAAGAAACAGTGACCCCGTATAAGGGAGAAGCTGAGAAGAAGAAGAAGTTCTATTAAAAAGTATCTTAATTAGGCTTTTTCAGTGACTTCTAATACCTTAATGATATTGTTTTTACCAAAGGTGTTTTATAAATCTTTTTAATAATGCTCTTGTTACCAGTGTTTGTTCTTAATTCTTCATTTTGTTTGTGAAGTTGCTAGTCCATGCAGTTTAGTGTTTAGTATGTGGGCTTGGAGGCGGCGCCAGAAATTTTCCGATAGGGGGCTGACTCTTACGACGAGAGGGCTAAAATACGGTTTAAAGTGTACTGTAAATGCCAAAAGTCTCCGAAAAAGTAATTTTTCACTTTCCGACAAGGGACTAGTAGTTTCCTATGGGGGAGGGTGGCTATAGTCCCCTAGCCCTCCAATGGGGCTACCCATGTAACTTAAGTGGTCTTGTGCCTTTGGCTGCAGAATCTTCTTCTGGATGAAAATAACTCTTCATAGTCTTCTATCATTCCTAAGAACCATAGAATTGATGAGTTGGACTTATTTTGTAAGTAGGATAGGAGAAGGGGGTTGCTTTCGTAGTACGTTACATTTACGTCCATCCTTGGTGCATGTTTCATATGAGCGGTAATGCATTTTAGCACCATCCGTTCGTTCCAATGCTCTCTAAGATTAATACCACTTTCTTCCTTTCATTGGCTTTATTGTTACAATGGACTCTCGGTTATTCGAACCTACAGTTACTTGAAATTTCTGCTTATTGGATTTAACTTTCACTTTCCTTGGTTTTTCCTTATGAAGCTCATATAGACCCTGTTTACACTAGAAAAAACGGAACAGTATCATTTGGATACGAACAATTCCATGCCTCTCGTGTAAACGCAAAACAGTTCCACATGGTTCCGGAAGTAATTAAAATGGAGGAAGAATGTGTACTTAAACATAAAAATCCAATGTTATTCTGCATTTGGCGCGTGAAATTACGAAGTAAACAAAGGAATCATCTTTGATTTTCATATCTATTCTCTTTTGGTTCGGTTCCATTTGGTTTTGCCCGTTTACCCTGGAACCAAATGGAACCGGTCCTTCAGCGGAGCCAAAAGAGCACAGATAGCGGTTCCAAATGGAACGATTCCAACGGTTCTAATGTAAACGCAAGGCTCATTCGTATCAATTTTGGATCGATTCTTCGATGTTATTTTTCTCTTCAATGGACAGAAAAGCCCCAAGTTGTTCGTATTTTATCGAAGAAACCATGCTTGCCATGAGTAACAAAAATCATGAAATTTAGAAGTTTAACATTGTATTTACTTATCGAAATTCAATATATGCAAATATTATGTTATGACGTTTAGCCCCTTAATTGCTTTCGCTGACATTGGTTTGCAACAAATTGTTGGTTCTTTATTGCCACTGACCATTTTGAGTGTTTTACTTTCTTTTCTTTTCAGCAAATTTTTATTATACGATTTTGCAAACTTTTGTCATCATCATAGTGTGTCCAATGCTGTTAGCACGTTGACTGTCATGAATCTAACCTTTTTACGGTCTTCTGCTATTCGTATCAAATTTGCATATGATTTTCCAGTCCACTTCTTTAGGTTGTCCATCCATGTAATTCTTGGTCTTCCTCTGCTGCGCTTGCCATTGATTTTTCCTTCAAGCAGCTGACGTTGTAACTCATTCTGTCTGATTAGGTGACCAAAATATTGACATTTTCGTTTGACAATGTTAGACAACAATTGCTTTTCTGTACTTAACATGTCTAGAACTTCTTCATTGGTTTTAGGGCTGGTTTCCATATAATCGTAAGCTGCCTGCGATGCATCGGCGATCCATTACCGATGAGTGTTTCGATACAGAATTAAATCGGTAGCCAAGTGACTTATAACCAAGGAAAGATAGTTTAAGAAGTGTATATGTAAACATTACGTAAAACGTATTATTATTGAAGTTATCTGATATTGGATGATTCATGTCACGTGGAATACAAAAGTAATAGGTCATCGCCGATGCACCGCCGATGCATCGCAGATGAGTATTTCCATATAATTTAACGCCATGGGCGATGCCGGGAAAGCAACGTACCGATCGGTAAGTAGAACATGGTTCTACTGTCCAGATGCTGTCACGATGTCGCCGATGCATCGCAGACGTCGGAACAAGAGTGTTTCCATTAAAAATAATATTTGCCTGAGAACCATCGGCGATGCATCGTAGGCACCTTCCAAGAATATTGAAACATGCTTATGATTGTATGGAATTAAGCGCCTGCTCTTCCATATTCACACCTTACTTTGTGAAATAGGGAAATTATTCGAACTAATTTTCGACTTCCCTGGAGATTCGAATAACCGTAAGTCCACTATAGTAGAATGTGTACGCTAAAGCCTAGGGCACACAGCACGAGTTTTGTCACTGGCAACAGAGATCTTGTCTTCTGTCATCAGCGACAAAAAAGAGTTTCTAGCATATTTGATATTGAAGATCGTCGTCAGCGACAAAAATCTTTTATATTTGTTTCCCGCACACAGCAAGTTTTCGTCGCCAGCGACAAAAATCTTCGTCCTCAGCGACGAAAATCGTGCTGTGTGCGCTGGGCTTAAGGAGGGCTTTAGACGGCCGAATTTTGGTCGCTTCGAATTCAATTCAGAGAAGACTTTGAATTAAGTTTGGCATAAATGCGGCCGTATAAAGTGAACTTTGAATTAAGTGCTGCACTTTGAATTAAGTGCGGCAGGATTTGCCGAACTTAATTCACAAGTGCGACGTAAATGTGGCATGGTTTTGTACCGCCGAATTTTGGTCACCTTTAAATGAAAGCTCCGGATATTCTTTTCTCTGGTCTGTCAAATATTCAAGGTAAAGACAACGTTGCGCGTGTGCAAACTACGCTTCATGTACGTATCATGGTACGTATTTGCTTCATTCTTGTATTTGCAAGTGCTAACACTTTCTTGTTTATGAAAATGTTGGACTTAAGTGAGAATGACTAGGCCAAGACAATTCGACAGCTCTCAAGAGCACTGCATGCAGTATCCGAAAAGACATGCCGACAAACTATTTTTCATTAGAATGGTCTCATTGGCACCACTATCAACTTCTTTCATTTTCGAAGGTCTAATTGTCTTTGATTTTAATACAACATGAACGCAATTCTCAATTCTTGATTCACGAAAGCCATTTTTGGCAACATTCCAGTGCATACGTCATGTCAATTGGCTGAGAATGGAATTAGATGTGACGTCGAAAACACGTATAAAGTGACTGCCACACTAGTGCTGCATTTTGGTCGAACTTGATGATTTGAATTCGACGCGACCAAAATGCGGCCGTCTAAAGCCCTCCTAACTTAGCGAGCTCATGCTTTCGACTATAAAACCGATAATGTAAAGCAGCCAAAAGGTCATTCACCTTTTACGTAGCGCCAGTTAACCGCTTTCGGGCCCCTTCCGCCTTTCGCCGCAGTGGCGGCGCCATAAGGGGCCAGGGGATCTGCCCCCCACTTCTTGCCCAGATCAATTATCTAGTTCGTCTAAATTTGATGGCAAAATATTAGACTTGGGGTGAGGGACCTCTGGCAAGATTTTCATATGGGTGTGGCAACCAAATTACGTCATAATGTTAGGGCGTTGTACATCCTTCCATGTGAACCATACAATGCTGTGACAAGACAAAGTACCCTCACTCCTTGTAGAAGCTTTACGTAGCCTGTGAGTGATCCCAAACTATGATAAGAGGATAATTTGTAGTGAAGACTAAGAAATAAGAGACACCCATAAACTCAAAACTCTGTGGATATACTAGATAGATTAATTATTAAAAACTAAGATAATGCTTTATGGTAATATGATTTACTGGTGGTAAACAGAAGTGTTTATTAGCTTGTTTATAGTTATTATTTTCAGTGATTCAATGTGAGTTCTTAAAGGCTGATGTGCATTGTGTTTTTATCCTTTATCTATTGTTCTATAATAGACACAGAAATATCTAGCATCTGATCTTCAGATTTGTCGTCTTAGTTAAAATTAAAATTTACGGTTTCGGTTCTGACATTAGCAGCAGTTTCAAAAGCCAAAGCGGTATTGAAAGAGCAAGAAACGCATTGTCACGTTTACTTCTTCCTTCTGCATGGTGGGCATGTTGGTGGACAAGCTGGAGCACAGACTGTTTGGCAGACAACTGGGCATGGTGGTGGAGGTGGTGGTGGAGCTGGAGGTCCTGGGCGTCCAGGTGGTCCTGGTGGTCCTGGAGGTCCGGGTGGTCCTTGTGGTCCTGGTCCTCCTGGAGGTCCGAGTGGTCCTGGTGCTCCTGCGGGTCCTGGTGGTCCAGCTGGCTGTCCTGCTGGTCCGGGTGGTCCTGCTGGTCCAGGTCCTCCTGGTGGTCCTCCTGGTCCGGGTGGTCCGTTAGGTCCGGGTGGTCCTGGGGGTCCGTTTGGTCCTGGTGGTCCTGGTGGGCCTGGTGGTGGGGCTGGTACTGCACAACAGACTGGAGGACAGATTGGGGCGCAAGTAGCAGCACAGACTGGTGGACAGACTCCTTGTCTTTTCATTCCATCTGCAAAGAAAAAGAAATGAAAGGTTCGGTATGGTTTTCTTAAGCAATTACTCTTAACTGTCTCAATTTTCTGACTCTAGACTTCGCCACAGTAAAGTATGGCCTTTATGGGTAACCGTCTCTTAAAGTTACATTATCTTCCCGTATGTGGAGACAGTGCAATGTAGAAAGGCTTCAACCTCTTTTAGAGTTTTTCCCAGAAATGATGTTCAGTTTATTACATAAATGGTATTTAAAAATTGCTAGATGCAGAATTCAATGATTAAATGTTTCTTGTTATCCTGAATTATGCATTAATATTAAAATAAATGTACATAGTTTTGTTGCCACTATCCACAAAAAACATTATCCATTCGTATGCCGATTAAATAAGAAAAAGTACAACGCTTGCAACTTTTTTTGCATAGATTAGAGAAATGTACCGTTGCTCCTGACCGAAATCCATCAAACAGTAAGTAAGTTAAACCCAACTTTTATGACAAGTATTTGTGGCATAAAATGTACTATATAACTTTCATGAAACTACAGGTTTGCTTTACCGAACCCCAAGGCAACTTTCTGTATCATAGACACTATTAGGTATACTGGAATAGCACTTCCAATCAAAATCAAGGAATCCCGAACATTAGTGATGTTCAAACAAATAGGAGATCAGGTAGAGCCTTTGATTGCAGCTGTAGATTATGCAAAAATTTTTTCAAAACCTAGGTTTTGTTTGATTGGTTTTTTAGTTAAGCTTATAAATTTTATATATTTGACTTCAATCAGCATATTGTCAGATAAAACAGCCAGCTTTAAATAACGTGTTTATTGCTAAATGATATTACAGCTTCCTCGCAATTCATAAGCTATGATATTGAATCCCAGAAAAATTGCAGTCATAAAATGTACTGATTAGGATTTTAAAGGAAAATTTTCTTACTTTCAATGCTTCGTGCGAATGCCAGGGAGGCAACTGCCAATAGAACAACTGAAATCTTGAGCCACATTTTGCTGTAAGAGATAGTTTCAACATCTTAAAAACGTACATATAACTATATTTTGCATTTTAAATATGGAAACAATTAATGTAAGATTATACCAGCACCAGCTTTTATTATGATTATTCCTATTCCTTCAAATTGATTCAATAGCAAACTGATAGGATATGGAGGCTCGACAAGACGGGGTTATGAATAGCCGTGATAGTACATTGATATCTGGAATTCAGATCCATCTCAGAATGATTGCATATGAATCTTTCTATCTGACTGTTCATTTTCTTGGAAAAAGGATCTCTTTTCTATTGATATCCATGCACAAGTTCTTCCTTCAATTAAGAGTTCAATAATTTGCGAAATTGTTTCCCTTCTAGTAGTGGCATCGCAAAATTCAAATTAAACTAACTCATCGAGATTAAAATCCTGGAAAGAAACCTTTTAATTGACTATAAATCAACTGAAAATATAATATATAAGCATTAATGATAATACATGATATCAAGTGATGTATTCAAGTAGATTCTGCATGAGAAACTCAAGCTTACTGTTGATAGATTGTATTATCTTTGCTTGAATATGTGTCTGCACTCTTCCCAGCTTCGCTTAAAGTGATGCAGACCCTTGGTGTACCTAATACAGCGTTAGCCGAATCATTGACCCACCGGTTAAGTAATCTTTTGATACGTGTAAAGTGATCGCAGGTTACAGGTTGATTGCTCATTGACTTTTTGGTGCTTTACTCTAGTACCCGTTTGCATTCATTGAGCGTAACTTTTAGATCGTAAACAATACACGTTGTAGTAACCTATTGCTCGTAGAAGCAAGGACGATGCGAAGATCACAGTAAAGCACAACTGCAGCGAGCAATCAGATCACTTGATATTCGTGTAATTCTTCTCTGTATTCGGCATACTTAGAGATCTAATGAAGGAGTGTTCTTTCCCTCTTCTCATTTTTCCTATTGTTTTAAATTTCTTTATTGAGCTACCGTAGAAGCTTGATTAAGCCCCCCCCCACCATTCTAATAAGGTCCCTCTCTATTTTTTCATTTCATTTTTCATTTATAATTCCTTACCCACGAAGATCCTATCAAAATAATTATATACTACAAACGTACACTCTTTAATAAATCTGAAATAAGACGTTCCTATTCTATCTAGTAGCTGTGCTTTGGGAACTTATTAATTTTGGAGGAACTCCTTCAAATTTCTTTTAAAGAAAGCAATTATTGTGCTCTTCTTGATTTTCCTTGGAGTTTGATCCCATGTTTTAGCACCAGAATAAAGGGACTAGAAATAAGTCCCCCCTCTAGGACTGCAAAAAATATATAAGCCCCCTTGGCTTCACAGAGCCTTTTTGAGATTACGTGCTGCGAAACTTTTAAAGTACATTCGATTAGGCTATTGTAAATGCCAGTTTATTTAATAGTCGACAAGTTCTTCATTCATTTAGCGACAATTTTTAAACCAAAATAATGTTCATCGCAAGTTCGAATACCTATATTATAAATTGAGTTCTGCATTTTAGCTAAATTTCATTAGGGTTTAGGCTTAAAGTCAGGTAATATGCAAAATTTCCCTTTCTTTGCTGTTTCCCTAACTCTTAATATGCACGTCACTCTAAGATTATTTCATAAACTTTTTTCTTTGGTAGATTTGGTTTTGGGCATATTTTTTTCTCTTCGTATTTGTTTTTTCTAGTTACTTGATTTTATTCCAAATAAATTTCAAAAGTTATATCATTATTGTATTTTTACCTATCTTCTTACTTCTAGTCATTCAATTGAATCCTGTATTTTCATTTAGATTCAGGCTCTATAAGAGTGAATCCGACTTTAAAAATTTCTAGATTTAAGCCTAAGTTTTGTAGCAGACTCCATAATCAAGGATAGCATATTAAGTGTTAACGCTATACACAAGAATAGTATTGTAAGTTGTTTATTGACAAATCTGAGCTTGCTTTCTGATATTTGATAGTGTTAAAACAGTCTGAATACTTATTTATTGACCTTCCACAAAATTGAACTCAAATTTAGGTCAGATATGTCTAGGGGGAAATCTATTATATGCATTTAGCAACCATCAATAGCTGTCGATTTAGGGTATTATTTTATCCTCATGCATTGAAATTCTAAACCATTTCAATGAAATCATTGATTTTCCTTGCTCCTAGATATTTTTTAATGTTAAACTCCACTAGAAGAAAGATTTTTACCTAGGAATTCTTTCCCTCGATTGAAAATAGGAAAAATGCAATTCAATATGTGACGTAGATGTAGAGCAGTTGACTGCTGTTGCAGAATTTTCTAATTGCGTCAAAGCCTGCTGTTTTGAAAGGAGCTGTTCCATGCTTTTGCAAGTCTGCCCAAAAATCAAGAAGTCTACTTTCCTCTCAGTAGAATTAGGAATAAACGTATTTATGACTGTATAGTGTCATTATACTAAGATCAACCCAACTTTATTTCATGCACATCTTCAGCAGCTGATAATATTAAATATAAGCTCCAAAATTTTTAGTTGCTGAAAATGTTTTTTTCTCAAGTAGTATGGGCTTAATTCTTAATACAAAAAGTGGAATTATGTATGCTGGCGGACCATTAATTTCCAATTTTGCATTTATTAAGCATTTTTCTCTAAATATTAACCAGAGAAATTCAAAATTCATACCTTCTTTGAAACTGATCTGTAGGTCCGTCTTAACTGCTAGTGCTGATATCTTTGTGTCTGTATTTGCGAAGATTGAACAATGACTTAAAAAGTGAATCTGACCCAAAATCACAGGTACCAAAAGTCAGGTGATTTGCGTGCGCAACCACTCTGGGTGTTTTTTTCGTTCGGTTCAGTTGACAAGTAAGAGATTACATATTCGATGACCTTTACTACACGATCGCTAGGTCGAGACATCTTAAAACTGGTTCTTTATGCATAATTAACTGTTGTCATCGAAACCACTGGGCTAACAGGAAATTTAGTGAACCAAAAATCTTAACCTGCTAGTTGGTGAACCATGAATATTCCCATGCCAATTTGCATGCCGCTGGAAACTGATTTAACGGAAAGTGCGTTATAAATTATCACGGAGCAGGGTTATGTACTCTTTACAAGAACCAGTAAAATCGAGCTTCAGGCTAGCTCGATTTACTATTCTTAATTTTTCCAACATTTTTAAAGCTGGATTATTCTCGTTTTTGTTCTTAAATTTGTAGGGTGTAGGCAGCGTAAGATTAGACAATATATAAGGTAACATTGGATGCTTTGATTGATTGTGAGCCCGCTAGCTAAATGTTACATCTGAGATGGTATCCCTTGCAAACCAATGTTTTTTTTTGAAAGAAGTTTATAGAAAATAGTAAATGGAGAGTGTTAGCACAGTATCTAGTTTTGCAAGGGTCAACTAAGTTGTTAAAATCAAAGAGGAGAAGTGACAAGACTGTCAATTCTCTTCAGGCTAACAAGGAAAGAACATTTCATGAATATGTGCTAGTGGAAAGCTTAGATATCTTGCCCAAAAATACATTTTACAATAGTTTTTCAGCTTCAGGCTTATCCTTAATTTCCTCTTAATTTTCCATCTAATTTCAGGCTCGTGTTCTTATTAAATTGTTCTTTTAGAGAAAGAGTGCACGTTCTAATTCACTTTTACTAAGAAAATGCTATTTGAAGCTACATGTAAAGTTTTTCTGCAGAATAAAATGAACGCTTTGTTTCATCACAATCTTTTAGGAAAAAAGTCAAATTTGCTGTTTGATGGTTATCAATCATCATCGTAGTTTCGTAGGAGGTCTTGGCTACGGAGATCTACGTGGTTGGCTTGTGAATGAGAAAGATGAATTTCCTCAGTCTTCCGAAATAATTTTCAATTCTTTTTTGCTAGCAAATTGGCCTAGTATATCAATGTTTATGTACTCGCATTCTCAATATTCAAAAATGTCTTTTTGAAATGCAATAACAGTTTTAAACAACAGCTTCAAAATAGTTATAGGAATGAGATCATAGCACGCAGATTTTCATCCGAGAATTAAATCAAAGCACTTCCATTACCTTAAAAGCAACAATAAAACTAATCCCAAGAAAGACAAATTCTATAAACATGAGTATAACTTATTTTTTGCAAAGGACATATTGCCTTCTGTTGCTCTGTATACGGCGAGAACTTTTTTACTTTATAGGGAATATTTAAGTCCTTTTCGGATGACGTCTATTTCGTCTTGCTGCAGAGTTTATGTGGAATGCAGCTACAATTCACGTTTTGGCTTATGTGAAAGCAAGAGCTTGAAATTAATTGCTCTTTACTAGAGTTGTCCGCCCGAACTAGCCCGAGTCCGAAAATCCGGGGTTTTCACGCTTTACTCGAGCCTGAAGCCCGGGATAAATTCCAGGAAAAGCCTGGGCTATGAATTTTCTACTTTTGGCTTTTTTGCAGTAGTCCATGAAGTGCAACTTTCATGTCACTCTCGATGTTTGAGATGATGGGGTATAGGTTTTGCCCACATGCGTATGTCTCACTATCGCCTACAACATGGCATAACTGAGAGTGCTGTATCTCATAGCAGTCATAAATGAATAGGTTAAATAGGAAGAGTCTCAGAACAGATCCATGTGGAACAACTGCCTTGATTTCCTATCATGCACTAAAAGAACTGCCAATTTTCACTCTATGCCATAGTTTCTTGAAATCGTTCTCTTTATCGAGTAAGCCATAATAGGGCTTAATGGTTGTCATCTTTCCTGTTCATGGGCCATATGTCATGAATTTATGGTGCAAAAATTCACTATTTCATATCCAATGTCGTTTCATCAGTTGATAACTTGAAAACCTGGAGAGTCCACATACCACACCCATAGTGATTTGAAAAGCTTATAAAAAGATCCTTCAGGATTTATTTAGGTTTGGTAGGTGGACTTTCCCGGTTTTTAAGATATATTAGGGTTGAATTAGATTTGTCCAGGCAAAATATGTCCTAACGTATGCAAAGGTTTAATCAAAAATTAAGACCTCAAAAGAACTATGAAAACTAGAAAAATCATGTTGCATGGCTTAAAACTGTTCATTATATAATCATGGGCCACAAAAAAGCATACCCTCCTTTAGCAGGCTCAAAACTGCGTCTTCACAGTTTCTTGGAAATATATGTGGTCATCATACTTTCGGTGAATTCCCATAGCTTCAAATTGCTCTAACTTTTCAATGGATTAGGATTCTGACTGATTTTTTTGCAATATATGAGGAATTCTATCTATTTTGAGATAATTATGTTTGATTTTTCGTTTGAAAGACTTGAGATTTTTCGTTTCAAAGACTTGATTTTTTGCCAATGGAAGCCCAGTAACCCACTATGGAGCGCCGTATAGTTAAGAGCGCAGCTGCCATAAGGTATTTCTTCTTGGTCACCATGAGCCTTGGTGCTATTTGAAATTTTTGGCTTTCTGAGTGTTCCTATAAATGTCATATTCTCCCTTGTTTACGCTGCTCTCTATTAAACGCCACATACATAAGCGTAAGAGAACTTCAAATTTAGTTGGGCTGTAGACGTTCTGTCCGAATAAATGAAGAGAGTTGAAGAGTAGTCAGACATTTCCTATTTTTCTTTCAGGTAAAGTGTCCGAATGCAATGGACTACCGTCCAACTAAGGGGGCTGCAGCCCCCTACCACCCCTATTCTACGCTTATGGCAACATATGCGGTGTCGGTAAGTGAAATTTTTGTCAATGAATTAGCATAATTCCCTGCAAGTTACTCCCCTTGATTGCAGAGAATGTGTATACCTTGAAATTCTAGCTATAAAATAAACACAGCCCGTTGTCAGTTTTCCATCCATTGAACGCCTTTCCAAATACCTCAAAAATTTTACAGACACCACCGTGCTGACAAAAGGGAATAACCTACTTTGAAGATCGCTCATTATTTATGCATTAGGTTTGGGTCGAAGACAATTAAGTTGGGTAAGCTATTTTTCGAGCAGCCTTGATGCTGAGTATATCACGTTTGTGCCTCTCAAGGGGTGGATTGCATATTGTTTTAATAGCTCTATATTGTTTGGGTAGCTATTATAAAGTGCACAATGCTCGGTGGCAGAAAGATTACCGAGATAAAAATGTGATATACTCAGCATCAAGGCTGCTCGATGCTGAGTATATCACGTTTAAATAGTAAACGGTCCTTTAGTTCTTTTAATTTTTGCCATGTTAAGACGCTGCATTAATTTTCACAGTACTTTGATAACTACATTGTTTTATATGAAAGCCATCATTTTGACTGAGCCTCAATATCCTTAGCTTTTCCCGAAATTGAGCTTGAGATTGTCTTAAAATTTTCTTAGCTTTTAACTGAAGTAAACTGGCTAACAGAGGTTGCACTTTCCTTGTTGATCTTGTATACTTAAATTTGAAATCCACCTTCAAAATTTTGAATGCAATAATGACGTAATATTTATTTTTGGCCAACAAAACCATTTAATTTTGGAATGTGATCCGTGTGATTAACTTTAGATTTTGGCCATTTGAGCCTCATTTTCTTGTAAACTTTTTCTTTAAAAAAAGCGCCTGCTTTTCTTTTTTGAGTTTCCCAAATGGGCTCAGATGACCTTTCTGTGTTCCTTCACAGACAAGAAGCTGTTAGAGAAATGGAGTCGTAAGTAAGTTTACATCATTTTTGTCGCAACAATAATACGCATAAGCCAACAATGAATAAGATCTACTAGCGAAGTTAATTATTCTATCTATCTGAATTAAGTAAGCAATCTGCTACAGTCTGAACAATGGCACTGCAACAATCGTCGAGAAGAGGCTAGGGTACATATTAGACTTATGCAAATAGCTTGAGCAGAGGAAATTTCTACATCACACCACAGGTAATTTGTACGTAGCTATATGCATAACATCTTTAAAAGTTAAAATCAAGTTAATATTTGTCATGTTGCAGTGCCTTGAAATGCGATCTTTTTCAATACTACTATCGTGAGCCATCTATTATACTTTTTGTCAATAAAAGAAACTCTATAAGCGTGTCCCTACTTCTGTGGCTCATGTCACACATTCATAAGATTATCATCTGTGTCATATAGTCTATAAAAAACTCATCATTGGTTACATCCTCGCATAAGTGTCCATAAAAGCACCAATCTACAGCGAGTAGTCATCGGGGTTTGTGCATTAACTTCTATGTCTCTATGAAAGTTCTTTCAACGTTAGTGTCCATGATTTTGTCAGCTTTACTTTCTTCGTCTTTTTGCCGGACAGCAATATATTGGGCATGCTGCAATACATTGGGTTGGACAAATTGGTGGACATGGTGGTGGAGGAGGTGCAGGGAGACCAGGTGGTCCACCAGGTCCAGGAGGCCCAGGTGGTCCAGGTGGTCCAGGTGGTCCTGCAGGTCCCAGTGGTCCTTGTCCGCCAGGGGGTCCAAGAGGGCCAGCTGGGGCAGGAGGAGCAGGAGGTCCAGGTGGTCCAGCAGGACCTGGTCCACCTGGAGGTCCAGGAGGTCCTAGTGGTCCAGGAGGTCCTAGTGGTCCACGTCCACCAGGAGGTCCTAATGGGCCAGGTGGAGCAGGAGGTGCATTAGGCCCAGGTGGTCCACCAGGTCCTGGAGGGCCAGGTGGGCCAGGTGGTCCTAGTGGTCCAGGAGGTCCAAGAGGCCCAGGGCCTCCAGGAGGACCTAATGGGCCTGGTGGTGCAGGAGGAGCTGGAGGTCCAGCAGGCC
>WIPJ01001061.1:29624-46217 GCA_018155075.1 Cassiopea andromeda
CACCACCCCCACCACCAGTTTGCCCAGCTCCTTGCATGCCACCACCACCACCTCCACCACAGCCATGCCCAGCCTCATGCATGCCCCCACCACCACCACCCATGCCCGCCCCTATGCCATGTGGCCCTGCTTGCTTGAAGAAGAAAAGCTTGAAGTTGAAAAACTTGAAAAAGAAAAGCAAGAAATCAAAGAAGCATCATTAAGAGACTAGTTGAATATGGACATCCATATATATATTTATGAAAATATCTATATATGTGTATATCTAAGAATTTTCTTGAACTTTTAGCATGTAACCACCATGCAGTGTATACATTTTCATAGGAGCAATACTTGTTTAACACGATTTGTGTTATGCTACTTTTATCAGCGGTTAATCAAGATAGTTTTTATCTAAATCTTTGGGTTTTTCTTTCATTGACTATTATCTTACCTAAATCCTTGATCGAATCCCAGCGCGCTGTGCCAATATGCAGTACTTACCATTGGTGCAGGTATATACCTTGGGTACACACTTAACATTTTGACAGGCTTTATGTCGTTAAAGTCTGCAATTTCCTTAGAGATTCAGTTGTATTTTCATACTAAGCTCTAGTATGAGTTTTGATTTCTAAGTTATATCACACGAAGGGAGCAGAAGACTCTAACAGCCAAAATTGGCTTACTATTTTCACGTTGAATCAATCTAAAAAGATCTCAAAAAGATGAGCAATCACGAAAGCAGAATTTGGCCCAGAGAGGCTTCCGTTCCTTTCAATACAAATGATTTTAGCGCACCAAAACTCAAACTGTCTTCTGCTCTCTTCATTAGGTCTCCATGGCGTGGCGCCAATTGTCCAAGGCGGCCACCCTCACCCTGGTCCCCCGCCTGAAATATCCTATCTGCCTCCGGAACCACGTTACTGTGAAGCGCCATGCCCACAAGAATGTGCTCCAGCCTGTATGGAATGGTGTTGTTTCCCCGCCATACAGCCTCCTCCACCAGTCGCTGCCGTGCCTGCTCCAGCGCCATTGCCATACGGACCAAATTCGTATAATGGCATCCCTGGATTGCCACTTCCACAACCACCAGCAGTCAGCATGCAGGGTCCCAACGGACAGGTGATGCCACAGATGCCGATGACACTAGGCATGAAGAAGCATAATGTTGAACAAGAGCAAAGTAAATCAAAAGAAAATAAGAAGGATACAAAACTAAAAGGTAAGAAAAAGAATGAAGAGAACAAGAAAGAAGAAAAACAAGAGAATGCAAAGCAAGAACAAAGTCAAGCAAAAAAGGAGGAGATAAAGAACTGGGATTAGATATTTAGGTTCTTTCTCGGGGGTAGGGGGGCTAAGCAAACAGCCAGAACATTTTAGTTCCCACCACGAGCAACAATGTTTGAAAATTGCTTACTCCCAGGGTTAATGCTCCCGTACAGAGTCAGAAAATAAATGAACCCTGGGACTAAGTTGATTTTGTTAACTGAAGTAGCTCATAACACATTTATATTGTAACATTTTTCTACTCTCTGGTGTAGGTTTGAATCGTTGATTGGTTCTGAAGGATGTGTTTATTGTGCGTATCCATAAAAGTAGGAGCCGAGGGTACAGGGGGCACCTTGCTCCCCCACTTTTAGAATGATTTCTACATCTCTATATATCTATGCAGAAACTAGTTTTACCTGCAATTCTTTCTTGAAAAACAAGGAAAATCTCAGTTTTCATGCTTTACTCAGTTTTGCCATGCCCTTCATTTGAGCTAATTCCATTGAACAGATTTCCACTCTGTATCTAGAAACAATATGACTTTTTAGTTGTCTGAACCATTGGTCCATGTATATTGTACTATTTCACTTTAAAGATCTAAAACACAAGATTCTTTTCTTCAACAATAGAGCTCATTAGTGTAACGTCACAGGCAACCTAGTTTTAGATTTTTATGACATCATCACGAATGAGCTCTATTAATAATTGCCTTGCTTTTTCAAGGCACAGTGATCAGATTCTTGGAACAGATTTGAGAACAAGTTTCATCTTAGAATGGGTGTTTTATCATTTGAACCATTTTGTTGTATATTACAACCATTATTTGTAACAATTCCAATTTTCCTCACTCAATTCATATTTATGTAGTAGTTAAAGAATCTGCCACTCGCTAAATCCATTCGTATTTTTGTGTATCGCTTTTGAAGCAAGTCACTACAGCTTTCCTTTTCTATACAAATGGCTCCGCACAGTTATATTTTCAAGGAATAGCCGTTATTGTCATATTCACATGTCATATTCATATTTCATATACGTTTTTTTTTATAAGAAAATCATTATTTTGCCTGAGCCTCAATTTTCTTAACATTTCCCAAAAGTGAGCCTGGGATTTTCTTAGCTTTTACTGAAATAAACTGGCAAGAGTGGTTTACACTTTCGTTAATAATATTGTATACTTGAATTTGAATTCCATCTTTAACATTTTGAATGCAATAACGACGAAATACCGATTTCTGGCCTATAAAAACACTTAATTTTGGAAATTGAGCCTCGTGATTTCTTACGATTTTCTTAAGATTTTGATGATTTGAGCCTCATTTTCTTATAAACTTTTTTCTTATAAAAAAGCGTGTATTCAAATTTACTTATTTTTACACGAATTACTCTTCAGCAAAACTAAAATAAACTCAGTAATACATCATAGTCATAATGGTTTAATTACAGTAACAAAAATTAAAATATACCTTAGGCTGTTCTTCCAGGGGCTCGTGTTTGACTTATTATCAGCTCATCAAATACATTTTCAGCTGTTTTTTGCAGTGAAAAAGCGTTGGAAGTTCCCTAATGCTTAAGGGGATTTCATTCCAGGTCTTAAGAGCTGAGTATGAAAATGGCTGTATCTAGAGTGGTGGGACCTTAGATTGAACTTGTTCCATAGATTTTCTGGGAACAGCTTATTAAAGATCTTATAAACCATAACAGCACGATCAAATGCGACGAACTAAAGCCAACCAGCAAGGGGAGCACGCTCATAAATAGCTTAGCCATTGGCTACGTTTACATGGGACTTTGAGACGGTTCTGTATGGAACCGTTCCGTGTAGGTACGGATAGACTTCCCGTTTACACGATGTCTTGGAACCGTTCTATGCAGAACCGTTCCTTTCCATGTATTCACGCATAAATGGTGCCAAACGACAGCCTCTCTCTCCATTCATCAGGAACAAGAAAAATTCTTGAAAAAGTTTTCCCACCATACATATGTTCTTCCAAGCCTTACCCAAAATTTTCTTCGCGAGCCAATTTTTCAATTATCGTCAGCTATCGTTAATCGAATTTCCCCTTGCCTCGTTTCTAAGCGTACCTAATGAGAACGGTTCTGGGTGTCTACACGAGAACTTTTTGGTTCGATTCTACGCGGGATCTGCTTTCTAGGTGGATCAGTTCTGGTACCACCAGCGCGCTGCAGTGGTTCTGTCTGGAACGGTTCCATCAGTTCCCGTATAAACGCGAGGCCTACCCGTTCGGTACTGGTACCGTTCCACTCGGAACCGTTCCCGTTGAAACGGGACCTTTATTTGTAAGTTTTGATGCTATGCTGGTAAAGAGTTCTTTTGACAAGCTGTAGTGATAGTATCTTTGATCGCAAAATAGTCAAAGACTGCAAATTTCATTTTCTTGATAGTTGGAAATCTCGTTTAATTATAAAATTTGCACACAGCTCATTCTCCTCTATGCAATAAACTTTTTTATTCGGCCACACCCTACTTGCTCCTGCACTGAACATCTTAATTAAAAGTACTTTTTATACTACCGGCTTTATGCATCCAATTTACTTTCCAATTTGAAGGTAAAAGTAAAGTAAAGGTAGTCCCATATCCTTTCGTACGTAGAGGAGTGCCTGTTAGAGAGGACACTTATCCTGAGCCATCGGCATGTGAGGTAGGGTGGCCAGTTCCTTTCCTCGCCGCCTTTATCTCCCCAGTGTTGCCACCAGGTACCCATTTGCTGATGGGTGAACAGTGAGCGAGCGTTCAGTCAGGGCATCGATATCGGGCTCGAACCGTAGACCTTCCGCATGCGAGGCATGTGCTCTAACCACTATGCTACCTCGCACATAATTTGAAGGTAGGAAGACTAATAAAACGCAAATGTTTTATAGCTGTTCTTCAGCAGCTCGATAATTCACCCATACTTTTTATCTAATTTTCTTCAAATTACAAAAGAATAGTTGAAAAATTCATTGTGTTTCGAAAACTGAAGCGCTTATTTACATAGGAAATCGTTTCTGTCGCATCAGCTATCATTTCTGTGGGGAAACAGCTGAAACCGCTTCGAACAGTTTTATACGCCATTATTGAAACTGCATTTTTAGGCTCAGTCGTTTCCATACTTTTGTACCCTGAGTGTACACCAGTACATACATCTCCTCATAAAATGTACTGGAACGATAACGTCAACATAGCTGCATGCTTTTCCTACCCAGCTCGTAAGCAAGAATTTTTTCATCAACTGTCGTGAAATGGACTCTGCCTCGCCAGCAAATGAACAGAAACATGCCAGAAATTTTTTAGGTTTTATTGAAGTATACTGATATTAATGTTATTATTGGCAATGTTTAAGTAACACTTCAGCCATAGCTGCTTTGCAAGAGTCAAAAGTCCTTTCCCGCTCCAAATGGCGCGTAGGGTGGCGCCTATCTCCGTTTCCATAGCCCTAGGCCACGCGTCTGCGAATGCAGTGAAAGCTACAGCGGGGAGCTGGTCCACTGGTAGCTCCGCGAGTTTAACTTTCCCACTTCATTCTCATATGTCGAGCGCCAGACGAAAAGGGAGTGAGTACCATTTTAAGTCTTTGGTATGACTCGGCCGGGCCTCGAACCCACGACCTACCGGTTGTGAGGCAGACGCTCTACCACTGGGCCATCACTCCGGTGCTTTGCAAGAGGCCCTTCTTTAATTACGAAAATACATAATATAAAATCTTGTAAAATTACAGAGAAAGAAAGGATCTAATTATTACTACAATAGTGAAAAAGAGAAAGAGAAAGAAAAAAGAAAACAAATATTTGTTTACAAATTGTATAAAATAATATAATTCATACTATATATCAAAAAATAGCGCTATAAAATGTTATGCGGTCATGAGATATGATATGAAGGTTTTGAGGATATGGTGGCTACCGCTGGCAGATTATTTGCTTTCCCTTCAAATAAATGGTGTGTTGGAAGTACAGAGCACTTGGCCATCATCATCAATTGTTTGATCTGGCTGACGGCAAGCGCTGATAAGGCAAAACTGATCGATTAATTCCTACGCACCATTGCTACGCACACAGGAAGGCTGAAGGAGATGGAATGAGAGGCTTTCAAGGAACGGAAAGCAACCAGTTGTTTCGAAAGGGTATTTTTAATTGAGCAATTTCTAGCCGCGGGTGATTTCGCAACCAAACTGGTATCTTCATAGAAGAACTAAAGTGAGCACAGCACTACCATTACCACTAACCATTACTGAACCAATCATTAAAACAATTTATTAACTATTGATGAACGGTTCTTGCATTTCTGTTATTCATTATTGATAAACCATCTCCCCAAAAATCTCAACGTCGTCGATTATTGTTGCTATGATTCATGGCCTATGTTGCATTATATACTAAAGAGGGGAGAGGCAATCATTTTCATTTTTCTGGTATAATTGCTATTTAATTGTTATTCTCACTGTGATTGAGTACAACTGTCAATTACTAGGTTTTTGATACTTAAAAGTGTTTTATTGCGGGCTGTGTACCAATCGCCACCTGCACAATTTTCTGAATGGACGGCTGATATGCTGTGTGCCCTATACCCTTTGGACTCGATTACATGCACCTGTTATATCTGTCGGATTTTTCAGTAACCAAATAGGAATGACAATGATTAGTAACAAAATGTTCGCGAACCTTCTTCAAATAATGTCTTTAACTATAATTTCTCATCTTACGAGTCCATGCTACGACAACGGTAACGTTAACCAACAGAACATCGACGTCAACTCAACTTTACGACAACTTAAACTCACGGACGGCTCCTTGCGACGTCAACTGACGACTCTGAAGGCTTCACATAACAACTGACTTTACTGACAGGAACAGCACATCACATGGACACACACCCATATTTCGCTAACAATAGATTTACCTTTATACAAAGAGATGATGACAGCAACTATGGAGATGCAGTGTGACACAACAGTATGCATGTGAATGATTACTACAAAACGGAACCGACAGGAACAGAAACTACACATAACACACCATTACATAAGTTACATTAAAAAACAAAACTAGTACTCTAACACACCTAATTGCTCTCTTCACTTATTCTCGGGTGCCAAATAAACGCCCCCTTGCAAATTCGACCCCCTACAATTAAGCACAAAAAGTACACACATTTTATATAAAAATGATAAATATTTCGCTGAGCCTCAATACTCTTAAAACTTTCTGACTTTGAGCCCAAGAATATTTTAAAATGTTCTTCAAAGATAAAACTTCAGCTGAAAGTTAAAGAACTATATTCAAATCTTCGTTGATGTCTTGCTTAAGCATAAAACAAAAAAAAAGTGAAACAGATTAATAAATATTGCATCGACAGTGAAAAGTTAATCTAAAAGCAGTATTATAACTCCAATACTCAAAAATTCTAAGTCTTGATGAAGTTTGACCCTTGTATTATTCTTAAACTACATTGATTCTAAACTTCAATATTCATAAAACTTATTATTTTAAGAAAAATGTGTGTACACAGCTGCTTCTTACGCAGCCAGGAATCCTGCAAGAATTTAGGATGAGAAAGAATAAACAAAAAATGCTTGTTTGGCGCTTTAGGTTCGCTTCCAAAGCAACCACAACGAAACCGCAAACACTAAGTGTGGCTCAAGGTTCGACGGCCCTGTCTATGAGGCTGGTAGATTCACAACTTAGAGCATCAAGTTAACGATTCATAATTTTAAACAAACGCGTGATGATTGCTTAACTAAATGCACCTCTTCCTCTTTCAAATTGCCACTTTCTCACCGAAGCATCATATCAGATTAAAATGGGTTTTACCACTGCTGAAATTCTGCGAGAGGACATAGTAGAAGAAGTCGGAGTGACAGCATTCTCATTTGAGGATGAGGTAAGATTTATCTTTTTCATAGAGACAGCATATTTACTCTTGGTTGCAGCGGTCTCGAAAATAAGTGTGCAAAGTGAATACACAACAAAAGCAAGGAAAAGGAATCCAAGAAATTAATCAAAAAATGAACAAAAACTACGGTTTCTTTTGAATAATTTTTACGAGAGAAGGTGAGCCCCGCATTGCTTCAAGTGCACTAACCTTAAATCAGAGCTGTTCAAGCTGAATTCAGTAGATAGAAAGTTTAAGATAGCTTTTCAAAAATGGGAAGAATATGTGACTAAAATGTCAATTCTTTGAAACAGAATAATTGCAGTGTGATAATATTTGCAACCGAGGTACGAACATTTTACGATAGATCATGCGAAAGCTAGTGCAAGTTGAGGAAGAGAATATTGAAAGAAAGAAGTAGAAACCAATAACGTAAGAAGAGTCCTGCTGGTTAACTTTGTTGATGAAGAGAAAAGTTTACGCGGGGTGCACAGCGATAAAGGTTTATGTATGATGTCAAGTCCAAAAGCCTCGTAGAGCATTCTCATCTACTACTATGTACTTGAATTACTGCCTCAAAGCTAAAGGAAACTGAAGCTGTTAGCTATTGTAGAAATAGCTCCCTATTAGGATACTGATGTATATTGTGCATTGAATTCCGCATAACTGCATGGACGATGTCCGTTGTATAGAAGTGTCCTCTTGTGATGGTCTTCACAATGTGTTCTATATCGAGGTACAGCTTTTCAGTTTCAATTTAGATTGCTTTGCTGTTCCCACCATAATACGAAAAGCAACAATGCCATTTTAAATGTAATATAGCTCATTCAAATGAAGTTGAATATGGACTGGACATTCTGCTTTCCAATACCGAGGATTTAATCACGGTTAAAATGTCGTGTGTGCGGTTTCTAATCTCTAGCTATCGGGCTGGCAATAGGGATGGAAGCAAGGAAGGGTATTATCCAATACTGTCTGTGGAGAACCATGAAACTATCGTTCTGGATGCCATACGCTGTCATTGATTCTTGCTGAAATTTCTTAGAAAACATAGATAGGGTTCATAGCCAATATGCGAATCAGTTTCCTTAACTGATAGTCAAAAAAACAAAATTATCTTCTGGTAATGTACATATACTTGCTACAGCACTATGCAAAGTGATAAAGTTCACATTTACAGACAACAAATGGAATAACCAATTTATGAACAACCGTGATGAAAATGATATTGAAAATGATAATGAATAATTTAATAATGGTAATTTAATGAAGATGATTTGTAAACTCAGCAAATTGTTTTTGCTGATATTTCCCTGACTTGGGAGCTCCCTGAATATTCAAGGTTATCCTTGAATTTTGATAAAATTGAATCTTTTTCCAGGCTCGGTATGAACCCTGATAGAGTTAAACACTGCCTTTTCTTTCTATTTTCCAGGAACTCATGGCTCAAGAGTATGCAATAGAAATTTTAGAACAGCCAATTCTTGAACAACTGGAAGTGAGGATTGAATATGCTGAGATAAAATCATGTGAAGACGAATGCCCGGATGAGCGCAGAAAAATGAACGGGGCTGAGAGATCCAAACGAAGAAATGGCATGGTGGTTGAAGAAGTAATGACAGAAAAAATACTTCCCGAAATATTGCATCCTTTTTGGTCATACATTGGATGATAGAATTCTAATTTGTCATAATAGTTCTTTCAAGCAACTAAAATCCTAGGAGCAACCTGGTCGCGTGGCGGTAGGCTGCAAGATACGATCAAATACAGAATTGTGGACTTCATCGGATACCCGAAGTAGATCGTACATGCAAAATAGTCTAGGGTTCATTTTATTTGAGCACCCTATCAGTCCTTTGAAATGCTCACTGTTATTGTAGAAAATACGGACCATTAGTCTATGACTTTTTATGTCTATGACATAGCTGAAATGAATAATTTTAGTAAATAATTTAAGACGAAATGCCTAGTTGGAATATGATTGCTAAATCTTGAGTGTTGTTTTAGTTCAATTATGTCCTACTAAGACGAGCTGTTATTTCAAGTATAGGGTCTTTGTTGCAACTGATTAGGTCCAATGATATAAAATTTTGAAGAAGAATTTGGCAACAGAGCTCTAAATTTCGACGTCATAGTAAGTACTCTGTAGCAAGAGAAATTGATGAAAACATAAAGTTTATTTAAATCGATATAAATATAAATAATACAGAAAAGTACTACAAAGTAAAATATTCTAAAACATGGGAGACATTGTCTACGATTTGATGGTAATTCAACCAAACTAAAATTAAAAACAAGAAAATAATAGCGAATTCCACTTTTAGCCAACTAATTACAGTTAATACCGCAATTTTTCTACTTTAAGTTGCAAACACCTTTAATCTTGTTAGCCTTCTTCGTTAGCAAGAAACTAAATGCTGTTTATGAAGATATGTTCAGTTCATGGATTGGTTTCGAACAACACATTTATTGCTAATCAGTAACTATCTTAAGCCAAAACTCAGGTGTTATCCCATCTAAAACGCCAGCTGAAATATCCCCCGTTTATTTACGTTTTAGATTTTTGCATGGGAGCTGATTCGAGGGGGAGAGGCTTAGTCGAGGGGGCCTAACAATTTTTCCTGATAGTTGGTTATATTGCAGTTAAAATTTTCTACTAATAAACTATTTCTCATACAAGAAATAGGATGTTTTTTCAAGGGATGGGAAAACTTTCGCTAATTAGTGGTAGCTTTTTCTTTCCTAGCTCTATCAAACACTAACAGACTCTGGGGGACTTGATAGAGGGGGCTTATTAACAATTTTTATCTCTAGGGTGGGGGCTTTTTCGAGGGGAAGGATTTAAGGATTTTCGGTAGGAAGATAGAGTATACAAAACGTGTCCAATGCTTAGGAATATGTCAATATTCTATATCTTAGCATTGAAACTTTGACAAGGCATTTTTCAATATTTTTCTTGAGTTAGGGTTTGCGAGCCAACAGGTTAGCAAACGATCCTTGGTAAGAAAATTACACTTAGGTCAAAAGGTCACAAGGGCAATAAAACCTGGTTTCCATATAACTTTCTAGTGCCGGTGACCCACCGGCGTCATTGAATTCTTTAACGGACACGCTTCATTTCAACTGCCGGCGACCCACTGTCGACCCGCCGCAGACACCGAAGCAAAATTGAAACTTGTTCAACTTTTTTTCATTGCAATGCCGGCGACCTCGAGAAATTTATATGGAACCATAACTGCAGTAGGTCGCCGGCAGTTTCAGAAGTTTGATTGGCTTCAATACTACTAAAAATTACTTTCATTTCAGTTTAATTTTAAAATTCTCCATGGAAGAGAGTTCATCGCCGGTGGGTCGCCGGTGAGTGCGAAGTAGATGGAAACATGCTTCAGTAGCAATGACGCCGGTGGGTCGTCGACAGTAAAAAGTTATATGGAAACCAGGCTTTAGGTGGTAGCATCTACGATTGAAGAAAGATTGCCAATGAGCAGCCAAAAACGAAATTGCAGCTTTTAGATGCCAGCATCGAAGGTTGAAAGATCAAACTTACTTATGAATTACTATATTACATGAAATGTACGGTATACAGTAACTAACGAGGCTGAAATCAACGGGTCACTATTTAACGTAATGTTTATCAAAAATTGCATGTTTGGTGGTATTGATTAACGTAATTCAACGAAAAAACGTATTTTAATTGGCAATGATTCATGTCACATGGCCTATATGACGTTCATCAATGTCATTTTTCGTCTCCATTTTGACCAGAAAAATACTCTAGAAACGATTTTGCATTTCATGCAACCTATGATAATGAGCCAATTCGTTGAAAAATCTGAGGTAATGATGATTAAAAGGGGAATTTGAGGTAAATATGACTAGTAGGATCAGAAAGCTTGTACCTCAGCAATCGTAAAGTTTGTTGAGAGAGAAAACATCAAGGTAAAACAAAGATGCATGGTTCCGGTTAAGGACATTATAGATATTTTTAAAGAGTGTACAAATTAACGTCACAATAAATTAACGCTGTGTCCAAATTAATGCATCATTAATTAACGTAAGCGAATCGAGCAGCCGTGGCCTAGCGGTAATGCACTCTACTCATACCAACGTGGTCCTGGGCTCGAGGCCCACCGCAGGTCATTAGTGACGTCAGGAAGGGGATCCAGTCATAAATGCTCGTGCCAAAACTAAAGTCCTCTTAGAAGCACCCTCCAAGCCCCAAGGAATTGGGGGGGGGGTGAACGGAGGTAAAATCGAGAAAAAAATTAACGTACTCGAATCCCAAATGACGTTAATTACTGCAAACACACATTTCATGTAATAAGGTAGAAGCTGAAAAGCCCTCTCTCCGCTCAGAAGGTCATAGGAACGTGACCAGGTGTGTGGGGAATAAATGTAGCAACAAAGAAGAGTTTTGAGTCCAGGGTAAAACTATTACACTGCAACAATTCACTGCCATAGCGGCCTGGAGACCCTTTCATAATTTTTAGAGGTAGATTTGCATAGGTTGGAACCAATAGTTTAGAAAACTTCAAGAACTCGAAATTTATCTAACAATAATAAAACAAAAACAATTCGGACTGCACAATACTAAAATTGACATATTTCGATTCCTATGCATTTCGCTGTGACAACAGTTTTCTTTTACGATGCATCATTGTCTGTGAAGGAGGTTTACTACGATCAATTTCAGTCTGAATAAAACAGCTTCCAAGATCACTTTGATGATGAATCTACGCAACTTCTAGACTCAATTAGTTATAAGACTCCCTCATGAGAATCTACCCTTTCATTAGAGCCTCTCTTTCATTAGAATCTACACTAGACATCAGTATCTGGAGTTGTTATTATGCTACAGTCTGAAGTTTCATCTTTATCTATGCCCTTTTCTTCTTCATCACTGCTCAGCCAAGAGCTGTCACTGTCATCTGGAATATACTTTTCGTATTCAGCACGCTCGTCGTCACTCAGTTGTATACCCGTTTCCACAAAACTTGCAAATCTAAAAGTGCACTTCAATGTCAACATATGCTTGCGAATACACGTTTTTTTATAAGAAACGAACTCTCTGGCTTCAGCCTGGATGCTTCTTAATATTTCGCCAAATCCAGTCTTAAAAGTTTCTTAAATGCTTCTTAAACGTAAAGGCTTCCAATGACGATAGCAACTCAGATTAGGCAATTGCGATACAAGAAAAAGGATTCTCAGGTTTTGTGAGGCATCTAATGGACATTCATTCTATTTTTTTGCTAGTTTGATCAAAAATACATCAGTAAAAACAGTTTTTGCAAGTTTTTATTTGAAACTCAGCCTGCCTATGCATGTATCTTCTTTTTGCCTAATCTTCAGCCTCACGTTTCTTATAGATATGTTTCTTATAAAAAAACGTGAAGCAGCGCTGTTAAGGACAACAAACAACGCACGAAGTCATCATGAGCCAACAATGAAATGGATAGAGTGCTTGTCCACTCGAGGCGTGGCTTTATGCTCGTGCACTATCCGCCCAACGGCGATCCGAGATCCAGAGGAAATACAAGGGAGATACGGGAGGCGAGGGAAGGAGCTGGCCACCCTATTTTCCACACCGATGACCTAGAATAGCTATCCCTTTGTTTCAAGCACTTGCCTAAAGCTTAGAAAACTTTGTAGGGCATAGACACCACCAGGTTTATTGGAAAAAAATTATGGCAGACAGTGCCAACCAAAATCAAAGAGTCCCAATCACTAGAGATCTTCAAACAAAATACTAAATCGGTAAGAAGCTTTGATTGGAGCTGTAGATAATGCAGAAATCTTGTTCCAACTCTAGGTTTGGCTTAAGTAGCTGTTCTTTCAATAAACTTGTAGATTCTGTATAGTTGGCTTTAATTAGCGCATTGCTAGATAAAACAGTGAACTTTAAAGCAAGTCTTTATTATTTTTCATTATTATATATATGTAAGAAACTTTACCAAGACGAAAAAACATTATCTTGATCTTGACTGAAATTTCTTTTCCTTTATTTCGACACCATCAGAACTATTATAGAAGACATAACTGTATGAGACATAACCGTATGAAACATAGTCGTGTGAGACATAACCGTTTGTGACATAACCGTATGAGGCATAACTGTGAAAGACATAACCATATGAGACATAGTTGTCTGAGACATAACCGTGTGTGACGTAACCGTATGAGGCATAACCGCGGAAGGCATAACCTTATAAGACATAACCGTATGAGACATAGTCGTGTTAGACATAACCGTATGAGACGTAACTGCATGAGACATAAACGTAAAAAACGTAGCCATATAAGACATAGTCGTGTGAGACATAACCGTATGAGACATAACCGTGTGAGACGCAACCGTTTATAACATAACCGTGTGAGGCATAATCGTATAAGACATAACCGCATAAGCGGAAGACATAACCGTGAACGACAAAACCATGCTAATTAAAGGTTTCACCAAAAGACTGCACTATTCACTCAGCATTCCACTGAACAATGTTGAGTCACGTTCTGAGTTGTTCAGTATTGTTGAGCAGGCAGTTGCCAAACTACTGAAATATTCACTCAACATTTCAATCAACAGCTTTTTCTCACCCGCTTTGCCTTCGTAAAAATTTCCTTGCTTACTATCAGGGCATCCTCATCTTCACTGACATCTGGGCCACTTCATATTAAATGTTGAGGGCCCCATATAGTCCTCTTCAGGGAGCTGATCTATCTCATCATCGATACCTCTTTTTCCTTTTCTGGCAGGTTCCATTTTGTTCATGAAAAGATCAGTTTGCTCAATGCCGATATGTTTTAGAAGCTAAAGTTAAAATTACACTAAAGTGCATGTTACCTTGTTCAGTTGCCCGGCCAAACGACTAAGCGTCGCTCAATAACACCTCACAACAATAGAAATTTAATCTTGTTGACTAAAAATTTTTGACCAAGATTAAACTTCCCTGAATATGGCCCAGCAACGTTGAACAAGGTGGCTAAACGACTAAATTTTTCACTCAACATTTCACTGAAGTTTGTTCACTGAACTTTGTTGAGTCGTCTGGCCAGGGCCTAAGATTCAGAACATTTCGAGACTTGTCTCATCCTCAGCCAATAAATATAAATGGAATAGGTCTTTTATAGTTTGAGCAGGAAAACGACTAGAAAACTAAGTGGAAAACAAAAAGTAAAAAACTAAACGGAAAAGCCTATGGGTAAGCATGTAAGCAGGCTAAAATGCTTAAAAAGGTGAAACAAGAGTGACAAAAACAAGGGCAAACAACTCTAATTGGAAGTATATGGGTTAAAGTGCCCAAATAAGGTAAAGAAAATGGTCACGTCTTCTGCTTGCAAGGTTAAGCCTTCTTCAATAACTCTGGTAGTCTAAATAATGGAAAAGAAATTTCAATCAAGATCAAGGTCATGTTATTCGTCATGACTCTCTAGCAAAACTTGATTGTCCAGCTGCGTTTTCCAAAATATGTAAGAAAGCATTCGGGGTCCCACATTTGCATTAAAATGATTAAAATTGCAAATTTAAAAGAGCATAGAAAGAAAATAATGAGTAAGGTATAAAAATAAATCACATACTTTTTTGGATCTTTCAGCCGTGAGACGTATTTCCAAACATTACATTCTGGACTTGAGCAATAACTTCGTAACTCTTCCATGGCTTTCGTTGTTGCACGTTGGGCCTCTTCGTGGTATTCTTCTTCTGTTAATAATTTTCTTTTCAAAGGCTGGTGATTCCATTTGAAAACACTCTCAAGACTACAAAAATAGATATCAACTTACTAACTTGACAAGAAGGCCAGTAATACGTTCAAAGGACAAATTCTTACTATAAATGGCTTCAGATATGACAAGTAATTGACCTTGTTGTTTGACACGGGCTGTCGCCCCCTCGCCCTCGCGAACGCCATTGCAGATCTATATACAAGGGCGACATTTAGCCCCCAATAATTATGACTAAAATTGTTGCTAGACCCATAGCTTATATGTTTTTGACACTGCTAGGCGCAGACGACGTACCGCTCTCATGATACTTTTTTCACGAAAAGGTCTACTGTACACCAGCTTACATCCAAGCATTTTAGATCTGATCTGATTCATTCAGCAATTATACCAGAAACTTCAACATGGACTAATAGGCAAAGAAAACACGCATTCTTTTTGGCCCAAATGCAACTCTGTTAGTCTAACTACAGGAAGACATAGACCAATGGTATATCTATCTGCAAAAAGTTTTCAATTCGAGAGAAACCTCAAATACTTACGCAGAAAAGACCCACTCTTTAAAATTGTCACTAACACCCAGATACTCCAGCAAAAAATGGGTTGCCACAGTAAAGACAACAAGAGTAACAGCTACTTCACTGGCCCATGTGCAATTGTAAATACACAAAAGCCCAAGAAGCTGTATACATCTTTGCATTAAATTGAAAAAACCTGGCTTCTTAGGTGGTCCCTTGTAGTACATGACAGCCAGAGACAGGAGACCTACGAAAATGCATTGGCTAACATAAATATAACATTTTGCGTGGTGGTACACAATAGCAGTACATAGTAATATTGAGAGCTCAATTCCATAAAACACATAGTCAACAGTTATAACGTTTGCACTAGCAATCTGGGGTTTGAGCAAACAACTTTCATCGCGTAAAATAAATACTCACATATTTGAACATTTGCTTATATGAAAAATGCCATAAAAACAAATTTTTGTTTGCTTGACAGAAGTTGCAACATAGTAAACATTCTGCATTATTCTGCAACTGCATGATAACAAGCAGTAATGGGCTGTCTGGGGCCCAGGGAAGAGGGGGTGTACTTACTTAATCTAGTTTACTATAAACATATATGTAAACTAATCTAAATCGATAACTAAATAAACTGAATTAACATAAATAAGCAGAACTATTTTCAAATACTATTTACAATATAAAATAAAATAAAACTAATTTCAATGCACATACTTAAAGTAACTACATCTACAGTAATGGCAGCCAATTCCATATTGGAGGACCAAGAGATTGAAGGCTATTTGAGCCAAAGATGACTCTATATGGTCTATAATGGTTTGAATTGTTAGTTGCTCTTAAAAAGTATTAAACGAATGATGATACTAAGGGAACAATGATCTCCCAATACCCTATTGGTAGCAAAGACAGTTGGGGTTGGTAAAAACTTAACATTATGTTGCTAAGAAATTGGAGTAGAACAGAGATTTATCAACACCATGTATAAATTGAAACTTACTGACTATGACTGCATATCGAATAAGCCAGTATGAATGATAACTTGCAAGATAGTGAAGATTAAAAAGGAGGGTTTGTGTCAAATATAAACCAAAACTTCCACCAAAGAGCATTGTTGCAATAAATATTGGTGTCTGAAACAGAAACAATGCATAAATATTTGTATTCTGGATCTGGCCCAACGATAAAGTAGCAACAGATAAGCACATATATATATATATACATATATATATGTAA
>WIPJ01001061.1:48238-63927 GCA_018155075.1 Cassiopea andromeda
ATCACTATGCATATATGTACTGAAAGATTTGTTCATCTACTCCTTTTCAAACTAACAGCCTGTTTATGACAGGGCTACCATAAGACATCTATCTTTTATCTTTGCATTAGAATGTCAGTATTGGAAGATTATAATAAACCATTTATGAATGCATCATAATATTTTCACAATAAAATTGGTTGAATTTCTAGACAATTGTGACTGAATGATGGGCTGGGTACAATACCTTATATGGAATTAGCCTCAATATGATGATGAGAATGACAGCCCATGACATGCATAAACTAATTAGCACTCCAGATGTATAATATAGCAACACATTCCTGCAGAAAAGGTGACACACTAGAAGAAAGTAAATTATCAAATATGAAAGCAAAAACTGAATTTGATAAAAATGATGTCCTGATTTTTAATCTAAATCTTGTAGAAAGCTATGTGAAAGACACCATTGGCAGTGGATGAACTGTGGAACATGGGCAAACATGAAAAACGTGTATATTTTTTGTAAACAGAATACTATATGTATTTATCAAATTGTTAATGTATGTGTAAAGTTATAGCACAAAAATCAATTGTGGCAATAATGAAAAATACCTGCTAAATGATTCAGCAAAGAAAAACAGAAATGAGCCAGTTAGAAACAGAGCAGGAAGCTTGACATCAAATACTAGAAACAAGATTTTGATCAGGTTGATGTGGCTATTAAGAATCAGTAGTATAGATTTTCTATGTCTCCAACCATGAAAATTGGTGATAAAATGACTCCAGAGTATCACAAGTTTTATTGAAGACAATATCTATAGAGTAAAAAGCCAAAAAGAAAAGTCTGAACATCCCTTCATTTCAATGCCAAACTATATAATGTCCCCCCTGACCTGCAGCGGTAGAGTAATGCATTTTCCAGGCCCTGAGTACCAGTGTTATACATAAGCAGTTACTTTGGCAATCGACATTCAGCGGGGTGAGTGGCCAAGTGGCCCAGCAAGTTCCATTAGCTTAACCTAAGTTAAGCATGGCTATGTACAGTCAGAAACTGGATGGGTGACCTTCCAGATGAACAACCAAAACAGCTCACTCCTCCGTCCTTCGGAAGGGACGTTAAACTAGGGGTCCCATGCCTGGGTGTGGCATGCATAGTAGGCCTAAATTAACTGATAAAGCTAGGTATAACAGCCTACTTAAAATAAAGTAAACAACAACAACAACAACAACAACATAGTCATAATGATTTATATAACAATATTTATGCAATAGCTTGAGATATACAAAAACTCATTGAATGCGGATCATATTATAAACCAAACCATAGACTACATTGCATATTTTGCATATACAGACCCTCCAATCTTGGAAAACATAAAAGCGTGAGATCTCAAAAACTAACGTGGAAAAATCTTAAGATTCAGGCTGAAATATGTGAGATTTTTGCCAGTGGCAGAGACCAGAGAGAAGGGGGTAAACAGGCACTGTCATCTGCCAATATTTAGAGGGCATTAGTCTTTCATCTACAATGGACAAAGGTGTCTCATCTTACCAGATAAATAGGCTTGCTTCCTCCTAAGTATTTGATTATTGTGAAAAGTTGAAAAACAAAAGAATTTTAAATTGAATGTTGTTGCCTTTAAACATAATTACTGTTTATAGACTAAATCTGTTCAACCAAATGACTTTTTTTCTCCATAGTTGTAGGCTTTTGCTGTCTTTTTAGATTTTTTTTAGAACTTTTGTGCTTCTGGAGGAAAACAATCAGATTTTGAGGCTACACCTTGAGATAGTGAGGCTTGACCAGAAACTGTGAGTCTCACAACCAAACCATGAGAGTTGAATGGTCTGCATATATAGTTTACAAGCTTTCATCCATAGTTATTATTTACAAACCAACAAAAAGCTTGCTTTGAACTTAGTTGTAGCATTAGAGTTTAAAGAGTAATAAGTAGTTACACTAATGACTTGCAAAATCAACTTCATCATATATATTCTTAAATATGAGGTGGCAATTGTGAAACCCTTAAAGAATACAAACTCAGATTTACCTGTGAAGTCACAAGTTGCAGTTAAATTATCATTTAATGATGAGAAACCAAAATAATGATCACGAAATGGTGATATATCAATTCTTGTTTCATTTCCATATTGATTTGAAGCATCAACCAGTAGCTTTGTGGTAAACAAACTGTTAAAAAACCCATCATGCTTAGTCTTGAGATCTTTACTCAGGTCAGCCTTACTGAAAAAATAAAAGAATGCCAAGCTACATGTGCAATGAGGGTAGAGGTCTATGGCTATGATAACTAAAGGTGCTACTGGGGATCAAGCCAAGCAAGCCATCTGCTTTCATGTTGCTAGCTGCAAACAGGGATAAATTTATGCAAATTCATGCTGCCTGAAGTACAAGACTTATATAGGTCAACAAACATAGCAAAAGTTTTTACAAAAGTTTTTACAACTTACAGCAGTGCATCTGCAGAAATCATATAAACCTGGATCTGGGTCACAAAGAAGTTCATTTTCCTCCCCACTACCTTTAAAAAGTGATTCAAGACCCTTTTCCATCAGATCTATGGTAAGCACAAACTTTTGCAGAAACTTGCCAATTGTTATTTGGGAAATTTTGTCAAGGCTTATCAGCATTTATGGCAAGATTGCCCAAGTTTTACCGCCTCATATGGTGATTCATTTTTTTCTAGAAAAAATTTGAGTAGAACCTGCAGTGAACAAAAATCCTAGAATGCATACTGGATCACAGTTTCCTGTACAGGAAAATCAATCATTAGTTATGGCTTTTTACCATAAGCATTATCTTCAAGACAGATACTAACGTATGCCTGTGCAGAATGCTGAGCTGCCCTGCTGACTCAAATGTGATGTGATAGCTGCTAAAAACATTGAACAATCCAAATTGTTGTGCCTTGCTGTGTAAAATCAACTCGCCATCAAGCTTTTGCACAAATGGGCAACCCATAACTTAAAAAATCAAAGAAAAAACCAGATTAACAGATCGCATTCATTATCATAAAAACAGTAATAGTTGTGTGGATTTCTTGCAAGATGACAACTTTTTACATCCTTTCAAGGCAAATGTATATTAAAAACATGGGTTTAGAGTGATACAATGCATGCTAGCAAGAGGAGTAATCAGATGAGTACAGAAAAGAGCATAGAAAATGAAGACTAAACAGTATGGAGGTACAACATAACAGAATCAAACCTAAGTAGAGTGGAGTTATAGGACAATCATTGTTTACAGGAACCAGAGATCATATCGTTGTTTTTCAGGAGAGAATAAATGTAGACTCACTTGTAGTTTCCAACTCAGCACCTTCACACGGATAACAAAACATTGGCATCAAGGTTAATGCGATAAGAAAAATCATCTCCATGGTCGACATTTTCCAGAACATCATAGCAGTTACTGATAGATGATCCAGAAGGGAACTTAACATTTGGCGCTCAAACCTCCGACCGAGGCAACTTCCTGCGCAATGTTTGGGATTCTTGAATTTTCCAATACCGTATTTCCTCTAAAGAGCGCCCCCCTCGAATGAACGCCTCCCCTTACGTACATATTTTTACATGAGCGTCCCCTGTAATAATGATTTGCGAACGATAACGAAGAGAATGAAAACAAGACAATTTAAACCACTCAAAGAACACGTTATATGTCGGAAATCTAGCTAAAGCATTGATTTTTTAACATAAA
The DNA here is from genome assembly GCA_018155075.1 of Cassiopea andromeda. NCBI lineage: Eukaryota > Metazoa > Cnidaria > Scyphozoa > Rhizostomeae > Cassiopeidae > Cassiopea > Cassiopea andromeda. Next base: position 51,939 of record WIPJ01001061.1, read on the forward strand.
AAGTTGGGGAGGGGGCAAATGTCACCATAGTTTTCAAAATTGCCCATCCCTAGTAAATGGAGCTTTGCCACCAGAAATCATCCCTTTTTCCTAACAGCCTAGCATTAGAACTGAAGAAATCGCTTTTGAATAAATCAACAATGGCTCAAATTTTGACCGTAGTGTTAAATATGAAATATGGGGAATGTCTTCCAAGCCATCTCGAAGGTACGTACCTCTTGTTAAAAACAGATGCAGCAGAATTTTAGGTTCTTACCGCTAATGGCATGCATGATATTGGGAGATGCATTTTAAGCCAAATTATAAAGTACTGAATCAAAAATTCTGAAGTTGGCAGAATGCAAGCTAATAGATATTGACGAAGAGGAAGAAATTGGTATTGTCTTGCAAACCTTTCCATTACTTTGCCTTGTACACTTTTCATTTTGATGTGGCTTTTTGACTGATCCCTTTTTCTTTGTATTACCTATTTCTTCACATGTTGCGTTTATGTGTCTGCTCAACTATTGGGAAAGACTGTGCCTGTACGTCTCAGAAATGAAATGAGCGCCCCCCAAAGAAGTAAATTTGTAAATGAATGCCCTGGACGATGTTTCGGAGAAATACGGTGCTGAAGAGAGTTCTGGATCAGGGATGACACTTTAAGGGGGTATGGGGTGAGTTACCCCCAACCATGAAAATTTGCCGTTTTGCAGGGCAAACTCTGCAGGGCAACTTACTGTTCATTGGTGAGGTACTGTTGCTAAAAGAAAAGAACACAGACAACAAATTTGTTACAGGGCAACCTCTAACACCCCTAAAATTATTTAAGTTTCGTCTCTGAGAGAGTTTAAAATATTCGCGAAGCTAAGCCAAGGTAAAATGTAAGAGATTAAAAATATGCAATGTATTAGCGTAAAAAGTGTAATAGAATGTAGAAGTAGCAAAGATTTTAATGAGAAGTTCAGGAAAAAAGAGCTTCTCTTGCAGCAATGGAGAAAGTAAAATAATGCAATTTCAATCTGCATCAGTATAAATACATTTTCAGGGATTTTAAGTTATTTTTTGGGGGAGGGGGTAGTCTTACAAATGGTAGAAAGCAAGATATATCGATGCCCAAAAATGACAAAAGCAGTCTCGTTCCTATGCAGACTAAACTTTCCTGCAGAGAGGCAGGTGTGATCTTGATTCATGAAGTTAAAAATGGCGTTGTCATACGGTATGCAGAACAAAGGATTCCCGCCACAGTTTAATCCTGGCACAGCTCAACCTAACCAACAAGGTATGTGAAAGCGATTGTGCTTCTATCCTCCTCAATGGTGACCGAAATCATGCCCTAATCCGTAGGATTTAACCTTAGACGAAGTAGAAATTGTAGTAGATGTATCATAGGTTTAGTTACATGGAGGAAATCTGTTCATAATATGGCAAATGATAGCAATCGTGGTAATTATTGTCATTTTTTGAAGTTAGATATGGCTATCTATAATTGCTATAATCACTCGTGTTTCTTGTTGGTATTTATACCGTAGCAGTGTAATTAGTCTGTGATATTGTGGTACACATGAAACCTCGGCCTCATCGTTGTTTTTTGTTATGTCGACGAAGCATTTACGCAGAAGTAGAATAGCTTCAAACGTATAGTCGATACATGCTATTCATTCACTGCAGTTTGAGTATGGCTTCCTCCTCCAAAGTAGGCGAATGGATGTAGAAGTCATTATTTGTATCCAGCTGTTGGAAAGTAATTTCCTAAACTGGCCGTTTAGCTTGACTACCTATTCAATTAGCATAGCAATCACAAAGCCAGCTTTCAAAAGACAGGGGCAACCAGGCCGAATGGGTGTGGAAGCTGCATCTAAATATAATAGGAAGGAGATTGGGGGCTCCAATCAGAAGTGCTTTGATCCTCAGACAAAGATACAAGTTAGACAATTAGGAAATCGTGATATTTTGGGTCAGTTATTAGCTAAAGATAGGTTCTGTTCTCAAGCTAACTTTGTAATTTTTTGTTTGCAGCAAGATTCAGACCTCCCTACCAGCCAAGCCCTCCTCCAGGGATGATGCCACCAGTGAGTTTTCTTTAGCTACTTCACTTAGACAGAAGTTTGTATGTTGTTTTTTGCTACATACCAGAAATCTCAAGCACATGGGAATATTGTTTGATACATTAAATAGTTTTAGTTGTTAAATCATCTAGCCCTTTGAGAACTACTTCCAGCTCATAGAGCATTCAATTCAGACAAGGAATAGATCAAACCTGGTATGGCTTCCAAGACTTAGAACTGAGTATGCGAGAAGTTCTTAATTCACAGGCACAAAAGAATTCAGCATGCTCCCACTGTATACTAGTGAAATGATGATATCTACTTTAAAACCATTCCTAAAGAAACACTTTAGTTAAATTATGTGAACAAATAGCCTAAGTATTTCTTTTAGGTTTGGTTTTTTAGGTAGCTTCTTTACATTGCTTGTACTTTGTCCTGGACAGACACTAATAATAGTTATTTAAGTTGAAGTGTTTATCCAGGGTAAAAATAGGATCTTATTTTTACTATTTCTTGCAAAGAACATGCAGAATCAATGAGAGTGATGGTATTGTGTACATCCATAGTACCAAGGAACAAAAAAGTTTTTGTATCAGTCCTTTTGAAATATAAACTTTTGTCTGTTGTTATTTGTATTCCTATTATGAATTGTTTGTATTTATTTGCAGGGTTCATACCAAATTTGCAAATCAAAGTTCTGTGACTATTCCCTGATATATAGTTAACAACACCCACTTTTTCCCTGATTCCCATTCCATATATATACAAAAATAGGCAAAGATAATGGAACCTAATAGATAGGTAATCTACATATGCTTGCTACAGCACTATGCAAATTGATAAAGTTTACATTTGCTGACAGCAAATGGAGCAACTACTTTGCAAACAGTCATGCATGAGTCAATGAAAATGATACATGGACTAAAAAATTTGTTTTTCTTATGATACATGGACTAAAAAGTTTGTTTTTCTTGACTTTTCCCTGACTTGGATAAATATTAAAGAAATATCCCTGACTATTCCAGGTTTTCCCTGACTTTTTGTAAAAATGGCCTATTTTCCAGGTTCAGTATGAACCCTGATTTGATTCTTAAGTACATTCAGATGTTTCATTAGACCCATTTCCCTCAAATTTTAAATTATCCTTTCCAGGCACATATTGTAGCTGCTTAGTTTTCTAACCTGGACAAAGTTTCAATACACGTTCTTTTTATAAGAAAAAAGTTAATAAGAAAATGAGGCTGAAATCTTCAAAACCTTAAGAAAATCATAAGAAAATCACAAGGCTCATTTTCTAAACTTAAGTGTTTATATTGGCTAAAAATTTATATTTCGTCATTATTGCATTCAAAATGTTAAAGATGGAATTAAAATTCAAGTGTGCAATGTTAGTAATGAATGTTTAACCCATTTTAGCCAATTCTATTTCAGAAAAAGTTAAGACAAAGTTAAGAAAATCTCAGGCTCAATTTCGGGAAAAGCTAAGAAAATTGAGGCTCAAGCAAAATTATGGTTTTCTTATAAAAAAAATGTGTATAGGCCTATTTAGATACATAATGATTATGATAGTTTAGTTTGAGATTTATGATTTTCGTAATTTCCAAGACTGGTTTTATTATTGTATCATTACTCTTCTAGAATATGCCTGGAGCACAGTGGCCTGGGGGCAATATGGCAGGTTCAATGGGGGCAGTTAGAATACAGCCACAACAACAGCAGCAACCACAAAGAATGGTGACATTTATGCCAGTGAGTGTTTCAAATAGTAGTAGGAAATGCTCTAGTGCAGTTGTTTTCAACTGTAGTTTTGCAAAATCCTAGGACAGACACAAGTTTACCACAGCATGAAAAAGCGGCAACATTCTTTTGACATACTTAAAAGTTTGTTTTTTTCTGACACTCATCAGAGTATGAAAACGTCGGATAGTGACCTAAAGGTTAACTGAAATATATATCTAGATGCAGTTAATGTGATAGGATGCATCGAATTGGCCTCAAGAGTTGCCAATTAAGACCTATTAACCATTGTTTATTTGAAGAGTCCCAATGAGAAAACAAACTCTTTTTCTCTACACAAGACTGGGTTTTGAGTCTTGATGTAAACAGATTCCAAAACACTTAAATGAAAAGATGATCTTGCTTGCCCAATGATCCAAAAATTGTCGTCTTTATATGTTTTGGCGCATTCTGGATTTGCAATAAGGTGTTGTCCCAAGGCCGACTCACAATTAATTTTAGAATTGTCTTTTTACATATACGAAGTGGCTGTTCTCTTACGGTATTACTTTTCTTGCTGATGCTGATGGATGCGTCTAATTATAGGTTTCTTATAGAGTATTTCTTATCATTGTTTCTACTTTACACCTTACACATCAAAGCACAACAATTAGAGAACATCCACCAAAGCAGCGGTCGGGAACCTATGGCTCGCGAGCCAAATGTGGCGCTTTTCAAAAATGCGTCTGGCTTTCGGACTCGTAAACAAATCTTAGAAGACTGTTTTTAGAGTATAGGAAATTTGCGAATACCTTTATAAATGCTTTCCAAAGTTACCACTACTGTTGTTTCAGGTGGATTGGGCGTTTTTTACAAGAAAATTTTGATCAAACTAAAAACGAAAGAAAAGCAACATCCACCACATGTTTCGTACAGCCTGAACATTCAATTTTTTGTACTACAGTTGCCTAATCTGGATTGTTATTGTTATTGGAAGTTTCAAGAAGTTGAGAAACAGTTGAGAAATAACTGAGGCTAGAATTGCAAAGTATGTCCTACCTTCAGCTTAAGCTGAAAGCATAAAGTTTGTGCCTTATAAAAAAAACGCAGGACTTTCATTGGAGGGCAAGTGATCGCGGAAACACTCGCCCAAGAGTCCATTGGAGAGTGATTGATCACTCGCCTGGTGAGCGTGAAAGTTGTTGTGTTGAGATGTCAAATCATTTTTATTCGCTCGCGTTTTTATTCTTTTATTTTATTTATCATTTTTATTCACTCTGCTTGCCCGCTTTGTTCATTGCTCACGCATAATTTCTGCTCGTGAAAGCCCTGAAACGTGCAATGTGCACAGGACCGTCGATTAATTTCATGTGCCCTGAAGCAAAAGAGAAAGACATAGGGTCTTTTGAGTGGAGCGAGCGGAAAAATTTGAGGGCCTGGGAATGAATTGCGGAAAATCACCACTAGTCTTAGTCATGAGTCTCCTAGGCTTTGAGGCATTTGGAGTTGCAAGGCCCCTTGACCTTAAGACGCTCGGGGAATTTATCCCCTCTTCCCTCCCCTCCCTTCTTGGTGACTCTGAATGTGCAGACGCAAATGTTCAAAACTAGCGAAAATTTTGCAAGGGAAATCTTGAAAAAGTTTGGCACTAAAGTCTTAGGAAGGTTTCAATACTGGACAAGAATAGCTTTCTGGTAAGAAGGGGCATGTTTTGTATTGATACTGCTTAATATATTGCTCTATTTATTTGTTTACTTGTTTTTAGCATGATATTAAGATACCAAAGCAACCTAAAGCACCGGAGAAACCACTGCAGCCTTACATGAGGTACAGCAAAAAGGTAGCATAGAATTATTTTCCAGTACTCATGATTCATAAACCACCATTCCATGCTGCAGCTTACAGAAGCGTTGTTTTATTTTTATGTATCTTTGCTTGGGATACTCTTCTTCAATATGTTTTAAATTGATCGATCCTTTTGCTGCTTGATGAAACTCATTCTCGTCCTAATCATTCGGTCATTTTAGTTACACGTTTTTTTATAAGAAAAAAGTTTATAAGGAAATGAGGCTCAGATGGTCAAAATCTTAAGAAAATCGTAAGAAAATCATGAGGCTCAATTTCCACAATTTAGTATTTTTATTAGCCAAAAATCGATATTTCGTCATTATTGCATTTAAAATGTTACATATGGGATTCAAATTCAAGTATGCAATATTAATAATGATATTGCAGACCATTTTGGCCAGTTTATCTTAGTAAAAGTTAAAAAAATTTTGGAAAGTCTCAGGCTCAATTTTGGGCAAAGTTAAGAAAATTGATGCTCAGGCAAAATTATGGTTCTCTTATAAAAAAACGTGTACTTAGGTAGTATCCTTACAAGCGATGGTAGATGTGACACAGAAATAAAGATCAGGCTGGCAAAGAAAGCTTTCAAAGATCTAGCAAATGTTTTGACAAACAGAATGATCAAGTTAGATACAAGAAAAAGAGTATTAAGCACTTATGTGTGGTCAATTCTTTAATATGGTTGCGAAACATGGATAATAAGCAGGATTATGGAAGAGAAATTAAAATCCATAGAATTATTGTTTTCAGGCGTATGCTAAAAGTGTCATGGTTCGATAGACAAAGCAATGAAATTGTTTTAGACAAGGTTGGAGCACATAGAAGTCTGATCAACGTAATTACAAAGAGGCAAATTTCTTTTTTTGGCCAAATATGCAGGAAAAGGAAAGCTTGCAAAATTTGTTAGCACAGGAAAGATTGAGGGAAAGAGAGCTCGTGGCAGACAGAGACAAGGCTTTATGGCTAGCATGAGGAGAAGAATGAGTAAACCATGGTCAGGAAATGTAATCACCAACTTATAAAGGAAAGAGACATTTGGGAGGCTATGATCAAACAGGACACTCAGAAAGATAGATAGATGATAGATAGATAGATAGATAGATAGATAGATGGATGGATGGATGGATGGATGGATGGATGGATGGATGGATGGATGGATGGATGGATGGATGGATAGATGGATAGATAGATAGATAGATAGATAGATAGATAGATAGATAGATAGATAGATAGATAGATAGATAGATAGGTAGATAGATAGGTAGATAGATAAGTAGATAGATAGGTAGATAGATAAGTAGATAGATAAGCATTGTATGTATTATGTTGCAACAGTACATGCATTAAAAACAATATCCCATCATTCATTATTATCATTATTAAATCCTTCTGTCATTATATGCTGTCACTATTATTGTAAATTATTGTGAAATACTGTCATTATAAAGTTCTTCTAGTTGAAAGGGGGCACACCCTCTTTACTATGTAAATAGGGGCCCATAGACCTTTTCTGTATTTTTAAAGCCTGTAGCGTTTTACTTTTATTATCTATCACACATTTTATTATTTCGCCCCTAGGTATGGGATCAAGTCAAAAGTCAGAACCAGGAGATGAAGTTATGGGAGATATCCAAGATTGTTGGGGAAATGTGGAAAAATTTGCCAGAATTGGAGAAAAAAGTATGCAGTTTATTTGTAGCGCTTACTATAAAGATTTTTAGAAGGGATTAATGTAATTTATTGTTTATTGTTTTAAATAATTGCCTTTCAAATAGTAGGTCGCACCCCCAGGGGATATGGTGTGTTACCAAAAGGTGAATATGTGACCCTGATGAATATTAATAATTTTACCAAGGTCTATGATATACTTACAGCGATTTTACAAATGATGCTGTTTGTAGCTTTTACAGAAATTATGGGCTTAAATACTTTCTTCTTCTTATGTGTGGTATACCAAGCAAAACTTTAGAGGCACTGGTTTGAATAGTTTAAGTAGCATCAAATTTCCGCCGTGTTTGGTACAAAATAAACAACACATCCCGTATTTGTGTTCTCAACAAGTAAAGATAGGGTCTAATTGCTTTTGCATATGGGAAGTGCCTGCTAGATGCAATGCTACCCCTTTTATCCCCCCAGTTTTTCCGCTAGGCACCCCATCATTGCCACGTGAAGCCAAGCAAGTATTAAGCCTTAGCTTGAAGTTTTAATTTTTCTAGTCTGATGCCATATTATTCAATTCTCACCATTTCATTCATAACTCCCAATTTCTGTTGATTTTCCCTTTTTTTCAGATATATGTTGACGACTATGAAGCTGAGAAGGTATTACGAGATTTCATTGTACTGTTTCAATGCCTTGTTCCTATTCTGATGCAACATATTTCTTGATATCCCTCTCCTTGATGGTGTAGTGGCCTAGGATCTTAGATTTTTGCTTATTGTATGGTTCCTGGCCAGAAACAAAGACAAAACGAGATTTTTAGAAATATCTTTAGAGATCATAGTAAACTGAGTTGTTCTGAAGTACTTACTGTTATAGACACAGCTCGTTCTGAGTATAGCTCTATTGAGTGAAACTAAGTGGAGATTGTGATAGTTAAGGGCACCTTGTATTTGCATTTTTTCCTCAGAAACTGTGAAACTTTCCTCAGAAAACGTTTTATGCTTTGCTATTCACACTTGTCATCACCAAAACTCGAACCTAGCATATTTAATACGTCATTTTTTAATTATAGCACTCATTTATAACGTAACTTCTCTATTTAGCCCCTTTCTCAATCAAGCCCCCATCTCCAATAAGCCCCCTTTCTGGACCAAGAAATTTATTAAGCCCCCCTAGAAAATATTGAATACTACCAAGCGTAAGTGAGCTTCATAGAAGTAATTAAACTAAGCTAGATCACGCTTTGTAAGCAATAGTTCTCAACCTATCAAGAATCAAAGTCATTCATGAAAACGCTCTACATCAACGGTTACTACACAATTTTTCAATTTTACTTGCTCTGCTGTGAGCTAATGATGCTTAGACTAACGAATTTGAATGCTGTTCTCTATTTTCAAACAGCAATTATTTAATTTACCATTGAAAACTTTCCAAGAAATTTATTTAGCCCCCCTCTAGAATAATTGAGATCAATAAGCCCCCCGGTGTACTAAATAGAGATTTTACGGTATAAATAATATGTCACCAGTCTTTTGGCTTTTAGTCCTTAACTGTATTGAATGTTGTTTACTATGGATTATGTAAGTGTAACGGGTTGTAAAAGTCTTTGAGGATAACCGCAGCAAATAGAGCTGACGAGTGTGATTTCACAAGAATTATGTTTTTAGAGCATTGTAATTTTAACTTTAAATTCTGAAAAGCATTATGAAGTAGGTACTATTAACAAATTTCAGCTCAATTATTAAAAATAGTGATCGAGATATAGGCATTTGGAACTAGGGAAAAATGATTTGATTGACAAGTCGTCTGCTGTCGAATAGTCATATTTTATCCCATTTTAACAACACTCGCCTAAAATTGTCAACGCATATCTATTTTATGGTCCTCCCTCACTTCATGTGGTCAAGTATAAATATTCTAAAAGTATATTTTTATGACGTCATCACTAATAAAATCTATTGTATAACATTTATGTTTTCTATATGAACATTCTGCGACAACGAAGGCTTATAGGACTTAAATGTATCATTGCTTTCATTTCGCAGCTGTCTAACGTTTGAAATCCTTTTCCAGTTGGCAGGTGTTTTGCAACCAATATGTACACATAATTGATACAGTCAATCATTTACAACTTAGCTGGGATTAGAAGATGACAGTATTTGTGCTTTGAAACATTGCCCTTGGCAGTAGGCCATGCATTATGAATGTCCCGGGTTTCATTAGTAATTCTTTGGTGTAGTTCTTGGTGAAATTGTTGATCTGATTTAAACTGCATAAACTCAAATGGATCAAGACTAGAAACTATGCTTTATTGTCATCTTTTTGGCCATTATCAAATTTGTTTCTCGTCGTTTTCTATCAAGGTAGAGTACAAAGAGCTGATGAGAGAGTACCATAATTCAACTGCATATCAACAGTGGATGGAGGCGAAAGGAAGAGGTATTATTCTCTCTACCCATTTTCTATTATGAATACCGACCTTCTGGTATCTTATAATATGTTTTTTAAAGACCGTTTCAAGTTTACTGATTTGGAGAACTTCTTTTAGAGCTCTTTCAGTAGAGTAGTCTTACAATGGCAGAGTTACCTATATATCCAGTTTTTGGGGAAAAAAGAATAATAGTCAAAAAAGCGAAAAGAGCGGAGTATCCAAATGGATGTTAAATGAACTGTAGATACCAAAGCTCCGTTGTGAAAAACATGCCTACGAGGTGTTTGGTCTTATTTCTTTAGCAACTGCTGTATTCAACTGTCCAGTGTAAGCATCTTTGGCATAGAATAGATACGGGGCTTGCTTCCAGCTTTGAATTGGCCTCTCTACCAGCTTCATTCATACATGAAAATGTATTAGATGAAGGGACTCTGGAGAACCCATATATTTGCTGAAGGTTTTTCCTCCGTAAAGAATTTTTAAATGAAAATGAAAAAATGGAAAAAGCTATGGCATACGAAAATGGTACGTAATACCCTTGGAAGATGACAAAAGGGAGTGTCTGGAGCTTTTAGTACTCTTTAACGTGAAAATTAGAAGTAAAGCCCTTATGCCTCTACTCGTGAAAAGGAGTAGGTATCAGCGAAAAGGGATGAGAGAGTGAATGAAATGGCGCACGAGAATTGCTTCGCCATTTTGAAACTTAATGAAAATGGAGTACCATATGAAATCAAATGAGAGTAGCCATTAAACAAGAGTTTGCAAGTCCACTTTCTTGGTTAAGGTAGGTTCTGTTATAACTGTTTCGCTCTCTGCAAAGTTGAAAGCACTTCCCTTGCGAATTGTTATTAATCTCCATAGAGACTTATCTGTCTTGCCAATCGCCGTGCAGTTTTTCACCCGTTCTGATGATAGGATCATAGCTCTGTTTCTTCAGACATTGTATAGTATAGGAAGCTTTTACGTGGCAGTAATCACATCAAGAAATTTCACATGATTCAGGGTTGCCACCGAATCAGGGATATCAAGGTCAGGGAGAATCAGAGAATTTCATTTTCAATCATGGAAAATCAAGGGAAAAAGAGAGATATTTTATATTTTGAAAAATCAGGGAAAGTCAGGGAAGCTATAGCGTTACTATTGTTTCATTTTAGAGTGACGACTTTCTCTATACTCAGTCACACATCCAGTTGAGTGTGACAGTTGCCAAGTTTCCCCTTTTGTTATAGCATTTCTTATGTGCAGTCATTTTGAAGCGCTGTTCTGCGTTTTTTGGAACGAGAAACTTTAACTGCCAAAGTAAGGTCAAGGCTCTCCCAAACCCCACTTCTGTTGAAAGAATTGATAAGCATATCAGGGAAAATGATTAGCATTTCATGACAAATATCAAGGGAGAGGAAATCAGGGAATTTTGTCTTGACATAGCAATGGCAACCTTTTGATTACATTTTTTGGCCTATCTTTTGTAATTCATGGGAAACTTTAAGTTTAGGGAAGTATTCCATTTATATATATGATACATCCTTCAGGTCAATGTCTTTTAAACGCCGAAAAATGTTTGTTTCTTGACCATCATTCCAAGTTTTCACCTCATTACATGTTCTTAATCTTCATAAAGACTTCTCTTTTTTGCAGATCACCCTGCAATTTTTTTATCAGCTCTTATGATTGGGTGGGTGATAGCTCTGTTTCTTCAGAAAATATATAATAAAAAATATATGAGAAATTTTTAGCTTACAGCCATTACAGCAGGACATTTTCAAACGATGGTCTTATTCTGTCTAGTGTTTGTGATAATTTTACTGATGGGAAAGTTTCAGCTTTAACAAGTGTTCCTTCCAATCGAATTCATAAGGCCTTTAAACCAATGTCTTCGGTACGCCTAAAAATTATTGTTTCTTTTTTGTCATTCCAGTGAAATAGGTGGTTATGTTCAGTACTACTTTTGCAATTTTACACAGACGTGCTTCCTGAAAACAATAGATTCCTCACCACTTGCAACCAATGTCATGAAAGGAATAATTAGACAGTGTTTTAATTAGGAATTTACCGTAAAACCTCGAATAAGCCCCCGGGCGCTTGTTTGTAAAAATAAATTTTTGGGTGGAGGGGTGTTATTCTGAGATGGGGGCTTAATCGATTAGGCTTAAAGTGTATGCCAATTAAGTGGGCTTTTTGTGATGCTAGAAAGTGCCGGCAAATATTTATTTTGTTTTAGCAAGTAGCATTCGATCAAAGCATTTTCAGAGTCTTCGTGCTCAAGCCTCCTGTGCTCAGTGGTGTAGAAGAGGGGAGCGCGGGGGGG
>WIPJ01001061.1:64083-111892 GCA_018155075.1 Cassiopea andromeda
GGGGGTAGAGCGTAGCGCCCCCAACTCTATAATTTTTTTGGAAATAAGAGCATAAGAAAATAATTATTCTGTTATAAAAGGTGTTTTTTATTTTAGAGGCTGCCGAGAAATTGTTAGTCTAAAAGATATAGGGTATTAGAAATATGTTGTTTACTGGACGACCTTATCGTTTTTTATATAACTGCATGGATTAACTACATTTCTGATAAAGATGCATACAAGAAAAGAGCCCCCCTCTAGTTATCCATACAGCCCCCCGAGCTATCGATTTACTTCTTCACAACTGCTTATGCGATCTATGTTTCTCGAATTTTCAAACCTGGTGATTTGTTCGATGATTGAAAGATATCAGTTAAATACTGTTATTTGCAATAGTGACGGTCTTGAACTTTCCAATATCTCAATGGTATCCCAACAAAAGGTGGCTATTTCTGAGTCCTCTTTAGGATTAGTATCCCATCAAAATTTAATCAAGCATGGGCAATCGACTTACGACGAAGAGGACAGCTCTTTTACGAAGTACTTCATCACCTGTTAAGAGACGCGCGTGTGGAAGGTCGATGTAAAATTATTCCAAAATTACGCATTTTCAAGGTTATGATCAAGTAACTTTTCACGATTTACACTTAAATGTAAGACATACTTAAGTTTATTTTACTGAGTTTCTACGTTCTACACTTCTTTGATACCCAGTATTTGTCATAACTTTTCATTTTGATGTTTTCAGTTTTTTCTTATGAGGATTTTGCTGATTTCTCCGTGTTCCCGTGCTAGATATCTTCGCGCTTAAGCAGACTTTAGAGTTACAATTAGAGTAGTTTACATAAAATTGTTCTCCTAGCTTCAAAAGTCAATACATTTAGGTAGCTCAAGTATTACAATCAATGATACTTTTAGTTATCCCGATAAATTCAGCCTTGAATTGATAAGAGAATTGAGAGATTTTTTCGCCAAGTTTTTTTCTGTTGGAATTTTCTTATTGCAGAGAATGACCTTTTTTCTCAATTTTCTTTCCTGTTTTGATTCTCCCGTTCTTGCTTGCCTATTTCTTACATATGATTTTTGAATCACAGTTTGTATGCACAGAAATATTGTGTGTATTTCATAACAGCTGTATTCTTGTAATTAGGAACAGTAGAAAGTGTAAAAGCAAATAAGCAGCGAAATGGGAAAATGTACACTTGTATCTTTGAAGTGTCTTTGTGAATTGCCTTTCTATGATTTAACAGCTGCATGCTTTTTCAGCACAAGCTGCTCTTCAAGAACAACAAGCAATGGAGAAGATGATTGGTGGACCTATCCCAGTAGGCCTTCTCATTATTTTTTTATGATCTAACGATATTGCATAACGAGTCTGGATTTAAAAGGAGCTCTGCCTCCCACAGGGGGATCTCCTCTAGACAATATTTGTGATGATTGTCTAGAAATTTCACAATGAGTCGTCTTGCCTCTAACTCACTCTTATCTTGTAGAGCTACAAGTTAGATCAATTGTGGGGCTATGGGGAGAGATGCGCTTTGCAAGACGAGTATTTTGAGCAGTCAAAATGAAATGACAGCCCCCAGCAAATACCAATAGAGGCTTTGATTGTATAAAATGAAATTGAAGATAAATGGAATTTAAAAATTTTTGTGAATTGCAGTATACAATATATTAGAATCATTGCCCCCTTCCAATATCAGTTAATTCAACCTCAGATTTGAATCATAGCTTCATTGGTCGACATTGTACCAGGCAGCACATTAATTTATAAACTTGGTTTAAAGCTTGTTAGCTTGAAAAGGTCTCGACAAACCAGAGCTGCAAGAGCCAATTCCTTTTGCAGCCATTTCCCCCCATTAATCAGAACTTTAACTTCTGACTTAGTGTTGGACTTCTTGCTCTTTCTTTCTTCGCAATTTTCAAAAGAATAGTCGCTGTTTTTTCAATTCCAACAAAATGCTGTCACTGTTAGGAGTCTTTTACGATTTTCAAGACATTTGCAGAATTGTATATAAATGAAAACACACTGTAGCAGATTTGTATTCAGTACATCTGCCATTTTCCTTTTGTGATAGAGAGACGAACCTCGATTTCAAATACAGCAAATTGAAGACGATGATGGTGAGCATTGTTAAATGAACATCTGATTAGTATTACAATGTATACCAATTTATGCATTGTTCATTAGCTTCGAGTCTTTCAAATTAAATACATAATTATGCAAACAATTGTCATTGTGCTGCCTATTGTTGCATGTTTATATGACGTCTGAAAAGATTAATCACCTTGCCTTTGTTTTTTTGCTTTTGCTTTAATGCATGTTATCATTTTTGTAGTTTTTTTTAACAATTTGCTTCTCAAGAAGAGTAGAGTTTGGAGGATGATTAATTTCTTCAATTTTTAACTTTTGGCAGATGATGAAGCGTTTTCAGCTAAGCATATATCAGCAGCAAGATTCCTTCGCAATCACAAATTAATCGCAGAGATATTCAGTGAGCAAGCAGTGCCAGACATAAAAACTAGTGCGTATCAATTTTGCAGCTTATCGTGTGTTTTTAGACCCATCTGCTTTCACTTGAAAATACAACAAGACCATGTTCTGTAATCTTGTAACTGACAGTTGTTATTTTGAAACTAGTCATTTGAAAAATGATTTAAGTATGTGACAAAATTTGTTATGAAATGTTTGAAAAACTGTATCGAAGAATGTGTTGCCACAAGGATGCCAGAACGACTTCCCAAACATTAACTGATAGTCCAGACTTATTGCATTCTTGGATTCACATGTTCTGCTTATGTTTTCTGCTTTGAAAATGGTTTGCGCGCTCGATTGGTCTGCAATGGACCAGAAAACATATGTCCTAGATATCAATGGCTTTCGTGCACGTTGCTTTGAAGATATTATGAATGTGTAGACTGAAATTTTAACATACTTGAAGTATAAATAGTTGGTTAATTACACCTAAAGCATGATTATTTAGCGAGATGTCGTAACAAACTCGGCTTAAATCACCTTTTTCTTGACGAATGAAGGCCATTGTTCATTTTACCAAAAAGTATCTTCTACCTTGGACCCGTAATTAAGTTGAGGATCAAGTACATAGGGAACGTTTGAAAGTGGGGGTGCATGCAATAAGGGTAAAAAACTTATGAAAAGAGGGCACTTGCCTCCTGTGCCCCCTCTTTTCTTACGTTTACTGCGTGGGCTGACTTTGCAGCCAATAAAAAATAGTCAACATTGTATTGTATCCACATCTGGTCGCACTTTCATATACGTCATTCAACCGTTGTCTGGTTTATTATGCTTGTCATGAATGTGGGACGAGTAAGTACTCTCCATTTACTAGAAAATTTTAAAGTTTCAATGCCCCAAATTTATCATAGTCTAGAATGAGAGTGTTTTTATTAAGCTATTTCTCGTCTCTTTTAGTTGTTACGAGACCAAGGCTTGACAACTTGAAAAAGCAGGTCCAGTCTTTGATGCAACACCAAGTAAGTGTGGGTAGTTTAGATCAAAGGTCTCTTTTTGGGTTTTGTGGGGATATGAATACCTGACCAACTAATGGAAGTATTTGCTAGCTCGCTGGCAGAAAAGATTTTCAACAATGAGATTCTAGATAATTCTTGTACCCTTAGGGACGAAACTTAAGGGAAGATATGGGGTTGTTCACCCCGCCAACCTTAAAAATATGCCATTTCGCTGGGGCAAAAGCGATAGTACACTGTGTTTATGGAGAGCTACCAACTTCTGTTACTTAAAAAATTCACAATGGGCAACTCGCTGATTATAGGTCTCATTTTCGCAGGACAAAACCTCTTACAACTCCGAAAAGTATATTGAAGTTATGTCCCTATGTCCCTGTGTACCCTTATACTAAGGTTATTGAATGATGCAATAAAGTGCAGTGTGATGTTTAGCAATGTATGGTAGATTGGCACAAATACAGTGTTCAGTCGTGCATGAGGCTCATTCCCATGGCCTTGAAATTGCTTTTACGCTGTTTAATTTCCACCCCGAATATACACCTATGTCATGTTTGTAGAGGAGATTGGAACAGGAAATAGAAGAAGCAGAGCAGAGGCATGAAGCTAGAAAACGCAAGATTCTTGAAAGCAGTGAAAAGTTTCAGCAAGAGATGAAAAGGGTATTGGATTATTTATGTTATGTTATGTTATTGTTCTTTCCTTATTCTGCCTTTATTATACCTTTTTTGTAGTCTGTTTCACGGTACAATACCTTCCTTTTTGGAAGGGCCTTCACTCATAAATCAAAATCTACCATCGCTTGGTTTCCTCAGATCTAGCCATTACTGCAACAATAATTATTAGATACACTGTTGTCTTTGCCAAGTTTGTAAATTCCTATTTGATTGATACCAAGGTATATTAATTCCATTTGAAGCTCATGACGGAGATTCATTCCGTGAGTTTTACCTGAGCGCCAAAGTAACGAAAACAAAAAATCATCAAATTCATAGGAAAGGGAGGCTTGCAAGCTTTATTTATCCACGAGGCAAAGCAAGCCATGCAACTACAAAGTGTGTGTTGAAAAGAAGAGGCATAGTTATTGGGAATTCTAGCAACAAACACTTTCCATTGACACAGATGAGAAGAGGGGAGAAAATGGGGTCAGAGAAAAAATTGAATTGCCCCCAGGAAAAAATTTTGAGTGCTACGCCCTTTTGAAAAGTAGAATTTAAACTGCTGCTATCACTAATTTTTGTGTGGAGAGGAGATACTGAACTGAAAAACTGAATACAATAAATAGTATCATAGCTTTTCCGAGAAAAAGAGTAACTATATCCTTTTGACGAAAAGGAAAGGGACCTACACCTTCAGGATGCCGTTCATAGTGTGCGTTTATCGAAAGTATGGAAGCGAACATGAAATGAAGCCCTATAAAATGGCAGTTTTTCAAGGTTGGGAGAGACCACTCTCCATATTCCCCTTTTTAGTTTCTTCCCTATTTGCAAACATCATTAGATCCAGCGCTGCAATTTCTCCATAACATTCGAGCCCTTTGAACGATTTTCGTTCTCTTCATTATTCGAATTATTTTTCGTTACACCTTCTATTGATTTTGCAACGTTTATTAGTGTGTTCTATTTAACAATTTAGTATTATAGCAACTGAAGATGGATAGAGCAATATCCGAAACATGTTTTGCAAAGTGAAAATTATTGTCGTCTTTTTGCGTCGGATCTCTGATCTAATTGGCTTCAGAAATTTTAGAAGAATCATTAGATTAGCTGTTGACGAACCATTTTACTCCACTGCACAGTCTCTTCTAAATTTAACGACACGAAAGTCCGAAAGTTTATCGTTAGAGTTATCCTTGCTTATTCAGAAAATGATGCATACAGCCCAGTTATTGACAATGTCGGCAGATTGCGGGGCAGTCTTATTGTGGTGGAACAGGTTTGGGCGTATACAAGAGATAACCAACCGATGACTGCAAGCAACAACTTCAATCTTCGACAAGTCACCGTGCCACAAACTCTTCCACCGGTTTCAGATGGGACTGCCGACGGGGTATCATCGGGCTGCCGATGCGTTAGCAGCTGCCCCCAAGACACCCCATGCTGCCATCCCTGGGAGATTTTATTTCTCTGTAGTATTTGTGTAACTCTAACTAGTGACTGTACAAGAAGCACGGCAGTATTGACAATTTAGCTGAATAGTAGGACGTAAAAAGATGAAACAAGAAGTCCGTTAAATTAATTTTATTTTAATCATGCTTAGAAAGAATTTTACGTGACTAAGTATCAAGAAGAGTTCATAGGGACGAAATCTTTTCGATACTTAGTCAAGGAAAAGATAGCATTTTAGAATAAATCATGGAAAATGAATATACACTCAGGGTACAAAAGTAATGAAACGAAGGGCCTAAAATTTCATTTTCAAAAGTGGCGTATAATAGTATTCGAAAAGCTTACAATTGTTTCTCCATGGAAGTGATAGCTGACGTGACTAAAACGAATTCATATGTAAATAAACGCTTGTGTTTTCGAAACATGCTAGACTTTCAGCTATTCTTTTGTAATGTAAGGAAAATAAGGAAATATACTGTATATTCGTCCTATTAGTCATTGGAAAAATATACAGATAATACTACGAATCAGAGAAGTTTTTGCCACAAACACTGTACGATCCCTGGTTTCATAACTTCTAATGAAACATGTTAGAGCACTTCACTCCCCTGCCAATAAGTTTCAAGCGTCCGTCACCCTTTGCTATCATTTTTACCTCTGCTTTTTCAGTTAAAAGAGCGACGTACATCACCATTATCAAGCCCAGTTGATGCTAGCAACGAAGATTCAAATGAATCTGAGTCTACTGAATCAGATGAACGGAAAGAAGATGAGACGAAGCTACCACCGAATCCCACCTCAGAAGCCTCAGAGAACGACTAAGATCTACAGATGAGAAAGAAATGCGAAATTGGTTGTAGAAAGATAGTTATATTTGCAGAAAGTTAGTATATAGCAAAAGGAACCGAATAGAAACTTGTAAAAATGAGTACTTGAGAAGAAGGTATTTATACCATTATTTGTGGAGATTTATATTAGGGAACTTGAAGCTCTCTATCTTTCCTCAGGATAGTTGTTAGAGAATTATACTTTAAAAAAAAACAAGGCTTAGCTTCGGTTATAAATACTTATGAAATCAACTCGACGAAATTTTCACACACTCAAAAGCACATGTTGCACACGCTATCTGGTACGATCGTTCGAAGGTTCTAGATTGAAGTCTCGAATTAAAACAGAGGTTTTTATGAAACCTGTAAACAGTTCTAATTAGATATCTAAACTACAAAAGTGCGCGCGGGTACTGCAGGATTTCGCAATAATTTATTGCTAAGTGAATAAATGTTTTTTTATAAGAAGCTTGCGTATAAGATACATGAGGCTGAAATTAGGCATAAATTAAGAAATATTTAAGAAACTCAAGCAGGCTGAGTTTTAAATAATAACTTGCAAAAGCTGTTTTTAATAGTAAATGTGTGATAAAACCAGCAAGAAAATAGAATGAAAATCCAATTACATGCCTCACAAAACCTGGGCATCCTTTTTCTTGCATCACAATTGCTTAATCTGGGTTGTTATTATCATTGGAAGTCTTACACATAGGAAACATGTAAGGCTGGATCTGAGAAAATACTAAATAAGCATTCTGGCTGAAGTCAGAGAATTTGTTTCTTATAGAAAAACGTGTAAACAGAGACTTGTGAAAAATCGGTGGTTTTGTCGTATGTCTTTGGTATTCTTAAGAAGTGAGCCCCATTTCTTTCCGTGTTGAATTTGTCATTGGTAACTTACATATGTTACTGTCGCTGTAAAATAGGAGTTAATGAGTCTTTTTAATATGAAATAGCTTTAGATTTCTTGACGGAAGAAAGCTGCAATGCTGCTGAAGTGATTTCTTGTCGTTGCCAACAGGACATTTGTGAAATCCTGAAAGAAGACATGTAGATAAATATATACAAAACTTGATATCATATATAACTATTTACAAATATGACGGATTGATAACGTAAACGTAGGTTAAGCGTAAAGCTTGAGCTTTTATGGAAGTTGTAGAACGTGAACCGAACTGAACTGGGTTTGATATGTACAATGCTCTACAGAACAGTAAAATAGTCTCCAGGCTACTAGAGCCATTAGTTCTCAGTATTTGACAACATTGTCTTATTGTCTTTGCTGTATTTACTAGCACTTTATGTCAACAATTCTTAATAAAAGTTGTCAGTAAAACAATTCGAATCCTTTATGGAAATGCTTTGGGTCAGGGCAATGGAGAAGGGGGCAGGTAAGCAAAGTGCCCCAGGTTCTAAAGGTTTAGGGCCCCCATAAGCCTCTTGGCTTCAAAATCTTTAGGACATTATAAACAAAGAGTTTCATACAGCTTCTCCCATTATCAAGCATAATCATGTCAAGTGATTTCCTTCCCTGTGAATGGACTCTAGTGCTATGCCCACATTTTTCTATTAGTGCAATGGATGCTGCGGTATGTAAATGCAACACGAGCTGTCTCAAAGCTGATAATAGACTTTTTCCATAGTATATTCTCCTCCTTAATAACACACATGCATTAGGGACTAAATTAAGGAATGATTTATAAGTCGAAACTGTAGATCCGTAGTTGAGGTAAACATGAACATGCAAATAGTGCATATCTAGTTATTCAAAGTAGTTCATTAACTACCACCAGCTTCTCCAAACATGCATGAAATGGGCCATTAGATTAGTACATATACCGAAGGCAAAAGCCACACCCTGTTTGATTCTATTTGTTATACATCATTACTATACAGCACTTCTAGCTTATCAGTAAAACACTCACCAGTGTGTCACAAAGACGGATCACACCCATAGGCATCGCGGCACCTGTAGAATAGGGTGGTCCAAATTCAAAGATTTTCCGATGAATTGGAAACCTTTATATTTACCAACAGCAAAAGTCAGAGAACTTTCTGACGAAACATTAAATTTCCGAAAATTGGACGATTACCGAAGCAGTTAGGGGACCATTGCCCCTGCCCCCCTCGGCCACGACGTCCCTGGTGACACCCAAATTTTGTTATAAAAAAATGAATCTGATTTTAGGCCCTGATGGATCTTTGAATCCATTGTACGCCCCTGAAAGTTTTCGTTAAGACGGTACCAATGATTGAGCATCTTATGACGGCCCTACGTACACGCTTTTTATTTCATAAGGAAACTACAATACTTGCCAAGAGTCTCTGGGACACTTTCAAAAAATTATGAAAAACTATAGCCTTCTGAGCATTTCAATCACTACGCCTTCTACGCACCCCCCTTAAAAATATTTCCGTTACCGCATGTACTTCTCTCAAAAACCAACATTGTTTAGGGGGAGGAGGGGACGAATGTGCCGTCCAGATTAAAGATTTGCAAAGTGTCCCAGGACTTTTGGCGAGTATTGTAGCTCAAGGCCTAGTTCTAAAAGTTCCTTATTTTTGGGCCGCTTTTTATCAAATTCTAGTGCTAATGGTCCCTTAATAGTTCCTTAATTTTCACTGCACATATAGTGCCATAAAACCGGTACAAACATTAAGAAAAATCAATATTCTGAATTTTACTTTTTATTTTGGCTATAACTCCAGATAAAAAGCACATATAAGGTAGGAAGGAAGTTTCATAAATGTATCTATGTAAGTTGCTAATAGAACCGGCTTCCAAATTCTTGATTATTCGCAATTAAAAAGATTTGAAATCGAAAATTTCCTTGGATTTTTCTCCATTAGTAGCATAAGCTCCTTAAAATATTTTAGCCGTCTACATGTAGGTTCCCATAAAGTGGTTCCTTATAAGATAAAAAGCGTGTGTGCTGTTATATCATTGAGGACTGTCTTTTGCTATATTCTCTTGGCACATAAAATAGATCATTGCAAGTTAGATGGGCGCTTGTCATAGTTTTGAAAGTTCATGCATTGAAGTAAAGTCAAATTCGCGCAAGTCGGATAGCTTCGGACTAGGCAAAATAGGCGACTTATGCGAAGTCCGAATAACACACTCACGCATTTTTTTTTATAAGCAATTTCAACTCGGGCTCAGTACTAAAAACTGTTTAGCTGGAAGGCAAATTTGAGTATTCAAAATTGCTTAGCAATTGCTTAACTTTTTGTTCGTGTATTTTTCGAAAATAGATTAGAGAAAGGTAAATATAGGGCCATATAAACTGAAAACGGTTTGATAAGTAATTGAGGGCAGATGAGGCTTGCACAGGTTATTCCTGTTAATAAGATGGCGTCAGTTCATATTTCCTGTTAAGTACTAAAAACACAATTTTTCAAATTGCTTAGCAGTCTTCAATCCAGTACTAAAATTGCTTAACTTTTTGCCTTGCTGAGTACTGCCTTGCTTATAAAGCAGTTGCTTATTTTAAAAAATGCGTGTAGACCAATAATGGCCACCTGAATTTTCCGACTTATACGTAGTCGGGTATTTTCGGATGTAGCAGAGGACATAAAGAGTAAAAAAAACTAAAGCTTTTAATAACAGCTTCGATTATAAAAGCAACAGTTACGCTATGTTTAACAATAGGCAATAATATTTAATTGAAATGGTCGTTTATTGATTACACTTTCCGCTCCGCAAATGTGTTACTCCTATTTATATGTGTTACTCCTAATACAAGAAATAGCCAAAATCTCCAAATCCCTAAACATAGGACTGAGCACTATAAAATAAGCTTTCATTACTCAGCTCTTAAGGAATGGAATAATACGCCTAGAGAAATACGTGAGTTGCCAACAATAAATACTGTCAAAAGGCAACTGAAATTGTATATGAAGAGCAAGACATAACTAAACACAACCCCCTGGAAGAACAGCTCCACGCTAAATAGGTTTTGTTTTATTATCCAATTTAATAGCTACTTTTCGTTACACATAACTTAATTCGTAGATTGTTTTTTTTCTGTAATTCTGTAATTATGCTGAAGGGTTTTGTGTATAAAACTTGAATATGAATATTAAAGTTTGCAACCAGACTAAAGTTGATATTAGAATTCGGAGAAAATATCACTCTGCACATTTATCTCGGCTCTATTGACATCAAAATAAAAATCCGACTTACACAATGCTATATAAGATAAAAATGTTCCGACTTACACAAAGAAAAAGTATAAGATTTGTAGCAAGCGGACTGAGACCCCGCAAATTTGTCCGACTTGTAAATTATCCGACTTAAGCGAGTTTGACTGTAATAATGATACTAATATAAACAGCTTATTTAAACTATAATAGCACAAGGTCAACTATAAAGAAAATACGACAACAATATACTTATAAATATCCTAAATTTACAATAAAACTTTTGTATCATTTGAAGCTGCAATGAAGAGGTATGGTTGTAATATTTCTTTTGAAGATTTCTTTCGTTGAAGATTTGTAATGCACAATTGCGATTTTTCGTAGGGTCTTTCACCCAATAAGACCACATAGTATGTGTGCTTTTTTGCCCTTGTCAATACAATAATATCCTTAGGCTGCGTACAGGCTAACGGCTAGTCAATAATTGTTTGCTAGTTTTGTTGATTGCCAACTCAGTATTTCAATTGCCTGTTCAAACATACCGCCTGTAAGAGAGTGCTCCGAGTAGGAAATCCCAAAGAAAACTGCAGAAAAAGCACTCATATACATATCAAAATGTATCACCTAGGCCTTGCTGAAAATCAGCATATGAATTTTCAGATGATTGCATTATCGGTAGTCAAGAAAGGTATGGATCCACCCAATAAAGTAGGATTGGATAGACGGCAACTCGCAGAGTACGAAGAGAAGTTTTTCAATAAATACAAGACTGAAAAACCGAACATTTGATATCATTTTGATGGCTGTGGCTCCAAATTTGCAGAAGTAAATCCGCCATTCAACGCATGACTATCTCCCCTAGCATGGGCGGATCCAGAGCTGGGCTTTGGGGGCAATATACCGTTTTCTAACTAGAAAAGGAGCATCCTTGTACTCAAAAAGGGTATGTCCCGAATTTCAAAGGTGTGGTTTAAAAAGTTCTCCTGGGGTGGCGCCTCTGACCCCCATTTTCTTTACTTTTCTCTAATAAAAAAGTCTCCTACCTCCGGCCATTTCGGCTTCATTTCTATTTGTTCGTTGCTGTAAGCAATCTGTTGTAGTTGAAGCATTAACATTCTGTTGATATTTTCAGAACGCAATAGCTACTACCTTTATGCACGTCGTACCAGTTTGGTCAGCAGTTGTCATGCGCAGCCTTGTTTTGAAATATTGCGAGGCAAAAGCCAAGATGGCGGAGGGATCTACGTCTCTTTTCTGAGCACTTGCAAATTTGTATCTCCGTCAATCGCCTTTAAACCGACCACCACCCTTACGAGTCATATCATATGCAACGCAAAAAATATCATTTTATCGTCTTAACATGAAAGTTATTCTACTTGTGTCATTTTTACGAGGATGCTAACCAATAAAAAATGCCTAGCACAGAAGGCCATCACAAGTCCTCAAAGAAGCAGGCAAAATCAAAGAAATCAGCGCATAAGAAGAAGCACAAGAAGTCATCGAAGTCAAGTAAGCAGGAGAAGCAGCAAAAGAGTTTGAATCCAAGTAGTGGAATTAAGCAGTTGCAAGTTTACGAGAGCTTGTCTTCTGGTGAATTATCACCGGGTGAATTGTCTGAAGACAGTGTCGCAGAGGAGCAAGCCTCTCCGGGCGCTACTAAGAATCACACGATAGATAAAAAGATAAAGAAAAAGGGTACGGTAAAAAAATATAAAGAGTACCATGAAGAAGAGTCAAAAAAGGTTAAAGATTCGACAAAAGAAGAACACAAGCACGTAAAGAGGAAGAAACGAGCCACTGAAGACGGGTGGAGTAGTCCCAAATCTCCCAACAATGATAATCCTCGGGAATCGAAAAAATCTAGACTCACACGAGAAGATAAGAAAAGTTATGTTAAAGGTAGATTGTATAATTCACCACACCAAGAACTTTTGGAGCATAGATATGAGGAAGGCTGGCGAGGGGGAAGTCCTCCAAGAGGAAGGTCCCCTGGCCAAACTTGGGACCGCTCACCATCACCAGATATATATCAAGGAAGCAGAAAAAGGAAATATCCTCACCATCACCCCTCAAGTCCAAGAAGATCACCATACAGGGTGAGACCAACTCATAGATATGTTAACACACATGGAGGAAGGTCACCATATCATGAATACTCGCCACCTAGTCACAGACGGTCTTATTCACCTTATAGTTACTCACCTGGTCGAAATCGAAGATCTCCATCATATGACAACTATTATCAAAATAGAAAAAGTAGTTATCACTCACCATACTACAAAAGATCACCTTCCCCACAAAGAGCCTCTCCAAGGTACTCTCCTTACAGAGGAGGTATAGGAAATAAAAGCAGAAGGAGGTCAATTTCACCACAATATAGTGGTAGTGGCAGACATGATTATTCCAGGAAAAGTCCATCTCCATATTATGGCAAAGGTCCAAAGAAAAGAAGTGAAAGAAATGAGAGTTTTTCACATACTAAAAGGAAATCACCCACCAGAAAGCTGAAGGAATCTGGTAACCAAAAGTTGCATTACAAGGACTCTAAGGATTCTCAATTACACAAAGATGATGTTTATGGTGAGAAAGGTAAGGTTAAGCCTGCAGAAAAGAGTAAGCTGTATGCTGACACAAAGCAAGGACAGTTAAAAGTTGTTTGTGAGGAGCTTACATCATCTCCAGTCACACCAGTGCTTGATGAAGTAGATAAAGGGAAATCAAAGGATTCAGCTCCACCGCCTCCACCAAAGTCACCAAAGCTCCCTTCACCACCACCACCACCTGCAGATGATGTACCACCACCACCACCACCCCCTGTACCTGCACCACCTCCAATGCCAAGTGAGCCCCCACCTCCAGTTGCAGCTGCACCCTTGCCTTTGCCTCCAGTTATTCCAGGCTCTGGTAGCAGTCCAAGTGAATCAGAGGGCTCATCTACATCTATAGGCTCAAGAAGCCCAGGAAAAGCATCAGAAG
Source organism: Cassiopea andromeda (assembly GCA_018155075.1). Taxonomy (NCBI): domain Eukaryota; kingdom Metazoa; phylum Cnidaria; class Scyphozoa; order Rhizostomeae; family Cassiopeidae; genus Cassiopea; species Cassiopea andromeda. The sequence goes on from WIPJ01001061.1 coordinate 77,600, forward strand.
GGGCTGAGAAATCAGATGAATCCAACTCCAAAAAAGAACAAGCAGAAGATGCTGCAGTGAGTAAACTCACATCCAGCACAGTTCTGCACCCTTCTCTAGCTGAATGGGGTGAAAGGTGTGTTGATGTTTTTGAGATTGTTAAACAAACTGGTGAAGGCACTTTTGGCCAAGTGTATAAAGCCAGAGACAGAGCAACTGGTGGGTCATCTTTTCTTGTTGTCTTGAGTTTTTGTTCACTTTGTATACATTTCTGATAGTGACATATCATATATAGATACACACATCTTAATTTGTTGATTCAGGTCAGAGTCAGGGAGCAACTCTGCTGATGTTGGCCTGCTCTACCTTAAGTAATTTCAGTGTAATCTAGAGTATGCCAATAATGGATTTTCATACTCAGCTCTTAAAACCTGGAATCAAAACCCTTAAGCATTAGAGAACTTCTCACACTTTTGTCACTTCAAATTACAATTGAAAATTGATTTGCTGAAAATAAATCAAGCACAACGCCCTGGAAGAAGAGCCTAGGGTTTATTGTAATTTTTCTTTATGATGTTGGACTAGACCATTCTCATGTACTTAGATTATTATGATGTATTGTTTAGTTTATTTTAATATACCTGAAGGTTATTTGCGTAAAAATAAGTCAATATGAATATGAATAAGTAGTAACTAAGAAAAGCTAATTTAGATCAAAGGCAAACCTTAAATGGCATCAGCAGCTATATCTTTGTCTTCTTATAACTATACCTTAAATCAACTATATCTTTGTTGATTATGACTGGGTTTACCTCTATAAGCATTTGGAGTTTCCTTCTAGACAGTATACTCTCAGCTTACTAATAAATGCCTTAGTTTGTGTACTTATTTCACCTAGCAATGCAGCCCATGAAGCTATCATTACAATTTTGTACTATTTTTGATGATCATTGACTAATTTTCACAAGCAATTTTACAGTGCTTATAGCAAATTTACAGTGCTTATACTAATTTCGGTCTAACCCTCTCCCTAAGAGAAAGTTAATGAGCAATGCACACAAGAAAAGTAATGAAAAAGGCATTGGTGCCATAACTTTTGATAATTCCAGTGATATTGACAACATTTAAGCTGCAAAATGGCACAATCTCCCTCATTTTTTGAATATAGCTATTTTGAAGTAGGCACTTGCATCAATTACTTCTAACAAGTCTAATTGCTCTTTAGTCTAATTTTAGCTATGCTCTACCCTTTCAGATTCTACTTTGGTCTCTACAGCATAGATATTAGTCATAAATTTGTGTAAGGAAAGTAATCTTGAAGCCATACTCAACACATACCCTCTGAAAATAGAATTTTATTTTAAAAATTTTAGATGAATTTTGAAGATGAATTTTAGGAGCTATGGAAAATAACCATCTCCATTTTTGTGGTATTTTGATAAGCCTATATGTATACTTTAACTTGGCAAAAGATTGAGTTGTTATATGCTTGGCATAAAAAGTTATTAGCATTTGTATCTTTGCATGTGATGAAAAATTGAAAATTCATACATCCAACTTTGAGTCAAAACTTGAATATTTTCCACTTATAACTCAGTGATTTTGATATCCTTGTTGGATTCTTCACCATAAGAAATAGTCAACTTGAAATTTTTAGCTCAATTCCTAAATTTGATCAGCATTTATCATTTATCATCAAAAGAATAACAGAGAGCATGAAATTTTGGTGGCAGTGCTGAGGAAAAAATTCAAAAAAGGGTCTGGGACCAAATATTAATATCTTAGCAATGGCTTGAATTTTAGAGTAAAATTTGGCACACAACCTTCTCTATGGAGTAGAAACTCATGTGCCAAAATCAGCCAATTCTGAGGGGGTTGGTGACATGATCATTTCATTTGGCATGGAATGGCCCTTATCATAGTTTTCAAGTACTGTTTGTGCAGATTCTAACACTTCTATATGAATAGTCATATTGCAATGAACTGTAGCCTTAGCCTAGCATTGGTTTTGCATCCTTTCATGAAATGTGGGGTATACTTTTGTTTGATAATGATAAAAGGATCAATCATGATTTTTTATTTGTGGCATCACACTTTGCTGTTTTAATCAAAAGCATTTTAAACATTGTTTCTTTGATTTTTCTAGGTGACATGGTTGCTTTGAAGAAAGTAAGAACAGACAAAGAGAGGGAAGGATTTCCAATCACAGCTGTTCGGGAAATAAAGATCCTCAAACAGTTAAACCATGCTAATATAGTTATTTTAAAAGAGGTTGTCACAGACAAACCTAATGCACTAGATTTTAGGAAGGATAAAGGTAAGATTTCTGAGAATTTGATTCATCTGCAGCTTGCATATTTTTTCTCTCCATATTTTTCATTGATTACAGTCCTCATTTAGAATTGTAAGAAAATTGACATTACCAAGTCTCCTTTTGCTGCAGACACTATGGCCACATCAAGAATTCATTTAGAGTAGCAAAGATATTAAAGTATCATTCTGTAGTTAGTATTTTGGCAAAAATTTTCCTTAGATATTTTTATCATAGCATAATTTACATGGAGCACTTCCCCTGTATTTTGTGATTCACATACTCTAATCAATCAAATGATTTTGAGGGAGATTCAAGTTGATATTGCCATGTCAAAAGTTCATGCCAAGTAATGAAGATATCAAATATCATTCTATACGTAATCTTTTGGTAACAACTTTCTTCAACTATTTTTATCATAGCATAATTTACTTGGAATACTTCCTTTCTATTTTGTGATTAACATATTCTTACCAATCAGTAAATGTGCGTAGAGATTCATATTGATTTTGATGCCATGCATATGTTGCGATGTTTTTTGTTTCCTTAAAGTTTCTTCTTGCTTTTCCATGCAAGTTTTCTTCTTACTCTTCCACAAATATGTTGCAGGGGCATTTTACTTGGTTTTTGAATACATGGAGCATGATTTGATGGGATTGCTGGATTCCGGCTTAGTCTCCTTCTCTGAAGAGCATATCAAGTCAATGTTCAGGCAGATAATGGAAGGCTTGAATTACTGTCACAAAAAGAATTTCCTTCATAGAGATATTAAAGGCTCAAATATTCTTATGAATAACAGGTGTGTGATCACTGAGTACCAGTATTTTTGATGTTTAAAAATAATATTTGTGATTGTCTCAATAGAGGTAACAGTAAAGTCACATGTACTCTTATATACGGGGGGGAGTACCTGTTAGAGAGGGCTTTTTTGCATGGGCCATTGGTATATGTGGTATGGTGGCCAGTTCATTTTATGCCAATCCGTTAGTGAACATTCAGCCAAGGTTCAAAAGTGTTTCAAACTATTAATCCAACCACTGTACTATCCCACTTATGTTGTTTGATTATTTTGCTCAATGTCTCAAAAGTTAACAAACAACCCTACCCAAACTGAAAAAGCTCAGAAACGTTTGTAATTTGCAGTTTTAATTTTCGTAGTTAACACTCGAAAGAGTCTTGACATTGAACACCATTGCAACACTACAACAAACGTGCAGTTTGCATTAATTATTGTTTTGACTTCACCTTGTTTTGATGAAGTTCAATCAACTTAACTGTTTGCAAATCTGAACATAGTCATTCTAGGAAAAGAGAATGCCTTGATCACTTTGTTAGGGCTCTAAAGTATTTTAGATTGAAAATCGATTGACATTGGCAAGACAGGAAAGGACATCCTTCGCAGCATTTCTATCCTGTTAACCTCGAATTTGAATGAAAGCAGTGACCTCTTAATGAAGTACATGTATATGTTGTTTGACCAAAAGCATGATAGAGAGGCAGCAGAAATCAAGATAGTGTCCCCTTTTGTCATTATAATGGCCCTTTTTATTGTACTCTCCATGTGAGTGAACTATTTACTTCACCTTGGAAGCAAGTTTTAAAAAATTTATTACCTAAAAAGTTTGAGAAACATGTATAAAACTTTTGGTAGCAAATTGGCCAGAAAATTTAAGAAACTGCCTACCAGCACTGGACCTTATTTTCTTATAAAAAAAACCTTGTAGACCTCATTCTGTTTTATTTCATTACAGATTCATCAGCTATTCTTATGCCTAAATTACGTCTTGCTTATTGTGGAAATCTTGTTTCTTTTAAGGGGTGAAGTCAAGTTGGGAGACTTTGGCCTGGCAAGGCTATTTGAAAAAGAGAATGAAGGGTACTTGGCTTTCTTGTTTGAATTAATTTGTGTAAGATCCATTGGGCGACTCAGTTTCGTTGCAGATTCATAAAGCTTTAGCAATCATTTTTATAAATACTTTTCTTTCACTCAAGTGCAGTTTCTCTGGTTACAATACAGTTTCTATCAAAGGATGATTAGGTATTCGACAGATGTAATTAATAGGATTTTATGAGTCATTTCATCAATACAATAATTCACATTACTCCTCCCATCACTTTAAAATATTTTGGAATGTCCGTTTAGCTCATTGCTCTACAATGTGATGAACTTATGAAACTCAGTGTGCTCGTTGGCGCCGACTAGTAAGGGGGCGATTGCAGATTTTTAAAAATTTCACCACCTATTTCCAGCTATTAAAAACCTCCCCCCAACTAAGCAAGTTTGAAAGAAATTCAACCCCCTATTTTACTAGCCTAGAGATTTCAAAGGTTTGAAAAGGATAGGTACATAAAATGAGTTTGCTTTGTGAACGCAGATCAATATTAAAAAGTAAGGAAATCAAAGCAATTAACCTTATACTCATACAATGTTAACAAGCAATTGCAATACTTTTGACATATTTGGGTCCCCTTACTGCCTATTGAACATTGGCCCCTCCCATCTATTAAGAGGCCCGCTAAATTGTGCTTTTTAGCAAAAATTTTAACCCCCGTCCTTATTATACCCAATGCTGTTCGGTGCCAAAGAATAACTGCTTAGCTTTTTACTTGTCTCTCTGTGCCCCTGTAGGCTCTAAGCATGTAGACGATCTCAAGATGTCTAATTTTTTAGGCGACCATACACGAATCGAGTCATAACTCTGTGGTACAGACCACCTGAGCTTTTGCTCGGGGAAGAACGGTATGACCCATCAGTTGATGTTTGGAGTTGTGGGTAAGTCAAAATATTCACCACTTCTGAAGATTACACAAATAACACTTATATTTTAAAATCAACAAGTGAAACAGGCCTTTCAATGAGTAACTCGGACGCGCGCTGCCGATCGTGCGCTTAGGCTCATTTGCGCGCGCTATTTTGAAAAAAAAACACACACTTTTGTCAATTAATGGAAGATAAATCAGTGGTCGGGAGCCTATGGCTCGAGAGCCACATGTGGCTCTTTTCAAGACTGCATCTGGCTCTCTGGCTCGTAGAAAAATCTTAGCAGACTTATTCAAAGCAGTGCAAAACAGTGAATTACCTCCAAAAAGGCCTTCGAAAGTTACCACTTGTGTCATCTTCTATTGTCATATAGCCTGAATTGCCAAGTTTGTTTCGAATTAGAAGATTTTGTGGTCCCACGCGACACCAATGTCCAACTGTATAGCTCTCATGGAAAGCCATTTTTAAATATCAGGCTTCCATGGCTCTCTGAGCCAGAAAGGTTCCCGACCTCTGATGTACATAAACGGTTGTCAACAGTCTAAAGACAGGCTTAATTGTATGCAGCTCATACCACCCATCATGGCAGCTGTTCATAATGCTTGAATGATAAAGCTATTACTAGCAAGTGATTGGTGTTTTCGTTAACCTTGTGCTTACTTTATATTGTATCTTTATTTAGCGTGCATTTTATTTAGCATCCATGTACAAGATTTTTGAAGACAGATACTTGATTCTCAGGTGCTGCAATACACAAGGATGAAATAAAAGGTGTATCATGAGAAAGTGGGATGGAATCACTCTCTAAACAATGAAAAGAAAATCTTTGCGTGCGTTGCAAAATTAGCGCGTGGTGCATGTTGGGCGCGTCTGCGCGCTCGCGAGCGATCGCGCGCGTCCCATTGAAAGGCCTGTTGACAGTTGCAATGGATGTTTGAGGGTTTGGCCTCCAAATGGCCATAGAGGTAGAAAAAATTGTTTTCTACAATTGTACCTAGTTTTAGCAGCAATTCAGGTCAGCGGAAGTTCCTTGAGTAACTCTCTGTTGTATATGTAAAAGTCGGCCTGTGGCGATAAAGTTTTGGTTTATAATGATCCTGAAGACTTGAAGATAAGATGTCATGTATCATATATAAGTTTTTAAATATTTAAGTGTCTAGAATTAAAGTTCTTTAAAAAACGCACTCTTGTAACGAGCTTTAAGGCTGTGAAATTTCATAATTATTTCCACCGGCTTGGCATCGTTCTCGTTGTACACGTTTTTTTTCTTATAAAAATTTCCATAAGAAGCATGAGACTGAAATTAGGCAAAAATTAAGAAACATTTAAGAAATACAGGCAAGCAGAATTTCAAATAATAGCTTTCAAAAACTGTTTTTAGTAGTAAATTTCTAATCACACTAGCAAGAAAATAGAGTGAATGTCCATTATATGCCTCACAAAACCGGAGCATCCTTTTTCATACATCAGAATTGCCTAATCTGGGTTGTTATTGTCATTGGAAGTCTGTAAATTTAAGAAGCATTTAAGATTGGATTTAACGATATATTAAAAAACATACAGGCTTAAGCCAGAGCATTAGCTTCTTATAAAAAAAACGTGCATTCATTTAAAGTCATGTCCACACTACACACACTAGCCCAGGCTCGCCAAGTTTTCGAAAACCTGGGCCTGGCCTATGCTCGTGTGGACGCGAAAAACCTTGACTCGACCTAGGCTAACATGGCCCAGGTTTTGAGTAGGGCTCGGCCTTGGCTAGCTTGGCCCAGGTTTTGAGTAGGGCTCAGCCTAGGCCGAGCCCCGATTCGTGTAGTGTGGAGGGAAACTAGGGCCGAGCCCCGTTTTGATAGCAATCGCACATGTGTACAGTGTGTAGTACACTGACGAGAAAGTAACAATTCGTGAGAAAATTGGAAAGCAGGTAGTTTTCTTCTGATTACTGCGAGTGTTTTGAGAAAATCAGAAGAATGAGTGCATTTGCTACTGACCATGGAGCAATAATAATCATTTCAGCCGATGAAACAGTTCAACATCATCGCTTAACATTGCCTTACAAACAGAACACATGGCAAAATCTCAAATTTAGGGATTTCCCATCTACCAAAAATTTCACGCCAGCAGTCAATCATGTTTGTTGCTCACATTTTATGTTAGGACGCGGGTTGCATCTTGGGCTCAGCCCATTTTAGGATTTGTAGTGTGAACACAATATACACCTGGGCCGAGCCTAGGCCGAGCCTAGGCCGAGTCTGGGCTAGTTTTGTTGTGTGGACACAGCTTAAGGCCTGTTTGCTCGATCATTGGAACATGTTAAAATAATGATGGCTACTCAAATTTCATGTTGTAATAGGATGTGATCGTGTTGACGGCCTTCTCAAGGCACTTCAGTTTCAATTTGTATTTAGCAATCACTTTCCTCTGTATCAAATACCTATCGTAGACTTCTGGTACAGCATGAAAGTTTAGAAGCCATCACTCTTTAAGGCCCCATTCACACTATACCGGATTCATCACATATCGGATTACTTCCTATATCAGATAGGCCTTCCATCCACACCAGACTGGATGAATCCGATATGCTCAGTATCGCTTTTGCCGAGTGACATCACTTTGCTGTGAAAGTGGTATGTATCGGATTACTTTCGATATCGGATCACTTTTGACCTAGTGTGAATGCATGAATCCAATACATTGTCGCTCCGGAAGCTCTCTCTGAGCTGCAGTCAGCTTTGTTTTTGAGCGTCAATCAATTTTCAAGCAGTGACGGTTGCCATGAAAAGCTCCTTTAAACAAAAGGCTTAGTGACATGATGAAGCTGAGCGGAGTAGTATAAACAATTTAAAATTTTGATATCGGATTGGGTCAAGAATGTGGTACAAGATGAATCCGATATAATATGAATGGGGCCTAAATGTGTTCGGAAGGCAATCATGTAAACCGCCACTTACGTAGCTTTTCATTGTTTGAAATCATAGGTTGATATATTTTTAAGTAGTAACTAGATTTGATGCTCTTTTATTTCTCTACTGTTTAGCTGCATCCTTGGTGAACTGTTTAGAAGAAAGCCATTATTTCAAGCAAACCAAGAAATGCAACAATTGGAATTAATATCGTATGTTCATTTGAATTTCCATATATTTATTTTGACAAGAATTGAGTTTAAAAGAATATTGAAGCTAAGAAGCACTGATAGTTAAGAAATATTTAAGAATCATGCAAGGCTCAAGCTTCATCAAAACTGATAGTTTTGTGTTCTTGAATTATAGTACTGTTTGTAGATTAACTTTTACACTATAGATACAATATTTATTATTATTATCTTTATGATGAAGTAAGTTATCAACAAAGATATGAATACATTCCTTTGATTTTCATCCCATTTTACGCCTACAATTCTTTGGAATACATTCTTTTTTATAAGAAAAATATTATAAGAACACGAGCATGAAATTTGATGGAAAATTAAGAACAAGGCCGAGCCTGAAGCTTTGTCATATAATACATTTTTGGAAAAAGATGCAGAAGCTTTTCTCTAACAAATGGACACGAAATGCCCTTTCCTTGTTAAGCTGAGGAAAATTGACAACCATGAGACTTTTTTCTTCCATTTTCAAAAATTAGTTGCTCCTTGCGCAACTAGGTAAATTATTTGTAAACTTTTTCAATAAAGAGCATTAATATTCAAGAGCGGCCATCTTGCTGGAAACGTTTCGCTCTCAATCAATCAAAACATCCAATGTTGTCTTGTATATTGTCTTTCTATTTCTAAATGGCCTACACGCTACTAATTTTGGAACAAATTGGGAACAAATTAGGAATAATTCAGCCTCAAAAGTTGGGGAAGTTTAAGAACAGCCAGCCTGCGCCTCAATTTTACTAGTTCTTATGAAAAAGAATGTAATTTATGAATAATGTAAGGCTCAAAACAAGAACGAATTAAAAACATTGAGGTTCAATGAGAAGTTAGGCATTCTTACAAAAGGTTTTGTGTGTATGAAGCTTTGCATTTCCGTGTGGAGATATTATTACCCCAATATTAATGTTTTCTTTGAATATGTAAAATGATGATGATGATTATTGTTGGTAAGCAATTGCCCCCTCACCCCCAGGTACCCCCTCACCCCAGACACCCACCACTGATTAGACATGTTCATGAATTGTGTTTTACTGTCAAGCTCTCGTGTTAATTTTCTGCAGTAAATTTTAAGTAGATTTCCATGTTCATCCCCCTTTACTATCCAGCATTATGAAAGTGACTTTGCGGTCATGAATTCTAAAAATTATATGTCTTTTTTTGAAACTCTTATCCATGGTTGATTGATTTACAGTCCTTCAGGTTCGTGACGAGCTATTTCATTGTTTTACAGTAAAATCTGCGGTACTCCAACACCTGCGATATGGCCAGATGTCATATATCTGCCGTTGTACCATACATTCAAACCAAAAAAGCAGTTTAAAAGGAGGCTGAGAGAAGAATATTGCGAGTAAGTAGATTATTTAGTTGGATTTGTGGGCCCCTTGATTAGTTCTTGGGCTGACCAGTCTAATAGCTAATACCAGGGCAGGGGCGCAACTAGGAAATTGCGAGGGCGGGCACAAATTTTTAGAAGAAGATACGGTCTATGAATATCGTTTTTCAGATTCATAAATGAAAGAAATTCTGCGGGGGTGTACTGATATTGTTGATCTGAAGACCAATGGTTCTTTTTTGCTGTTTCTCATCATAACAGGGAAGGAAAAGGGGGCCGGGCCCCCGGACAATTTTTGGGATCATGCCTTTTTACTCTTAGGGAAACGCCCTTTTTGATATAGAAAGGACACTACGAAAAGGATACTTCTGTTCCTTTTCTTAAAAGGGCAGGAGTCTAGACCCCCAGGACCACCCTGGTTGCGCGCCTGCAGGGCCCGAAAGGGATAAAATGTGCCATTGTACCTTTTTATGTAGGCCTTTCACTAGAGGAATATTACTTCCTTGTAATTATTATTGCATGTTGTATTCTTCGTGTTCAATGCTGCATTAGAAATTCCTTGATGAATGTCTGTAGCATATAACCAATGATACGATGGAATGCTTTATCGCATAGTATTATATATGTGCTGTTATAAGTTCTTCCATTCATTTGGCTTACTGGGTGTATTTTAGCTTTTTTGGTATAGTACCAGGTCTGTAGATACGCGAAGAGTTGTCGGCTCAAGCCAAGGTCATACCAAAGGACAACCCCACATCAGCGACCCTATTTTATACAGGGCTCTCACGCCTCCTAAAATATCCTAAGAAACCCTAAAATTTCCAGAATATTTTGCTGTTCTCCTAAATTTCTCCTAACTTTTTCATAAGTTGAATTCATTTTCAGCAGTTATGTTGCTTCATAAATTATTTTGTGATGTTTCATCCTAATAAGGATGGTGAAATCATAAAATCTTTCAAATTCTACCGTGAATGTATTTTTTTTTGAATTGCCATAACGACTTTTTGCTATACCAAACGTATGATGGCCATTAACCCCATTTATATCACGTCATCTGAGTGACCTTTTATCCATTATATTCCCAAAATACCACAACACTTTTCGAATTTGTCTGAAATCTACAAAACCTAAACAATGAGCGAAGAAATCTCCTAACTTCTCCAAGTATCTTCAAAAAAATTGACGTAAAAACAGTGGGAGCCCTGTTTATAACTTTAACGTTTCGTATTTGAAGAAAATTACATAACGACATATGTGATAAACTATGATATGATTTTTGTATTAATATAGTGATTCAGAAGTGTAAATAGGAAGTACCCTGTCACCTACAAATGCTTTTCATGTAGGCCCTCAAAAATTCTTTATGATGTGATGTACGATAGATACATTATAATGTGATATTTTATTGTATGATTTTATATGATGTGATGTGATATAAAATGATTTGATATGATCTAATGTGATATGATATGATGCAACATAGAGTAGTTTAATTTGGTTTATTGTAATACACTATTTGATATGATGTGATGTGATATGACACGATGATTTGGTATGATATAGTACTATATGATTTTGTATATGATGCATGATGCACTTCGGGGGATGGGCCAGCCATTGCAGACTGGGGGGAGGGATTGGATGCCACGCCCAAAAATTATGACAATTTAGTTGCTACAACTATTTCAACTTCTTGCTTAAGAGGTCCCATTCGTTAATGTTCAGGATTAGTATAGTGGTTCCCAGTCCCCCGTGATGCCGCCACTGATACACTCTGATGTGAAACTATATGATAGGTTCCTATATAGTGTGACATGTTGTAAGTTGATGTGATACGATGTGATGTGATATGGTGCGATGTGATGTGAAACGATTTGGTTTGATGTGATATGATGTGATGATTTATTGTGATGCATGATTGATTTTGTGGTAACTATCGTTTGATGCACCAAGGTATGCCCGCCGCTATGTTTGTTGATTAAGATGTCGTATGGTATTTCATGTTGAATTGAAAGAGAAACAACACGCCTTTGAAATGGCATGTCTTGATTTTGCTGGTATTAGTTTTGTTACCTGCTTCATTTTTTGCTGTCGAATTAAACCGCTGACAAGCTCTGACTTAGTAATTTTATGAGAAGTGTTCTGTTTTGTTACATTTTATTTCATCGTATTTCATCGTATTTTTCTGTTAAATCTTTATTTCTTTTGTTATGCAGTTAAAGTAACAGCCAGTTGTGCGTTGCCTAGTTTTAGTGAGACATAAAATTGTATTTCAGTTGATGTGAAAATGATATTGACTTTAGAAAAGTAAATTATAAAACGGCGGACTTTAGTGTTCTTACGCAACTTTAAAAGGGATTTATAATAGATTTTTGCATGTTTCTCTTACAGGTTGCCAAGGCATGCATTAGACCTACTCGATCAAATGTTAGCCATGGATCCTGCCAAGAGAATCCGTGCTGAAGGCGCCCTACAGCATCCATTTTTAGCCGACGTGCAACCAGACAGAATTAAAATTACTGGGTAAGATTTCTTAATTATTTCCATCTATTTTATCATTTCGAGATGCAATTTGCAGGTATTAATTTTCGCGTATCGGCCAATCTCAAATTTCTCGCGAGTCATGAATTTTAGAATTCGAAATATATTAAATGGCTAGACCAAAAGGTGCAAAGACATTCTATCTTTCGTCAAGAAAGTTAACGTTATAGAGATCGATTTGCTTCATGTACCTGGTATCAGGTTTTTTAAGGAAAATTTAGAACTGTACATAAAATCCATCGGTGCTGTGTTGGAGAATTAAATTCTGGCTGCAGATGGGATTGAAAAAATCAAAAGCAGTTGGGTTTTAAGGCACGCTAAGCCCTTTCTACCAGGAGAGACACTTAGGACCTTATACATAATGATTATGAAGCCACATTTTCGCTACTGATGTTTAGTCTGGGGGTGTACTGGTGTAACTGAAATTAATCAATGGCAAAAGTTGCAGAACCGTGCTGCCCGAATTTTAGCTGGTAGTAGCTTTGACACCCGTTACGAGCCGATGATTAAAGAACTTGGCTGGAAGACCATAGATCAGCTAATCACTAGTGAGACTGATATCATGGTTTATGAATCCCTACATGAATTAGCCCCTCAATATATGTGTAATCTGCTCACCAGAGCATCCCAGCTAACGTCAACGTGCTTAAGAAACATGCTAACTGGTTTGAGACCAATGTGTCAAGTTAATGGGCTGTTTTAACACATTGCTAATATTTGCTTTTATATTTTAAAACTTTTGTATTCTGCCAGCTTTACTTTTCAGACAGCAGTCGCCATACTGAACAGCTCTATCTAAAACTCGGTTCTATATTGCCAGCTTCTGGTCCCAGTAAGGGTAGTTTTTGGTAATTTTGGCCCCAAGGCGCTGAAAGTGTCGTTGGTCTTGCTTGAACACTTCGTGTATTAGAGCATGTGTCGCAAAGCTAGCACCCTCGATGCTTTGCTTTCAGTTGTGTTTTGCAGTTACCTAGATTTTCAACAAAGGTTATCTTGGCCTTCCATCTGTGTTCATTTATCGTTCAGTTTATGTTAGATTGTAATTATGCTTATTTGTAAATATGTTGATAGGTATTGTTTAAACAGCTTATATTGAAATCAGGTGTTTTTTCTTTCTTGTTTCACAACACCAATTGTAAGTCAGAGTACACATTTTTTTATAAGAAACCACTTTATAAGCAACCTCGTACTAGACAGCCTAAAATTTAAGACACTTACAACTACAAGGAAGGAGCTAAGAAACTTTAGACCTATAGCACATTGACATCGTCGCTTGGTTCAACATAAAGCTGAACGAAAACAATGTGCATATGACATTGCTTTAGAATTTAACTCGTACTGACGCATTTTGTTTGTTGTAGGAGACAAATAGATTGCTATATTCACGTTCTACGTACGCTGTCACAGCAATTTAGAACTAAACTGTGGCCAAAAATTAAGAAATTTTTAGTACTAGGCGTTGAGCTAGGTTTCTTATTTTAAAAAAAACGTACCACTCTGAATTGTTATACTTTACATAAGTTTAGAATGAAATTAAAACAAAATTATTTATTTCAAAGCTTGCCGGAGTATCAAGATTGCCATGAGATGTGGTGTAAAGAACGAAAGCGATTGGCACGACAGTCTGAACAAACGCAGCGCAGTGGTGATTCCTCGCAGCATGGACAGTACAGCCAGAATGCGTCATTGCCGCCACCGCCACCCCTGCCTTCGTTTTTACCATCGGAAAAAGACAGACCTCAACCAAACATTCCATCTGGTATGGGCTCCGGATTTATGACTGGCTCTTTCCTTGGATCTACCAAAGTTGCTTTAGGCCAAGTCAAATCAAACTACGAACAAGGGAGGCCCCCAAGCTCGGATTTGGGAGTCTCGGGTAATTTTATGCCACCTGTCAACTTTCACACTGGGCAGTCTTTCCAGCAGACGGGTGGTTTCATGGGCGTGGCACCGCAGGCCTATTATACCTCTAACGAATCCTCTATTAACAGCTATGGATTAAAAAGCAGCCGAGAAAGAGTTGAAACGGACGATTCGAAAATATCGCGTTACTCTTTGGGTGGACAAACGAACCAGCCAAACCGACTGCAGCAAGCCCATTATGAGCAGTTGTCTCCTGCTACTGCGGAAACGGAGCGCCTTCAACAGGGCAAGCCATTGAGTTACTCTTACAGCTCGATAATGTCGCAAAGTAAGCTCTCTGAGAAAGACTCCGCTTATAGGGAAAGTTCGAAACAAGCGCAAAGTATTGCACAACAAGTTGCGACGAAGCGATAGCTATTTGTTGAATATATTGAATTGGATAAAGCATCACGTTAAATTTGTTCGCTTCGCAAATGTATTTAGTACTTTTTCAATAAATATTATAAATATCTCAAATATATTGTCTTTTTATCTATTTGTGTTAATCTATCTCCAATTTCGAGCAATCACTACCATCTTGTTAGGAGTATGTGCCATTCAAATTCCTAGACGTTTGCACGATTTCAATTATGAAAGAATACTTCATAATTGCTAATCTTTTCTTTTCTACTCTTGTATTCAATTATTTGATTACTGTAGATTCTCAGACTTGATCTTATCCTATTACTTAATGATACTATTTGCCTACTTGAACTGACTGTTAGTTTATGATCCAACGTTAGAATCAATAATGATCGCAAGGTAGCTAAATATCATGCTCTTCTCACGAGTCTTCAAGCGAAATATATAATCATACTAAATAAGTGCTCTTGGCATTTTTGGTTCATCTTCAGATTCCTGTAACGATCACGATCGTGTATAATTATTTAGTAAGGATTCGACAGAGGCAGACATAAAATGCGACTGATCTCCAACTATAGCATCATAGATTGAATCAAAACGAGGTCATAATTATTATTTAATAATTACTAACGGAAGGAAGTATTACGTCACTGCTACATTCCATTTTATAAATGCTGCTTACATGGGCGTCGTGGCCCCTGTAGAGTAGAGGGGGGGGGTAAGTTCAATGATTTTCCGATAAAATTCGAGACCTTTGTCTTTATTAACAACAAATGTCTGAACATTTTCCCACGAAGCATTAAAATTTCAGAAAATCTGACGATTTCGAACAAATTGGGGAGGCCCTGCCCCCCTGCCACGGCGCCTCTGGCTGCATGATTTTCGTTTTGACAACAATATCCAGCAAACTATAGTTGTGAAATCATCAAATGCTGCCATAGAATGTTCATATTATGTTTACTACAGGGGAAAATTTATGATGGACATGCCATGAGATTGCAATTAAAATATTTCTTACGTAATTATTAAGCTCCGTTCTGTTTGTTTTTATGAAATACTTGCTTTTTTCTAAAACCCTAACTTTAGCCATAACACATTTCGAATCACCCGCAAGTTATTTTGGTTGAGGCACCGCTGCTAGCATAATGGCACTTGGATTTCATAATTATCGAAAATTTCTTTCTCTTCTTGAACGACTGAATTTGGATTGCAATGTGAAACAAAAAGACAAGTCAGAAGGCACCTGGCTTGGTAATCTTACTAGATTGGAAAGTACAGTAGCAAAGGAGCAATTTATAGAGCCAAGAAGAAGAACAACAAATGCCATGAATAGGTAGGAGCTAAAGTTAAGCTACTTTACATCTGTGAACTAGGGTTAGCGCCAGTAGAGAGCAGTGGTGGCACCAGAGAAAAAATGTTGGGAGGCTAGAGCTGTCAAAGTGCCAACAATGAGTGCCAAAGAATTTTAACGGATAAAATATATCGTATTGGCTAGGGGCGGACTGGGTTAATTTTTCACCCCGGGCACAGTTTGAATAACCCGAGCAGATATATTCAAAAGGCTGCAAGCTTCTGATATGTCTTCAGTTTTAATGTCAGTTCTTTGATATATACATTGTGAAATTCTCAGCATTCAGAATTGAACGTTTTTCCCCGAATGGCCCTACCGGAAAGTCCGTCCCTGGTATTGGCTGAAAAGAAAACTGAATAAAGGTTATGGATGTTATCAAAGTGCTGACAGAGCATAGAAATTTAGGTGCTGACGGGGGTGGCTCGGTAAAATTGTAGGGGGCTACATCCCGCAACCCCCTCCGTTGCATCATCCTTGGTAGAATGCTAGAGGTATGAAATAAGAGCTAGGGAAAAGTAACTACACGTGTAAGGGTTCCTTCTTGCATACTGTAAATCACTGTTCACTGAAAGGCGAAAAGCGATTTCAGATATCTGAAGCAGATCAAGGAAAACAAGTATGAGCAGTTCATGAGGTTAAATTCTGAAGAGGATAAGAATAATTGAGGATGAAGCGAAGTTATCTTTTGCTCATATAAGCCTGGTTCACACCTGTGAAGTAAGAGCTGAAGAAAGCATGCGCAGTAGAGCTTTCTGACGTGCGATGTGAAACAAGACGTGACGCAAGCGGTTCACACTTCCGCAAGCAAATCAAGGTCGCCTTCAAACAAACCGGTCGTCCTAGGATATTTGTTGCTAAAATGGGGGCATTTCTAGTGATTGAAAATTAAATTTTTCCCAGTTCCGTTTTGCGAACATGCTTTTAATCTTCTTTTATACTCATATTTGTCTCATGAATTTTTTGAAGCAGCTTATTCTCAAATTCCTATCAGAGAAATTCACGCTTTAGGCCCCATCTACTGACACAACAAGTGACCACAAAGTCCAAAAGATTTACAATAGCGTTGACTGGGAACGTATTCCATACAAGTACACATAAGCGCCAAAATCCCCTTAGGATCTTATTTCGTATTTCTGAGTCATGTCGATGTGTTTCCACTAGAACTACGTGTTTCTAAATTTTTAAAGTTTCAACAGATATGTGCCCTTTGCACCGTATCCCAATATATCCTTTTTCGTATATTCAACGGACCGCAAGGCCGAACCCGATAAATTTCTATCCATTTTTCACATGCATCCGAGGAAATGCAAGCTGGGTCTTTTCTCAATTTTGAATACCATAAAATGACAAACGAAAGTTGTGGTTTTTATTAGCCAAAATTTCCGTGCATGGGGAGGATGCTTTCCCACAGCCTCTTCACGCCTCCGTTCTGCCATGCTACTTTTATAATACAACGCTTTTCTCCCCATGACTGGGCATTCTATTTATCTAAAAAGGACCTTGCACATGCAGCAGACAACTTTCACACTAAAAAGTTTGTGAAGCAAGAGTGAAGCAAGGGTGATGCAGACGCAGAGATGAAGCAAAGTTATTAAATTTTTTCATATCCTTGCTTCAACGCATGCTACATGCTTCACTCTTGCTTCACGGACGTTCACACGTGGCTTGCTTCTGCTTTTGGATCTGCATCTACTTCTACTTCTGCTTCACAAGTGTGAACCAGGCTTTACATTGATTTTACAGCAACAACCACCACGAGCCATGAGCTCACTAGATATTTGAAATGAGGCTATTTAATAATGGGACCATATTTTGCACAGTGATTTTGCCAGTAGATCATACTGAGAAGGATGGAAGATGATGACTTTATGTTAGTGGACGACTGGAAAACAAATCTGGATAGTTGTGCAGACCGTGAGTTAAACCGCCTGAGAAACCTCCATTCCAAGGTGATTTGAGATATTTGTAAGCCGCAAGGTTTTTTATAAGATGGTGTCTTCATGGTCACGATCCATTTAATAGTAATTTATTAGCTTTTGCTTGACAAGGTTATCTAACTAGCAGCATTTCACTCAACTGTTCAGTCAATCCAAGATCATGAATAGATTAGTTGGAATGGAGCTTGTTTAGTAGTTAGTGGTCGAAATGAACCTTTGATTAGGGTGGACAGGCAAATTTTCAATAATCAGCTATGAGTTCAAAATTAGGCGCAGGTTGAAGAGCTTGATTTTAGTATAATTTAGCAACTTTTTCTGACAGAATATGTTACCGAGAAGCAGAGTTATGGATTTTTGAAGATTTAATTTTTTGGAGTGTTGTTAGAATAGAAAGAAGAATTATTCCAGTATAAAACTTGGCAGTGTCTGGCACCAGCTGCCATTTCAAGGGTATAGGCATTTGGAGTGATCTCCTTGTAACTCTTCAACTCTTCTAGATACAAGTACCAAAATTCACAATCAAATAGAACAATAACTGAAATTTTCAAAAATGTTGCTAAAAATAGAATTTGTTTCCATGGTTACAAATTTTCCATAGCAACTAGTAAAATCGCTTGTTTTTGAAGATGATTTTCATTGTTTTAGTATAAGTACCCATACACAATGCCAAATTGTCTACATAGAATGCATTAAATTTCTAAAAATAGAGTCAGTTACCATGGAAACAATAAATATTAAGAAAATCTTGACCCTGGGTTGTTGTTGCCATCTCAAAGAAAAACAACCTGTTCTTAATTGACAGGAAAAACCACAATGAAAACACTGTTGTAAAGCAAATTAAACATAATTTTTTATCCGGTTTCACCCAATATCAGGGCTCATCAGTGCAGCTAGAATTTGAAAAAATTTCCTTACCCTTAGACAAGGTCCTTGAAATACTTCTTTTCAAGTTACTTGGCTTTTTAATAATTTTAGAGACATGATCCTTGTCGAAGGAAACTAGCTTGGCAATGATGTCGATTATATTTGTTTGTGGTAGGCAATTTTTCTCTATGGAGACAAACAATTTATCAATCAACCCAAAAGTAACCTTGGAAGATTGCAAATTCCAACCCAAAGGTACTGTTCCATCAATAACAAGGGCATCAATGTCTTCTATGGCAAACCCTGTAGCAGGCATCTTGTTTTCCGCCATTTTGATTCTCTGATCCCACCGACAAAAAATCTACGCATCAAATCAAATTGAAATCGCAAACCTAGGGTAGCTAAAATCGATTTATGGGCGGAGCATTAGTCCAAAAATTAAAACAAATACCACAGTCTCTTAGTATGATAAATGTATTTAAACAGCTTACTTGCTTTATCCTGAAAAGTTCACTCGGTCTTCGAAAAAAAGCCAATTTAATCTTTCTGACAGAAATTTTACAGGGTCGCCAGTAACCGATCGGCATAAAGCAGGTACCATGTGAAAGCTTGAAGCCTCTTCTTGACAACTATGCCATTTTTAACCATATTCAGGCTGAGGCTCCACGCATAATTAAACTTAAAGAAGCCACATAAATTGCAAATCATGGTGCCACAAGGCGTCCGCAGCCCTGCGTGACTTCAAAACTGACCCATTTTTAAGTGCTCGGAAAGCTCACAAACCGAAGGTAATTGTGCCAAATCTATGTAAAATATGTTTTCAAACCCTTGATGGACATTTTTATGCATTATTCATCAATTTTGAAGTTAACTAAGGCCTAGATAAAGGAAAGTTTGTCGAGGTAGTTTCTGTCAGTTTTCCCCGTTGTAATCAAAATTTCTAAACAACCGCTGCGCACTTGCGCCCGCCCTACTTTGATTCCATTAAACCAAGCTTGGCGTCGTAGACAATATATTTTATGGCTTAACTAGTATTTGCTGACATGAAATTGTCTCTATGCACATAAACTTTATGAGCATACAGACAATTTAATGTCAGCAAATACCTGAGTGAAAATGAATGACTCAATTGTAACATACTGAATAGTTGCCAGATAATGCCCATACAGCTCTGGCTGCACATCTAACTGGATACTTTGTTAATCATGCACGGAAGGTATGGTTGAACAAATTTTGCGCGTGTAAATGCTCTAATATGCGTACCTGAACGTCAAGTTAAAGAATTGATTTATTTTATGCCGCAACTCTTTTGAAAATGAATGCTAATGTTTCTTAACTACATGGGGCACGACTTGGACACAAGTATAAAGTGCAGATCCTGTCAAGGTTGTACATGTCTCTGCAGAATTGTGCACGCCATTTTTCTCATTTGCACACACAGTCACTGAATTGCACACAAAAGATCTTCCATGTGCACTGCCAAGTTTCTAGTCTAGGCTGCACAGTCATAATCATGACCATAATTTCTTTCTAATTAGACCCTGGTCACAGCATCATTGTTTGTTTCTACAAGATACCATTAGTTTTCAAGACTCACAAGCTGTATTATATCTACTGTTAGATGTAAGAGTAAGTGTGATACAGTTTCTGTGTCTTGAAAACTAGTAGTATCTTTTAGGAACAAGCCATGATTCTGTCACCAGGATCTTCTCAGAAAGAAATTCAGGAAGACTTGTTCAAACTATCTGTTTCAAACAGATTTTGAAAACTTTTTATAGAAAAGACTCTTTAAATTACCAATCTGTTTTTAATTAGCATCCCCCACTAGTTGATTTTTGAGCATTTTACACCCCCCCTCTTGCAATTAGTATGACCAGTACTAAGTAGTTTTTGTGTAAAAATTTTTCAAACTATGTTGGAAGCAGATGGTGTCTGAACAAATCTTCCTGTCTGTTTGCAATATTTTTGAGCTTCTTACAGTCTCACTGCCATAGGGGCCCAGTTTATGAACTGAGAGAGCTTCATAGCTGTACTATCTAAAATTTCAAAGCATTTATTCACTCCCCCCCCACTCGTTTTAAATGCCCCTTCACTTATTAACTTCTTGGTTTGTAGAGAGTATGGACACTTCATGACTTTCAACTATAGTATGTGATGACTCAGAATTTCCCACTACCCCCCCCCTCAGTCACAAAGCTAGTGAGAAGTGAAGGGAGCACTGCTTCACTTGTCAATCTTCTCCCAAGGCATGCCCCCCTGCTTAGAAGCTAACCATGATTACTATAGTGATCAGATAGAATGCATCCAAACACAAATAGTATTGGGTTGCAAGCCCTTGCAGGCCTCTGCTTTTTATAGCCTTGGATTTTCAGCACTCCACCTTAGCTTTTAGGCCGGCTGTCTAATGGCCTAAATTTTCTTTGCATTCTTTCATTAATTACCTTAGTGCATTGAATATATGTTCTCAAGGCAGGTTACAGAGATGGTGTAAGTGATGGCAAAGAGAGCATGCTGCAAGCAGGTTTTAATGCTGGATTTTCAGAAGCAACTGATAAATACAGACAAAGCTCAAAGCTAAGAGGATGCATCAGGTACACACATACATACATACATATATACATGAGCTATTTGTTTTGCAGATTTAGCTAAAGTGGACTATTACTAATGTAACCTCCACTACTAACTAATTATAAGACTACATAGAAGTGTATTCAGAGATGTCTAAGTTAATAGATAAATAAATAAGTTAAACGAATTGCTAAATTGTTAGCACAGATCAACAAAGAGGGTGTCAAAGTAGTATTCAGATGTAGGATACAGTTTATAAAGTGAAATATGGTGCTTTACAACTAAGAGAGAAGTCACTTTTATGTTTCTACAAGGGGGCTATAACTCCCCTAGCCCCTCAACCATCACCCCTGATTAATATATGCATCATATCTATATGCTGCAATAGTATTTCCACTATTTCATGATATCAAACTACTCTTTGGTACTGAACAGTAGGGGGACCCTGATTTCAATTTTTGGAAAATTTCACCATCTATTTCCATTTATTAATGCCCCTAAACTAAGCAATTGTGAAGAAAATCTAACACCCCGATTTTGTTCACACCCCACCCTAACTAAAGACTTAAAAGTTTTAAAAATGACAAGTAAATAAAATACATTGGCCTTGTGAAGGTAAATTAATATCAATAAGCAAGGAAGCCAAGAAGTACTATTCAAAGTAGTATTAAGTACTGGTAAGCATATGTAGAGATGTCCTGAAAGCAAGTAGTAACTAACTGGCATTAAAAACTTATGATATTAACTATTTTCAATTATATTGAAATGTTTGGGTCCCCATACTGTTTATTTAACATTGACCTTCCCCCCCCCAGTTATACCCAATATCATTTTTGACACCCTCCCAATCTATACTTTTTTAGCAAAATGTCAACCTTCCTTGTTATTATGCCCCCCTTACTATATAGCGCCGAAGCGTATAGCACAATGAGAAACTATCAGTGGTCACGTTACCATTTTGTAATTGCACATTTGATTGGCTGTTTCGATCTAGTGGTTGATAGAAACCACTCTAAAATATGAGCATGGTTTCAACTTGTGCAGTTTGTAAATATAGAAAAAGAAAGGCACAGGAATTAAACTTCATCATCCACTGCAGGGATCACCAACCTTTTAAGGCTTTTGAGCCAAAGTCATTTTACATTACCATATCCAGAGTCTGAAGCTGGCAATGCAGAGTGCTATTCTAGATTGTGCTATTCAGTTTGGGAACTACAATGAGATAGGTGATATAGGCAGACTAAAAAAGCTGCAGAATGTACAACAAACATATAAGCACTTTTTCAAAACTGAATATTGCCATATTTGCCATATTTCTGCAAGTGTTGGGGTTAGAGGTTGGTAACCCCTGACCTACTGCTTCTAGGGCAAAAAGATCCTTCATGCATGATTGAATGTTTGTGTATCAATAAGAAAACTACCCCCAGCTATCAACACAAAAGCATGTATTGTTGATACTTAACTATTTGCAGTAATTAATGGTTGGTGACATCGAGAAATTCTTCAGGTATGTATGGTACATTGTTGTTATGCGCTAATAGCCCTACAGTTCTTAGAGATAACCTTTATTCTCAGATACTTTGTATTACTGCTGGTGTTGTTTTGCCAACCAGTAGGAATTGGCCAATCATATTCAAGATTATGTGACCACTGCTAGAATCTCTATATGCTATCATTTTTCTGACTATCAAATGTGGTTCTCAAATGATGGAAAAAACTTTTTCTTCTAGTGCAATGATGGTATTTTTCAAATGCAAAAGTTGTGGATCTGAAGACTTGTTGAAAGATTTGGAGAGTTTCTTAACTGATCTTAAAAACATTGAAGCAATGCAGCCAGAATTGGATGAAGTAGCAGTTGAAGAAATTACTAGATCAGGTAGAGATAGAGTAGTAAAAGACACAACAGCTGAAGTCGTCCATTGTGATGACATTGAAACACTAGTCAACGACCTCTCATTCATGGAGAGTGATGATGGCGTTGCTATGCAACATTCAAATATATCAGAAGCAAGTGTTTGCGGTGTAACTAATGATAGTTCGTGCAACAACCCAAGGGATGTTATGCAGAGTTGCCAAAAACAAAATAGCTATCAAACCCAGAAATGTCAAATAAATGATAGAAAAAGGAGTAGACTAAAATATTCATTTAGAATCGATCATGAAGTGGGACGTTTAGAACAGTTGTTAAAGGAACACAATGTTCCTCATGATGTTTTGCAGAATTTGAGGAAGAGTCTACTTTTTACTAAATAGCCATTCATGCACTAATGAAATGATGAAGATATGTATTTAATAGCTAATGTCAACTATAGAGATTGCTATGCATTATTATAGAGTATTTTAGGCTTGTATGATCTGAAATGTTTTAGGTAATGCCTAGTAGGAAGGAGCCCTATGATTTTGCGCTGGATTGCCTCCAGTTCTGTTACATTCACCCTCCTTATATCCATAGAATAAGCTGAAAATCCTAGAGTTTCATGGGTGAGATCTCAGTGAAAATATAGTCAAGTGCATATATAGGGACGTAACTTCAATGTATTTGTGAAAGGGGGGTTTATCAGAAGTTTGCCATGCGGAAATGTTCTATGATCTTTGTTTTTAGTAGCAGTAGTTGACCAAATGATCCTCAGTCCAGTAAGCTGCCCTGCAAAAATACATTGTATTGCCATTTTTTCCCTGCGAAATGGCAAATGTTCACGGCTGGGGTGGGTGACTCACCCGTGACGGGTTCGTATCCCGTTTTTATCCCGAGAAGGATGACGAGGTAGGAAAACACAGAGATGAGTTAACAACAAACCATTCTTCGTCAAAACTCAAAACAACACTACAAATGCCCTCTCTCTACTATTTATGTAAATCGACCTCAAAACGAGGCTAACCGTAGCTTTTAATAGTACATAGCGTCACACCCCCATCCCCCCGTAAGTTCGTCTCTGGACATAAAGAAGCTTTATCGGTACTATTTAATTCAGTGGTCTTCAACCTGGGCGATACCGCCCACTAGTGGGCGAATTCAGATTTCAGGTGGGCGGTAGAATAATTTCATTTTATATCAAAAACTTCCAAAATATGTATCTTCAGCATAACGCACCGAATCCTTTACTGGAAACCGATGAAACGAAATGCCACTATCCGCAGTTTTTCTGTTCGTGCAGTTTAAAAAAAGGAATTTCAATCCATTACATTGTTTTGCCTGTCTTATGTAATGTATTTACTTTCGGGATCAAGGTGTATCAACGATGGGGGGCTTTTTTGATCAAATGTTAGTGGGCGGTGAGAAATTATACTTTTCCAGAACTTACAAAAATGGCCGGTACGTGGGAAAAGGTTGAAAACCACTGATTTAACTGGACAATATGCATGCTTGGGCAATTTATAGGCATGCAAGTTGCTATAACCTTATTAGAAGCTACTTTTAGGATGCAGCTAATGTGGACCCCACTGGGCAAAGTAATGGCGCCAAGGTCTCGAGTTGAGAACGGAGTGCCAGAAAAGCACCTTTTATTCTACGCATTAACGCCATATGTTTAGTAATGTGGGAGAAATTGATTCTCTAAGAAATACTGTCTAAACTAATTTTAAGCAATTATCTAAAGTTGACGTCTTATTTAAATCATTCTTTGGTGCTTTATTTAATTGAACCAAACCCTTTCTTTGCATCTGTTTGAATATAGTAATTACTTGTGGGAATTTGAATGAAAATTAGAGGCTTTTATCTTTCCTGTAATGACAAGAGATATTGTAGGGCTGCCTCGGAAGGAAAGTTTTAAATTTTTCTATAGTAGCTACCAGACAGTGAAATTTTGATTCGTGCGTGTCCACAACTGATGTACTGGGTGCGTACTATGCTTTCAGTAGTAGAGTATTTGCTTTATTGTAGACTCAAGGACACTGTCGTTATTACCACAAGCGGGAGCTGAGCTCTAAATTAGCTGCTATTTGACAGATTTTGTGGTATGAAGTTCGAAACTGGATTTCAATTCGATGACCAGTAATTGAGCATGTGTTTGGAAAAATACATTATGGTCGCCTGAATGACGAAAAACATGGTATTAGAAATTTTACCAGTAGCATTTTTATCTAGATAAGCTCGTATCTGTTAGCGCTGGTTTCGGTACACAAAGTAGTAGATGCGCAGTTATGGAGACACAGTTGAAGACCATTGTGTAGCCCTTCTTTTCAAGTCATCTTGCTTCAGTTTGTTCCAAGTCTACAGCATATACAGGTTTGCATCACTGTAGAAGTTTTCGACTAAATTGGATAAGTTTTTATCCAATGTCAGATCCAAACTTCCAAAAAGCAAAGAGGATTTGTATTATTTCTGGCTAAATGATTTGCTGCAGAAGTCATCATGCAACGAAATTGATCAGATTCTGAAGACCTCGCTATTGGAGCAGTGGTTGTAGCACTCCCTATTCAGCTGCAATTAAATTACATCGAGCATTTATTTTGGACAGAGGTAGTAGCAATTTTCAAATTAATGATCTCAAAGGTTTGAAAGAGAAAAGAGACTGGGCACCGTTACATGCAGAAGTTCGCGTAACTCAAATTGTAAGTTAGAAAATATCATAGCAGAAAAATGGAACTGAGCTGCAATTCATTTTGGCCTCGTGATTTACAACATCCAACACACCTAATCGTAGTCATATCAATAATTGCTGTCCTCGCATTAATCTTGAATCCATTGCTTATATACTCCTTGTACAAGACAAGACAGACTCACACGAATACATTTCGATTCATTATCGCCATGAGTGTCTCTGATGTACTCTTAGGCGCCTTCGTAATGCCTGCTACTGCTGTAGCAATATTTTTCAGAAGAGATCACAAAAGCTGTCTTTTGGATCAAGCAACTCAGTTTGGCATCTATATTTTCACTTACTTTTCCTTTTTCATGTTAATATGCATCACATTTGATCGCTTGTATCAACTAAGAAGTCTCCGTGTTTCAGCGAGAACTCTTACTGGTAAACAAATGTTTGGTATTCTTGCAACGATCTTGGCTTTCAGTATTTTCTGGACATATTTTGCAATTATTAATTTTTCATTCGACTATCAGATTTTCGTTGTGTCATTTCACGTTTGCCTTTTCTTGGTCATGCTGGTGTCGTGTGCGTTTCTTATTCGCAAAGTCAGAATTCACAACATGACTGTAGCAAGCAGTCTTGGCAAGTCAAGCTTGCGAAGTCGCATTTCAGCCAGAATCGAGATAAATGCTTCCAAAGTAGTCTGGATACTACTTTTGACTATCATTGTTAGCTACCTGCCAATCAATGTTGTTACCCCATGGCTCAGTTACGTCAAATACAAGAAGAGAGAGATGCCAAATCGTGATATGAGTACCTCTTTGATATGGGCATGCATTTTCGAATTTGTTTATGCTTCCGTAAGTGCATTTATCTTTATTATGACTAATTGCAAAATCAAGCGCTTTTTTTGGAGGAAAATTGTCATGGTGCTGGCGAACAAAGAGTCAAGCGTTTACGCAACTGGGCATGAAGCACAGACTATTCAAAACCACATGCAAAAGATGAGAAAAAATGCTATATCTCCGCTGTAATCGAACTGCTGCTAAGGGGTACACGTTATATAATAAAGGGTTATATTTATAAAGAGATGCTTCTTACCCACATACCCCACACCTTATAGCATGCTGGAAGATTATCTTGTACGAGGAAGCATCATGATTAAGAAACATTGTACCCCCCTAAATATCTCATCAGACCTAACAATAGTGTCCATAAATCGCTATGTTGCTTTGGCACCCTTCAGAAATTGAACACAAGGGTTACTTCGTGCCTCTACCCTCCGGCCAGTACGCCACGGCTGTTGCCGAACACAATTATCTGCTAGCAAATGAGCACCCTTCTTTTTTCATAGAACAGTGGTTATTAACCTTGTAGGAGGCAGGGCCATCGAGAGAATTCTGAGGCCCCGGGACAAAAGAGAAAGACGAGCCCCCTTGCCAGCGAAGCGAGCAGAAAATTTTCAGTGTCTAGAAATTAATTTAATTACTGCTGGTCTACTTTATGAGGCCCCCAAGGCTTTGAAGCAATGGCTGCTATTAGGCCTCTTGGAGCTTGTGGCCCAGGGGCAATTTGTCCCCCTACCCCCCTTAAGGCGGTCTTTGCTGGAAGTGCTGTACTCCAAAAATTCTATGCATTTATTCATTGAGCCCTTCATAGTTGGGAAAATAATATATACTTTTTTCTTCAGATTCAAAGTATTCAAAATATGTGTATAATTATATACCGTATCATACGAATGGAGTGAACCAATCGGCCGAACACCTGAAACTGACTCAATGAGCCCCTAGGGCTCGATCGAATCCAGGCTAAGAACCACTGTCACAGACCTTATTTCGCACATACGTTGTATCGAGTGTGCATCCATGTATATACCATTTCACATTAGGCGAAGTCTGAATGGAAGCCTTCAACAAACTGCATTGTAATGTTAATATATGCTGCCGATCTTTTTTCCCATATCTTGCAACTCATATTCAAATAACTGTGTGTATGAATGAGCGTTTGTCTTCCACTTGCGATAAGGTGATATTGTTTTTGGTAACTTGAACAGAACGAAGCCTATACACGTTCTTTTTTATAAGAAAATCATCATTTTGCCTGAGCCTCAATTTTCTTACCTTTTCCCGAAATTGAGCTTGAGATTTTCCAACTTTTGTTTAATTTTTACTAAAATATACTGGCTAAAATGACTTACGCTTTCGTTATTAATATTGTATACTTGACTTTGAATTCCACCTTTAACATTTTGAGTGCAATAACGACGAAATATTGATGTTTGGCCAGTAAAAACATTAAATTTTGGAAATTGAGCCTCGTGATTTTCTTAAGATTTTGACCATTTGGGCCTCATTTTCTTGTAAACTATTTTCTTATAAAAAAGCGTGTAGTTCATCAATTTCTTCAAAATCAAGTTTGCTCAATAATTAGATATGAACGGATTGAAGTCACCTGGTCTTGTTCTTGGTTAGATTAATACACGGACCTGTCGAGATATGCAGATACCATGATATCGGACTGGATTTGTGAAAGAGTTTTCATGAGTATCAAAATACAACTCAAAAAAGCATAAGTAAAGGGCTGGGTCAAAATCATGAATACCTGGAAGATCAGCACTCGCTATTAATTTTCTTCAATTCTTCCAACCGTTTACTGAAATAAACTGGCCGAAATGGTTTACAATTTTGTTATTCATGTTGTGTACTTGGCTTTGAATTCACTCTTTAACATGGTGAATGCAACAGTGGTGAAATATTTGACCAATAAAAACACTAAATTTTGGACATTGAGTCTCGTGATTTTCTGAGGATTTTCTTAAGATTTTAATTATTTAGCCTCATTTTCTTATAAGCTTTTTTCATATAAAAACGAAAAACGGGTAGTTATTTTAATCGCAAAGTAGTTTCTTGTGTTAGATCACGGGTGGCCAACCCGCAGTGCCTGGTTTCATGTGGCTCTTTTCCTCATACTAAAGTGTGGGTTTCTTACACATGTCTGCTTCACTTGAGCTTGAAAAATATTACCTTATAAGAGAAAAGGACGGGGGTAATGCTCATGTGTCCCCATGAGTTTGATATGGCTCTTTGCTGTATCACAGTATCATCAGGCTCTTTACTTCTCACTGGTTGGCCACCCCTGTCTTAGATGGTTATATTTGATGTATGAATAATTGAAATACAAATATAAAAAATACAGTACTTTCTGATTCTTTACTGGACTTGAACCTAACCACAAGCAGTATTGCTTTTTGCATTATCGTGATCAATCATGGTAAATCATTGCCAAAATCATCATCGATGGTGTCGCCATAATGATATAACTCAAGTAAGTCCTCTTTGCCCGCAAATTGGGCTCGAACGAAGCCTGTTTGTCGGCAACTTGGGGTTGTGCACCCCGTCAAAAAGTTAATTTTTTTTCATATCAATCAATCAATCAATTAGTCAATCAATTCATGTTGTAATTGTGGGCCAGAATGAGTCAAGTAAATATTCGGTTTGTGATTTTTATGATTTTATGAAAACATAACATAACATTGCTAACTGAATTTCGCTCTTGATCATATCGTCTCTATTTACACGATCACAACACTGACTCACCTCTTCCACTCTACACGATACTAATTAACATGTGATCTAAAACCAGGGGGTGTTTCAAGTTGGTAGAAAAGGCACATAGTATGTAGAACTACTAATTAAAACCAACTATTCAAAACAAATAAATGCATAGTTATGATTGATCATGCAAATTTAAATTTCTGCTAAATTTTTAATTAAAAACCAGAAAAGGGATATTGTTACGGAGCTGATCTTAATCAGAGAGGAAGGGGGCAACACGTTTTCTATCTATGAGAATACTACTTTTTGCCTGAGTCTGAATTTTCTTAAATTTATCCGAAATTGATGTTGATATTTGCTTGATATTTTCTGTTTCCTACAATTTTCTTATATTTTGGCCTTCTAGCCTAATAATAATATATTGATGATAACTAACTTATTCACAATTGGTAAAAACGTAGTTCAAAATAAACTAATATAGCCCAACTATCTAATTACAATTTTACTTACATATAATTTTATTTACATCTGAACACTGGGACTTACGAGTACTAAGGGGGAGGGGGTAGGTAAAGTTATATAATACTTCTAAATACCTTGGGGCTGTGTACACTCATATTTGCACACAGATATCAAACAGTGGACACTATTTAACTACTTGCAATACGAATGAATACACTACACCTACAGTACAAAACTATCAATATAAATATAAATGCGCGTTTGCTCTTTTACGTGTCCACTGATCAGAGTGGGATGATTCTTTTAATGATCCCAATTGGATCTTAATCTGTAATTACTCACTTCAGCGCCCTTACGCAAACATGAAAAGCACTCA
The DNA here is from genome assembly GCA_018155075.1 of Cassiopea andromeda. Classification (NCBI taxonomy): domain Eukaryota; kingdom Metazoa; phylum Cnidaria; class Scyphozoa; order Rhizostomeae; family Cassiopeidae; genus Cassiopea; species Cassiopea andromeda. The sequence goes on from WIPJ01001061.1 coordinate 107,564, forward strand.
AGTACTACAGTCACTTTCTGGCTTCTTGCCTTTGTCTTTCCTTTACGGCTGTTCGTCTTTCTCTGAACAACTTTAACCGGAGTGACAGCCCAATTTTATTTTTACTGCAACAGGTTCACCTCGTTTTCCTTTCCTGATGCACCCTGTTTGAAGTTCCGCAAAAAGATCACTTCACAGTAACATGTCGACTTCCAACACCAACTTTTGTGTCACATCAGTAAAGAACAAATCCTTCAAATGGGGGAACAACTGTTTTAGCTTTAGTGGAGCCTGATTGCCTATGGTCGTTATTGCTGGGAGCGTTTTAACCTCCATGACATCACTGTATTTGCCATCCAGGCTTGTAAGCTTCACTATATGACATTCCGTTTCCAGCCCTTGTACAGTTTCATTGAGCCCCTCTAACTTTTGACACTGTCTTGATCCAACTGGCTCTCTCTCAAGTTTTCTTGCCAGCTTCTCTGTTATGAAGCTTCTTGCACTTACACTGTCCAACAAAACCCTGCAAGTCACTTCCTTTCCACCGTTGGCAGATTGCATTTTTGTGATCTGTAATCACCAACTGATTGGACTGGTTGTGCACCAACTGAGTGTGATCTGTAATCACCAACTGATTGGATTGATTGTGCACCAACTGAGTGTGATCTTTAATCACCAACTGATTGGACTGGTTGTGCACCAACTGGGTGTGGTCTATAATCACCAACTGATTGGATTGATTGTGCACCAACTGAGTGTGATCTTTAATCACCAACTGATTGGACTGGTTGTGCACCAACTGAGTGTGATCTTTAATCACCAACTGATTGGACTTGAAGAACATTGCGCTTGCTTTCGTCATCGTGCGTGTAGCTGTGCACACCTTCTTGATTTCCCAGCTCCAACAACTACATTGCTGCATCTATATCGTAACTGCTTCTAGGCACAAAGCGTATCCTAGAATGCTGTTGAGACAGTCTGTTCCGAATTCTGCTTACTTATCTCTTAAAGAATAAGCTTATGGCCTCTACAAAGCTACTTCTTAAAATACACTAAAATAGCAAAAATTGCTACAATATGCACAAAATGCATAGCAAAAGGTAAATCCGGCTCGGTACGGACCACTCAAAGTGTCGGGAATCTTCCACTGACACAATGAACCGATGGGTACTAGGACTGTATACTTATCTAACCTTAAGTGTCGGACTCGTACCTTACTACAACGCCGTTGGCAACACAAAAACAAATAACGCTAATGTATTGAACTTAAGGCTCAATATTTATCTCAACAACAATATGTTTGATTACAAGCTACTTTTACGATATCTAAAATAATCTACTATCTGAATACTGGGACTTACGGGTACTAAGGGGGAGGGGGTAGGTAAAGTTATATAATACTTCTAAATACCTTGAGGCTGTGTAAACTCCTATTTGCACACAGATATAAACAGTGGACACTATCTACCTTGCCTGACCTGTCTGGCAGTGGCGGATCCAGACCAGGCCTACCAGGGCTTGAGCACCGGTCAGATTTTCAATCCTAAATAGCTGGCTGAATTAAAACGGGAATTATCAAAAGCAGTCACCAGTATTTACTCCTCATGGAAATGCTAATAAGGCCCTATCGCTGCTTATCTCAGTCTTTCTCAGAATAACCACCTCTAAGATACCAGGTGTCTTTGCGGACCCAACCCTGTTGGAAATACCCTCAACCTGGCGAGTTTCAAAAGATTGAGAGAAACGTGTGCATTCTGAGATATATTCCACACCCATATAGCAACGCCCTAGAGCTTTGTATTGAGCCCTGGTCAGATTTCTCCCTGGATCCGCCCCTGACTGTCTGGTATCTTGCGAAATTGCTCAATATCTCAGAATAGAGCATCTTGCGAGCTTTAGCCTTCTCTGAATCCATACAGGAGTTTAGACAATCTTGGATTAATGAATGACGTGATGCTTCGACATCAACCTTTCCAAAACTTTGGATATTGCAGATAAAAACTTATTGGTCGAAACTGCTTCTTTTTTTCTTTCTTTTAGTAAGTAATGCCGGGGAAAGGCCATAGGGCCTATAACAAAGCCTCGACAAAGGAAAAACTGAGTAAATGAGGGAAAGTTTTAAGTAGAAAGGGAGACAAGATCTAGTTTGTTGATGTTAGATTTAATAGATGACAAATTGTAGGATTCAGGGAAAGTAATGGGTGGCAATGAGTTCCACAGTTGGAATGAAAGATGATTTGTGAGATAGAGTTCATGGATTAGGTAGTGTAACTTGGAAAGGGTCTGAATAGGTAGAGCTTCTGGTGGTTCGAACACGCCTCACTGGATCAGAAATAATATTCTTGATTTCCTGAGAGCAATGTCCGTGAAAGTAGCAGTAGAAAATGGAAAGATCTACAACAAGACGACGATGGGAGAGAGACTGTAGAGAATTAACGCATGTCGTCGCAGAGTGCGGACGCAGATTTAAACACTCTCGATAAGAGTTCAAATTTCATCAGATGGCTTCATCAGATGCCTTAAAATTTGGACTTTCTATTTAGTTTCTCTTTTATTCTATATTATTTTTTGGAATGCATCAACGTACTTTTTAACAATCAGTGCCTTATATTTCGTCTTTACCATAAATCTAACAAAATTATCGTGACAATGGCTTCATCAAAGAAGAGCGTAACAGAGTAGGCGGATGCTAACATGGAAAAGATTTTGATGTTACTCACGAAACATGAGGAAAATATCAATAACAAATTGGATTTGCTGGAGAGGAAAATTGATTCCATCAATATGGAAATTTTGCACAAAATTAAAGATCTCAACAAGAAGTCCCAAAAGAAAATGTATGGTAACTTACTGAAATCAAATCAGGGCCGTAACCACGATTTTCATTTTGGGGGGGGCTTAGAAGTCACTATCGGAGGAGGCCTCACCATGGTTGAGGCGGAGGAGCTGAAAAATATATTTTAACAAGAAAATTATTGGGGGGCTCGAGCCCCCCTTGCCCCCTCCGTGGTTACGGCACTGCAAATACATTCCTTTCTGAAGAAAATAAAGAACTGAAAACTGAAATAAACAATCTTCGAGCTGATCAAGAAAAACACAAATGAGCTTTGAACGAATTACAGCAGTATGGGAGGCGAGAGTGTATTGAAGTTAGCGGCGTTCCCCCGACAGACAACGAAGACTCAGAAGAGATTAAAAAAACTAGATATCAGCTTGTCATCGAGTCAAGAAAGCAAAAGGTGACCCAATCATTATTGCGAAGGTTACAAACAGAAAGATTAAGTAGGAATTTATGACGAAAAGAAGGAACCTGAAACACAAGTCTATTGGATCTCTCAAGCTCTCGAATGTTGATGCAAAGATAAATGGTAAGGTTTTCATAAATAAATCTTTAACCCCCATGAACAGGAATTTATTTCGTTTGACCAGAATTAAGTGTAAAGAGAAAGGCTGGAATTTTTCATGGACAAGAAATGGTGTGGTTTTCGCTCGAAAGAACGAACAATCTTTGATAGCCAAAATAAGTAGTGTAAAAGAACTCGAACAAAAATTAGTTCAACATTCTTATGAAACTTATATATCTTTTTTATTTTCTTAAGTAATTTTTGACACAATAAATTGTGAAATGTAATCTTTGAAAAGCTTTAATTAAATAAATTAGATTTAAAAGAACACGAACATCTTTTTGATAGTGATATTGATAACTATGCTAAATTCCATACTAACTTTGACTACTTTACAAGCTATGATTTTCATAACCTAGTATCAAAAGATTGGAAGTCTAAAGATAAAAATTGCTCGTTTAGTTTACTACATACTAACATCCAATCCTTGCTAAAAAATAAAGATTCTCTTGAGCTGTTGTGCAATGAACTTGATTATGAATTGGGTGCTATAGCTTTAACTGAAACTTGGCATAATAAATCGAACAACACCCTGTTCAACGATGAAAAACTATCTATACCAGGTTATCAAAGTTACTTTGGTCAAACAAGTGAAACTAAGTGTGGAGGCTCAGGTTTCTTTATTTCTGAGAATTTAAAAGTAATAACAGGAACAAAACTTAATAAAGCTTTCAAAAATGATGATTGCGAATTCGATGCTTTCTGGATTGAGATTGCAAATCAAAAGGGTAGTAACATTGTCTTAGTTATAGAGCATAAAAAGAATTCAATTTATTAATTTATATGTCAATTGATTTATATATCAATTTAGATATATAAAATATGTATATAAAATGTACAGAATTTTAAAGTTCGATGCTGGGAATAGTACACATGCTATATTCCCTTGACTTTGTGTTGTATTCTCAACTGTATATATATATATATATATATATATATATATATA
>WIPJ01001061.1:116081-128426 GCA_018155075.1 Cassiopea andromeda
CACATGCCTGAATCGTGCCATTGTTGAACCAATGCTACCATAGGTTCGGACAAGAGAGGTCGAACTATGAGGATGCTTAAAGCGAAATTCGAAAGACTTGACAACCAAGCACGGTTTATCATCGAGATAATTGAAGGAAAGATCGCAATTGGTATGCACCTATGTGTTTACTTAAGGAAACTGCCATTCGTGGCACTTCCCTAAGTCGAAAAGAATTTTGGAAGTAATAGCTACAGGTAACATGAAGTGGCTGCATGAAACTACTGAGAAATAGAAATTGGCTAATTATTTTGCACATTCCCCCATTCCATTAAACGTGGGATTATGGAGACTTGCTATATTATTTTGTCAGTATTATCTTGCATCCTGTTGTGCTTAAACTTATTTCATCACTTGCAAGGATATTCGTCGAACTTTGATAGGCCTAGAAAGAAATCAGCCACATTAACAGTTTGCACTTGCTGTGAGTAGAATTGGCATGGAAAGTACAGACGATCGGATTGAACAGTATAATGAATCAATTAAGATTCTTAGTAGTTTTGCTCAAAGCAACAGTGAAAACCAAGTGGGTTTTGGGAAGGGCTTCTTAGACGACGTTGAATGCAAACTAACAGATAAGCATAACGAAGCATTTGTTGATGAACTTTGGAACGAATTGTCTCCGATACGTTGTAGCTCCCCAGCTTTGCAGGAGGAGGAAGAAGAATCAACTATTAGCACTCAGAATAAATGCAAATCAGCGTGCTCAAAATTGAAAAGAAGTGTAAAGCGCAGACATAGATCGAGGTCTACAAGCCTTATTAAGGCATCGCAAAGGAAGATATTGGATCATAGACATAACATTGAAAATATTTCTTATGACCAATCGGTAGATCCTGGGAATTACAAGGTATTTGCAATGAAAGGCATTAGCCTACTCCCTCAACTCCAGGTGTTTGAACAGAAATGATTGCTGGTGTGTCAGTAACTGATTTGAGGAAATCCATCATTGCTTGTTTATAATGATTTGTGTTTGATTTTTCGGTTTGAAGTTGAACTGGGTCTGTATTCTTAATTTTTGGTATATGTTTATTGCTAATGATTAGTGTAACGTCGCTTCTAAGTTCATTTGGCATTATGACTGCCCAGTACTAACCTAAACTAATATTTTTTCGCTGATGGATATGCAGTCTCTATACTCAGATTGCAGCACAAGTGACCAGCCTATCTCTGTCACATAGTATGAAATAATTGCATAGGTAATTACAGTACATTATGTGTATATCCATTCTATTGCAGTAAGCATGATGTTACCAATACATATGGTGTATGTCACTTGCATAGCATTACACATATGGTGTATCGCAATGACTCGCGGTAAGTGCATTTTACATTTCTCCATAAAGGAATTACGCTTTGTTTTATAAAGGAAAAGTTTATAAGGAAATGAGGCTCAAATCAAATGGCCAAACTCACAATACTCAATTTTCAACATTCAGCTTTCTTGCTTACCAAAAATCGATGTCGCGTTATTATTAATCATTTTTATGTAAGTAAATGTTAGGAAAATCTTTGTAAGAAATTGATTCTCAGGTGAAGGGAGGTTTCTTACAGAAAAACATGTGGATGAAGTTTACTAGTAAATAAATATTGCTCCACATCTTACTTGTTCATCATTGCCACGCCCATAGTTTCCCGGTATTCAGATTTGTGGTTAGTGATGAAAAACCAAGTACCTCTTGCTGACAAACTGAGTACCCATGGTTTTGCTGACAAACTGAGCCACAAAACTAGAGACTGAAATTTAAGGATAATGTGAGACAACCCTGACCTAGAGTGCATGACCTCTCACATTACCCACCTATTTTGCATGCTTTCCTTCCATTTCTTTTGCATGTTTTCATGATTATAGCCTACTACTTTTTTCCTTTGAAAGCTATTTTGGCTAGGTTTCCAGCATAAGTTTATCTGAAATATGCCTTTCCTTTTACAATGATTGCCTCCCCTCAAAAAAATGTCAATGTGTCTGTCACTGTTTGAATGTGTCATCCATTTTTTAAATGTTCCATTTCACTTTTAATTCTGGCATCTGATTTTCTTCTCATAGTGACAATATGTACCAGGAACTTAGTATTCGAAAGACGAAAGTAGAGGAAGAAAGCGAGGAAGACGGTATGTGTTCAGAAAATCCCAGTGGCCATCATAAAAGGCACCTGGGAGTATTATAGCATGCTCTAGCTCAACTCATAGTATCCCATCTGTGCAGTGATAGTGGAAGAGAATTAAGCAAAATGAAAGAAATGGAAGAAAAACAACTTAAGAATTCATCAATGCAATCTGCAATTGTTAGTGAATGAAATTTGTAAAGCAAAGACTCAGTCTATAATTTATGAAGGGTGTGTTTTTGAAATCCGCAGTAATCATAAACTGAGACATAATAGTCAATGGCAGCTGCCAAAAGTTGTTACCATTTCTCTCTGATTTTCTTCTCAGAGTGACAACATGTTCCAGGAAATAGATCTTACAAAAATAACGGAAGAAAGCGATATATTTTCATGAGGGAGTCTTGCAAAAAGTAATTAAGAAGCACTGTAATAACTCAACCATCTCTTTGAGTAGCATTGGACGTCAGTATGTGTACAAATTTATGCTAATATTCTATCTTGCAGAATGCTGTTGACGAATTTGTTATTCGGAGGTTTCTAGTAACATTAATGATTTACCAGTGGTGGAAAGGAACACCTATCTCGACAGTAGCAGATATATTTGATGTGGACAGACGATTTATCCAAGGGCTACCAGAAAAAGTAAATGTGATTTTACAGCAAGAAAGAGGGATCCAAAAATTATATGGTAATTTTGCTATTGATCCCAATGCTATGCTCATACTTAAAAATAGGATCTATGAGATTGCAGTAATTATGTACACAGCTTCCTCCATTAACAACAATGGATGAATTCGTGATGTCACATGATTTCGATTCAATCTGTGCAGCAGATGATAGTAGTTCAAAGAAAGATGGTAATTCCACACCAAGATGATATCCGATTCTGACATCTCTTTGCAAGGTGAAACCGCTGCAGTTTCAATTCAAAGTGATTTACATGACGAAGGTAGGGTTGGAAATTCGTCGACTTTCGAAGAGGGGAATTTATGTAAATGACCTGACTATTTGTATCTTCAATATGTTGAATTTGCAAATGCACCTTGTAAGTACAGGGCTAACTGGAGGAGCTAGGGGGCTTCAGCCCCACCCCAATTTTTGCCGCCTAGCAATGATTAAAGTGCAACTGTTTTAAAGATTCCAGTTATTTTGACTTACCAGCCCCCTGTCAAATGTTTTCCAGCTTTCACTTTTCACCTTCTCGTTTAAACAAGTCATCAGAAACTTTTCATGACTTAGATGATTTGAAACACGACAAGTGTTGGAAACTGAAGAGGAATACAGCTATTTCCTGAAGATAATAAATATTTCTACTTACAAGCAAAGCAAGTCATATTTTGCATTCTCTATGTTTTTCCAGTTAAATATTTTTCTTCTCTACGTCAAATGCTTTTCCAGCCATCTTTCGAAGGTGAAACCGCTGAAGTATTTATTATACATACAAATATATCTATCTATATATACACATGTGATGCAAAAGCTCGTTGTAATCGCGTTTTGTAGAATCTGTTAAGTCAAATGAGAGTAAATGCCTGCCTGGAAGTATAAATGAATAGAGAAAGTTCACCAAGCTGCTGAGTCAAAAGGCTGTCCGATGTGTTTAAGAGGGATCCAAAAGTTATGGTAATTTTGCTATTGATCCCAATGCTATGCTCATACTTAAAAATAGGATCTATGAGATTGCAGTAATTATGTAGACAGCTTCCTCCATTTCTTCCCATTGGGAAGTCCTCGTGCCACATTGTACCATGAAACTCCTCACCTGGACTGCTAGAAGTCCCATCATCCCCAAATACAGGATAAGTACTATTTGATTTGATAAGTATATATGGTTATCATGTTACTTGCTACTTGCAGAAAGCTAAAAGTTATCACCCCCAAGAAAGGATCCAGGTTGCATTACATGTAAACTGCATGCCTAAGGTGTGCAAGGAAATATGTGTGGTGGTTGTGCTAAAATCTATGACTGCCCAGTACTAACCCAAACTAGTACCAAAAGAAGCCCTATTCCATCTAGTTTCACAAGCTAACTGATCAAGACTTTAAGCCTGGTTCATATATAGCCGTAACATGCCGGTGACTGTTGCCGGCGACTGTTGCCGGCACTGCTACTACTAGTACTACTACTACATTACTTTTATTTCATGTTTTAGCATTATTTATGTTGTATTACTTTGGCACTAATGTATCTGTTATATTATTTTCCTTCGTACGCCAAAGTAATTTTCTTAGCTCATGCCAGACATTCGGCCTACCTACATGGAGAGGAGCCTGGGGCGGCAAGCATTTACGCGCTGAGTATTTGAATTTTTGATCAAAATGGCGACCTTGGCACTGATAGTTCAATGTGCTTCCCTGAGAATGTTGAGCAAGTAGCACCTTTGTAGTATTTCCTTGTCATGATGGAGACTTGCTATATTATGTTTGCAGGATTATCTTGCATCCTGTTGTGCTTAAACTTATTTTATCACCTGCAACGACATTCGTCGAACCTTGATAGGCCTTGAAGGAAATCAGCCACATTAACATTTTGCACTTGCTGTGAGTAGAATTGGCATGGAGAGTAGAGACGGTCAGATTGAACAGTATAATGAATCAAGTAAGATTCTTAGTAGTTGTGCTGAAGGCAACAGTGAAAACCAATTGGGTTTTGGGAAGGGCTTCTTAGACGACGTTGAATGCAGACTACCAGATAAGCATAACGAAGCATTTGCCGATGAACTTTGGAACGAATTGTCTCCGATACGTTGTAGCTCCCCAGCTTTGCAGGAGGAGGAAGAAGAATCAACTATTAGCACTCAGAATGAATGCAAATCAGCGTGCTCAAAATTGAAAAGAAGTGTAAAGCGCAGACGTAGATCGATGTCTACAAGCCTTATTAAGGCATCGCAAAGGAAGAGATCGAATCATAGATATAATAGTGAAAAGAGTACTTATGACCAGTCGGTAGATCCTGGGAATTGCAAGGTAAGCTTTCTAGTTGGTGAAAATAGCATGGATGAGATTTTGTCTGCTGAGAAGACCGTTATTCCAAATTCACTGCCCAGCTCGCCAGTCAGAGAAAACTCAGAATTATTACACATGTCAAGCTCCAGTTTAGCAAACGATGCACAACTTAACTTTAACTTAACAACAACAATGGATGAATTACTAATGTCAAATGATATCAATTTAACCTGTATAGAAGATGATAATGGTTCAAAGAAAGATGTTAATTGTACTTGCAATTCTCTATATGGATTACCAGAAAAAGTAAATGTGATTTTGCAGCAAGAAAGAGGGATCCAAAAGTTATATGGTAATTTTGCTATTGATCCCAATGCTATGCTCATACTTAAAAATAGGATCTATGAGATTGCAGTAATTATGGAGACAGCTTCCTCCATTTCTTCCCATTGGGAAGTCCTCATGCCACATTGTACCATGAAACTCCTCACCTGGACTGCTAGAAGTCCCATCATCCCCAAATACAGGATAAGTACTATTTGATTTGATAAGTATATATGGTTATCATGTTACTAGGTACTTGCAGAAAGCTAAAAGTTATCACCCCCAAGAAAGGATCCAGGTTGCATTACATGTAAACTGCATGCCTAAGGTGTGCAAGGAAATATGTGTGGTGGTTGTGCTAAAATCTATGACTGCCCAGTACTAACCCAAACTAATACCAAAAGAAACCCTATTCCATCTAGTTTCACAAGCTAATTGCTCAAGACTTTACACCTGCCAAAATTTTTTTGATTAGTGTCCATGCCAAATGCTGGAAATAGAGCTTAGTGCATTCTGAAGATCCTCAGCCCTAGTAAATGGAATACACTTTAGCAAGGAGTGTGCATTAGGGCTGTAGGTGTGGTACTATATCCTTAGTTTGTTTCTTATAAAAAACTTGTAATTGACTTCAGTTGCATCAATGTATTGATAAGAAGTTGCCAGTAAAATACATACAATTAAAAACAACATGGCACTTTTTATTGTAGACTGGCAGAATGATTGCCTTAGTTTACCAGCTCTGGAAAAAAGGAAGAACTTGATTTACTCACTACCAACAAGTGGAGGTAAAACCTTGGTTGCAGAGATTTTGATAATGAAGGAGCTTCAAATTCGTGAGAAAAATGCCATCTTACTTCTACCATATGTTTCCATTGTTCAAGAAAAGGTAATTGAAAATCAGACTCTTGATTTCTACCTAAATTTACTCCTATTTGAATTTCCAATTTTTATTTACAGTTCAGAAAAGGCAATGTATTTTTTTGAGGATTGCTGTGGAGATTATGAAAAGTTTTAAGTTGTTGAAATATACCATAATTACTCAAATAAGTGCTGCCCTTGAACAAGCACTACATTTTTTGGTTAGATTTTGAAATAAGTGCTGTCCTCAAATTAGTGCCTTTAGAGCTTATACCTCATATGTGCAGAGCTCATTAATTTGTGCAAACATACAATCGCCATTTACTGGCACAAAATACCCCACTTTAAGCTCTCCAGAGACCTGTGTATGACCCCCTACTACATTCTATTTTTCCTACAGGCACATGTTATCTTATACCTGTGTTTGCAGGCACAGGATACTTTTAATGAAACCTGCTCATGTGCATATTGATCTTCTTTAGAAACTTATATGGACTGTTGGTTCCCCTTTCTGCTTTCAGAAATGACTTTGATAGAATTTTAGAATTTAAGATTTCTGGTTCCAGGTACGTGCAATATCTCCATTTGCAGTGGGACTAGGCTTCCATGTTGAGGAGTATGCTGGTGTAAAAGGTGCTTTTCCACCAAGAAATAGAAGAAAGAGAAAGTCCTTGTATATAGCAACCATTGAGAAGGTGTACTTCTATTTTTCAGTCAACTTTTGAGAGTCAAAATAATGTCATACATTTCATTCCAGTAGAAGTTGATGCCTTAAATCTCTTCTTGATTTTCTTGCTTATCTACATGAGACAAATTTTGATGTAAATTCAAAATTGAGCATGCCAGCTATGCCCAGATACATCTGTGATCGCACGTGCATGTGTCCACACACATACGAAAACTACAGCGCTAGCGAAAGATCGCCCACCCTTAGTAAAGTCCTCCCGGCTAACATTGTCTCTTCAATTAGGGAAAGGCCAGGGAAGTTTGCTTTGCATTTTCTGTGGCAACCATGGGTATATTACATTGGAATTTATTATGTAATATTAACTGTTATATTGTTATATCATATGTTGTTTGTTATGTTATGTTATATTATCAGATTATAAGTTATATGCTATATTATATATAATATGATATGCTATATTGCTTCATGTTATGTTTTATTATACTATATTCATTCATATGGGAGGCAAATTCAGAGCCCTGTAATCTATTCTTGCATAAGATTGAGATACAAATTAGTAAGAAGTTACAGACAATTGGTAGAAGTTTTGAGTGAATTTGATTGAAGATGCATTGAGTCAGGTTGAAACATTGAGTAGGAATGAAACATAATGAGGAAAAATGAAGATGAGATACTTTCTAGGATGTTATACAGGTCTTATCTGCCAATTGGTTTGTTGACGCATTCAATTACTCAACCAGATACATTACATTTTACACTCTACAGCAAATTCAAATGCATTTACTACCTTTCAACAGACATGGGACAAAAAAGCACACTCTATGGATCCAGACCATTTAACAGCATTGGCCTTGAATGACATATTCTCCCTCACGTTTTCTTTGTTTTGTTTAGGGAGATGCAATTATCAATAATCTGATAGAGAATGACAGGATAAAAGAGATAGGATTAATTGTGGTTGATGAAGTAAGTATAGAGCTCATTAGTGATGACGTGCTAAATATATATTTAGAACTTTTATATTTTGACCACATGGAGTGAGAAAAGACACCATTGAGCAGGTGCTGCCTAGCGGTAATTTACCGACTCGGACCAACGTGGGGTCCTGGGTTCGAGGCCGTATTCAATTTTACCTCCGTTTCCCCCAGTTCCTTGGGGCTTGGAGGGTGCCTCTGAGAGCCACCGCAGGCCATTGGTGACGTCAGGAAAGGCATCCGGTCTCAAATGCTCGTGCCAGAACTAAAGTCCTCTCAGAGGCACCCTCTAAGCCCCAAGGAACTGGGGGAAACGGAGGCAAAATCGAATACGGAGTGAGAAAACACCATAAAATAGACATGTTTTGACAATTTTAGGCGAACATTGTCAAAATGGGATGGAATAGGACCGTTCGACGATCGAATGCTTGCCATACAAACCTCTGTATTATTCTCCTCCTTCTAAACGTTTACAACCAGACATAAACTACAGTGATTTGAGAGGAACCATATCAGCATTCAGTTGCCTATATCACGGTCATTATGTTTCAGATTGACCTGATAGTTGGTTAATAGCAGCTACTTTGAAGTATTTTTCAGAATTTACAGCCAATGTTATACTATTCTAAATATATCAGTTTCGTGATGCAATACCAATGAACTCTGTATTAGGGGTTAACTTTTTCAGTTGAATAGTTGATAGTTTCAGATTTATGATGATTTTATCATGATATTTAATCTCATCTTCATGGGGCATCTTTGCTTCCATGTTAGGTCTATTCTACGTGGAGCTCATCTTCAGTATAGCTATAAACTTTGTTTTGATTTGAAGGTGTCGCATCTATCAGCTATTCCAGCTAAACTGTGTGATCTATTTTCATGTAGCTTCACATGATTGGAGAAGGAGGAGGCCGTGGTGCAAGGCTTGAAATGTGTCTTACGAAAGTGTTGTACTCCAATGGTTTGTAGCTTGTCATTCTCAGTTGAAGCGAAGAGGGGGTGGCCAACAAGCCCTGGAAACCCTGAAAGATCCTGAAAAATCAGGATTTACTTTACCCCTAGAAAAGTTTCCTGGAAAGCCCTGAAATTACAACCCGCCCCTGAAAATTTTGTTCTGAAGCAGATTTCCTTCGCATCAATATTTGGCCTTGCAGAGCTGTTGTTGACGCTGACGCAGTGGAGGAGGATCTATGAGGTTAAAGGGGGGGGGAGAACGGCGTACTGTGTGTCGTGTAGTAAGCAGTATCTGCATCCAACAACGGAAACGAAGTTTCAGGTAAAACGAAGAATGGAATGTGGATGGATACAAGCAGAAGATCCATAAGTGATAATCATGTTCGAAAACATGTCGAAAATCCCCTAGAAAACCCTTGAAATTTAGCGGAAAATACCCTGGAAAACCCTGGGAAAACATTTAATTTGAGTGTTGGCCACCCTGAGAGAATAAAAATCAGAAATATCTATTTTACTTTAATACTATGGTCAGTTTGTATTAGTGTTATATCTGAGTTACACATTCTATTTGTAAAAAGTACATCTCAAATATTCAAAAAGTCTGGAAATTTTACATCTGCCTTCTTGGGTCTTAAAAGGGTGGATAGGTTTATGTTTTGATCTGTATTTATTTCAGTTGTGAATGCTGCTTTTTACATTTAACGTGCATATCAAAAATTCCTGAACTTTAACAAAATTGCTATGAATGTCTCAATTTTATTTTCATTTATTTTATTTGCTATTTTACAAAAACAATATATAGAGATATATAGCTAACAAGTTAATTGAAGCCAGCAAAATAGTTTTAGCCTTGGAAAAGTCTTGGAAGAGCTAAAGCTGAGATTTATTGCAATGATTTAGCCTTGGAAAAGTTTTGATTCTGAAATAGTGAAAAAGCTAGAAAATGTTCAATCCTGGAGCATGAAAACTTTCTTGCAAAAAGTCCTAAATCAAACTAATGCAGTTTTGGACTGTAGGTTCTTAATACTTGAATGTTCTTACTTTTACATTTTAACTGTATTGCATATATATTACCCTTAAAAAGCCTTTTACCATTACCCACAGGAAGTCCTATCGGTAGCATTCTTTCAAGATCTAATTGTAGCAGTAGTACTTGATAATTTCTCGCATTCTTTCTCTTACAGCCGAGATCCAAATCATTGGTATGAGCGCAACTCTTGGCAATCCTTGCGATCTACAGACATTTCTTAGTGCTGAGATTTATTGCAATGATTTTAGGCCCGTGAGTTCTCTTTTTACACTGTTTTGTTTGAACAGGTCACCTCAAAGTTAAGATATAGCACTGTAACATCATCTTAGGCATTTACAAATCGCATTGAACTATGAATCCTTGATCAATGTTTATTATTCTCACTATTGTATAGATCGAGTTATCTGAGCATTTAAAACTTGGAGACACTATTTTTGCAATTGATCAGCAAAAGATAAAAATTGGAGACAATGTTCTGGAACCGCTAAGAAAGATTTGTCACCCTAAGGTAAGTCACACGATGCAAAATATATCCATGATCCTAAATCAGGCTATAACATAGTATATCCGGTTGCCACAGAACCTGGAAAATGTCCATTTTTATGAAAGTTAGTGAGACCTGGAGCAGTCAGGAGAAAATATTGAAAAAAACAGAAGTCAGGGAAAAGCTAGAGAATTATTGTTAGTTTACTTTAGATAGTCAAAATTCTTGCAGCAACATGGGCGTTGCCACAAAAGGCCTGGCTCTTAATGCGTGTAGCTCAGTAAAGTCCTCCCGGCTAACATTGTCCCTTTAATTAGGGAAAGGTCAGGGAAGTTTGCTTTGCATTTTCTGTGGCAACCATGAGTATATTACATTGGAATTTATTATGTAATATTAACTGTTATATTGTTATATCAGAGGTTACTTGTTATGTTATATGTTATATTCTTAGTATAAATTATATAATATAATATGCTATATTGTTTCATGTTATGTTTTATTATACTATATTCATTCATATGGGAGGCAAATTCAGAGCCCTGTAATCTATTCTTGCATAAGATTGAGATACAAATTAGGAAGAAGTTGCAGACAATTGGTAGAAGTTTTGAGTGAATTTGATTGAAGATGCATTGAGTCAAGCTGAAACATTGAGTAGGAATGAAACATAATGAGGAAAAATGAAGCTGAGATACTTTCTAGGACGTTATACAGGTCTTATCTGCCAATTGGTTTGTTGACGCATTCAATTATGCAACCAGATGCATTGTATTTTACACTCCACAGCAAATTCAAATGCATTTACTACCTTTCAACAGACATGGGACAAAAAAGCACAATCTATGGATCCAGACCATTTAACAGCATTGGCCTTGGAAGTGGTTCCAAACAATTCTTGCCTTATCTTCTGCCCCACGAAAAAGAACTGTGAAAATGTAGCTGTTCTTCTTGCAAAATGTATGCCTAGGTGAGTATATTTGAAAGCTTTCACTTTGTTATACTGATTAATTCTAAGTTCTACTATCCCTTGAAATCTTAATGTAGTATTTCCTTGATTTAACTGCCGCTACCGGACACAATGTTTTTAAAAAGGAGTCGAATAGCCCAGAAAGACCGGCTTACTAAAAGTACTCTTTTCATCATCGGTACACAATAATAAAGCTAATATAACTTTATAGGAATAGTCTCGGCTGGATAACTGAGGGACGGTTAATAGAGAGATGGTGAACAGAGGAATTTTTTTCTATTCTCATAGGACTTACGCAATAAAACTTACAATACTAAAGCCAAGGGAGCATGGAAATACATAGCAACTCTAAGAGGTACACTTAACATAGAGACACAAGTTTACTAAAATTTCTACCAAATATTTAGCTACAAAAGTAATTAGAGTGGTGTAGCCCATAGTACCCATAGTGTCAAATAAATTTGAAAAAACCTCGCGAAAAGATATCTCACAAGGAGAAAGCAAATTGAAAAAAATAGACTTTTGCTAATCGGTCGAAGTTGTCAACAGAGGACGTTCTGTAGATATTTGATAGACAAGTAAGGAAATCAAAACATACTATACAAGACAGTATCGAGTACAAAACCCTTGTGGGGATATCCTAAAAGTAAGTAATAACTTTATTCGATTTTGCCTCCGTTTCCCCCAATTCCTTGGGGCTTGGAGGGTGCCTCTGGGAGGACTTTAGTTCTGGCGCGAGCATTTAGGCCGGACGCCCTTCCTGACGTCACCAACAGTGGCGGCTCGTCAATGGGGCATGTTGGGCAATGCCCCCCCAAGGAAAATGTATAAATGACATTTCTACACAGTAATTGATAGTACTAAGTAAAATACTCCAGGGTTTCAGTGATTTAATCTAGGCCAGTTAATTATTTACACGGGATTCGAGACCATTTGTAGATGTGGAGCCTCGCTTCGCTTCTATCAAAACTGCTGA
>WIPJ01001066.1:0-13209 GCA_018155075.1 Cassiopea andromeda
AATTCTCTTGTGTACTTTACATCGTCATCTGTTAAAATCTGTTAAAATCCAGTCTGTAAGCACAATTTCTACTATTGATCAATTTGGCAGAGGAAAAGAGATAAGAAAACATTTTTATTTTCTGCAATGAACTTTTTCATTTATCATTTCATTAACAGATTGCAAGTATTCAATTATAGAGTGCCCATTCACTACTTACAAGAATTCTTTACAAGTTTAAACATACCCTTCTCTTTTGGATTACCATATTTTAAATAGGCATTTGCATTATTGCTATCCTTCATGAAAAGCGTGTACCCTGGACCAAAATTCTCCTGTGTGGCACTAATGAAATAGTATGAGCACCGCCCACTTGATTTCAATTTTGTAAACCTCCACACATAGTTGATTGAAACAAGGTTTCTTAGCCGACCAATTTTGAAAGTGGAATAACAGTTGCTGTAGCATCCACTACATTTTCCATTAGCAAGACACTGAGTGCCACAATTACGTTTGATACGATTAATGTAGCTCATTGTCAGCCCCTCAACATAATCTACTTCATCAGGGTGTTTTAATGGTAGACAACTTTCAAATTTTCTGGCTGAAATGAAGTAATTTGGATAATACTTATTTTCTATCATCCATTCACGACCCTCCTCTCCAGAAGATGCCTTTTTGAGGATAAATTTGTTTTGGTCATTCGTATTTGTACTTCCATAAATCAACGAGTGACTCTCACTAGACAAGTAAAAGTGCCATTTGGGCCATTTTTTGGGAGTTAAGTATATAGTTTTACCCTCTTCCAACCCTGATTCAGGTATAGGGGCTACTTTAATGGATTCGATGTATTGACGAAGCTCGGGGTACTTTTCGGGAGCATTCTGATAAATAGCTGCCACAAGAGCTTCTGTTACTTCTGGCAAATGCAAAAATCCCAAATATTCTTTGTCATTTTTTCTTGTGGTGCTCATAAAAGAGTGATAGAAAGTGGGTAATTTGTTATTTTCTGGGCCTTCTTCTTTAATGTAGTTGATAAATTCAACTAGAACCAACTCTACAACAATGTTTAGCTTACAATAAACATTTATTGTTTTAAGAGCTCGGTTTGCATCAGAAACTTTTTCACTTATAATTTCATCAGCAATATTCTGCTTGACATCTCCTAAAAGTGTATCAGTGCTGAAAAGCTCTATCTCTGTCTTTAGTTGTGTAATTTGTTCCTCTGTTAGATCATTTCCTTCAATATCGCTGCTGAATTTGCGACTTGCTACAATTCCACCGTGGACTTTTCCAAGTGTGGTCACAAATGAATTCATTCTTTTAAAGAGCTGTTCATCAGTAAACTCGTCTAGCACGTCTTTCATTACTTGCTCAAGAGTAGGAGTTGACTTTGGAGTTGTCATGAAGAGGCCAATCAAACTGCTTACGATATTAACAACCACTGCCGCAGCTGCGCCATACGGACCTGGAAGATAGATTGTAGATCTAAATTTAGGAACTATAGAGCACACTTTTATCATGGTAAAAGCAATAGTTGGTAAAAATTTTAAGCCATTTAACAATATAGCGTTCCTTCTGGATAGTTCTTCAGAGCAGGAAGCGGTATTGACTGCGGTGAACAGCTATGCTTGCAAGTGCAAAAGAGTAAATATTGTAGCTTTAAAGGAGATGAAAATTTTCTATTCATGGGGTCTTGGCACAAAAGTGAACAAAATACAACTAAAATCCAATTTCAACTAAATTCTATCCTACACATTCTCATAGATAAATTTGCTTTTAATGAATTGAACTGAATGCATTGAATTCAACTCAGTTAAACAAGTAGTTTCTGTGTCTAAGACGATCCTAGTGGTGAACTTTGGCTTTGATGGAATAGTGAATATAGTCATAATATAGAAGGTAATCAAGGTAGATTTTATCTTCCCTACCTCCAAAAGTTGTCAATGCCATGCTGGTCATGTCCAAGACTCCGCTGATTATTTGACCCGGATCTCCAGATTTGAACTTCGGTATTGCTTTTGAGGTTCCAAGCACAACTGCATTTGCCTTTGCCAACCTGTCATTGTAAACATCTTCGGCATCTTCTTTCTTTATATATTCATCTAAGCCTTCACTAAAAGTATCCAGGCTTTTCCTGAGGTCTTCTGTGTTACCCTGCATTCCATTCAACTGATCTTTTATGTTGCTCAAGTCCGCACGCAATTTCTCTTTTGGATCAACTGTCTCAGAGTTTGTTGCTCTGATAATGGTGATAATGGCAATCCAAAAGATAACTGCCATTTTCTTCTCTCAAAAAATCTGTAAATGTAATGAAACAGTTCGTGTTAAAGTTGCCCTTAAAAATCGACAAACAAGTCTACTTCAATGAGAAAAAGTGACACAAAAGAAGAAGAAGAAAAGAGGAAGAAGAAGAGAAGAAGGAGAGGAAGAAAAGGAGGCAGAAAAGAAGGAAAAGGAAAAAAGAAGAAGAAAAGAAGAAGAAGCAAAAAGCAAAAAAGAACAACTGAGAGAGAAGAAAGAAGGAGAAATATGAAGTAGGATGTGACAAATTGGCAAGAGAACTGCAGAGAGGAAAAGATTAAAATTGGAAGTCTGAGAAGCAAAGAGCCAGAGAACAAAAACACTGTAAAACGGCCTAGAACACGAAAAACATAAAGACGATGATGAAATTATAAGAAGAGTGTGAAGCATGAAATTATATGATCTGAAGCAGACAGGCTCAAAACTGTTTGTGCATCAAAATTTCATATTTCCTGTCAAGGGTCGGAGAATGACAACTTGTTCATATGCATTAGTAATAAAACCACAGATTTAGCCTAATTCTGACTGTGTGGAGTTATACAAGGGCCTATGATGGGATAAATCTATACCTTGGCTCCTACTAGAAATGCTATTGTGCAAATGTGTAGTCACTTCAAGGTTTTCTGAGTCAGGAATGTTACACTTTGTTTGTAAAATGCTAGCTTTATTCATTGACTTGCGAGCCAGATCGAGAATCTATTGGTTCTGGTACCTGCTAATTTGACAACATGTAAACTCGAGCAAGCAAATCTTTGAGCCTACTACTCTTAGGTGAAAAGGGTTTTGATTTCGGTAGTCAAAAATCCCCTCTGTTCAAGAAAAAATGATTGCACCTTCATGAAGCATGCCGCTGTCTAATTTTTATGATGTAAAAGAATTCATTAGATATTTTATAAATATCAATTGGTCATTAATAGTGGTCTTTAACATTCAAGTAGTGGTCTTGGAAAGAAGGATTAGTGGGGAGAAACAGAAACATTTGATAGGTATCATGTTTACAAGAGCTCGTTTGGGTTGATATAATTGTCGCTTCTCGTTATCCTTTTGAATAACAAAACTGTTTTAAGTGTTATGAGTTTTAAAGGCGGCAATTTGTTGTGGCTTAGACTATAACTAGGTGATGCATAGTTTTCCTGCAATTTTTTTAACAGGACGTTGTGGAACAATATATTAAGTTAAGCACTACTGTATCCGATGTATGGTATGTATATAATATTATGATTTAGAATTCCTGTTGATGCTAAATTAACAGTAACATTGTGCAAAACATTAATAAAGATAGTGGATTTAAGTCAAGCACATTACTTTGAAGCAATAAATGAAATGTTGTCCAACCAGTCATACAAGATTTGAGAAACAAAATCAATAATGTATTGCTACCCATGCGTTTGAGTAACCAAGAAATATATTCACAACAACAGTAGGTACTAGTGATCCTATTTCTTTATTGCTGTCATGATTGTACATCACAGAACAGTGTATGTTGTAAAGGAATTCATTCGATATTATGTAAATATCGATTGGTAAATACGCAAATTGATGAAGACAATTAGCTTCTGAGTAATAGTTGCCGTTAAAAGTGGAATTCGGTTTTGGTTTACAAAACTTGGCACGATATCTCGTGAATCTGCTATCTTTATTGATGTTTTGCAGCTGAAAGAATATAGACGAAAAAGTAGAATCTTCAGTTGGCGTTCACACTAGGAGCGAAATAGCGAGGCGAAGCGAGCCGATACTTGAGAAATGATGTGTTCACTCCAGTTCGCTGTTGTTCTGACGTCATGTTTTTATTGTTCGCTTCGCTTTTCGCTCGTAGTGTGCCCTCAGCTTTAGAATTGTGGTTTTACCGGCGTATGCTAGGGAGAATCATGGTTGCATAGACAAAGCAATGAAAGTGTCAGAAAGGGCAAGGGCACATCAAAAGTTTGATCAAGGCAAATAAAAAGTAGTAAGTGCCATCTTTTGAGGCAATTTAGTTAACATGAGAAAGTATGAGAAAAGGAGAACCCTTGGCAGACAAAGGCAAGGTGATATTGCTTGTAAGGGAAGAAGAATGGATCCACCTGGGAAAAGAATGAAGGTGTACAAAGGACAGAGACATTTAGGGGATCACGAATATTAACGTCGTTAGACATACACATAGAGAGCGATGTTTCTGAGAGCAAAGGGACCAGCATGCTTTTACTTTTCTACATTGGTACCCAATCCACACACACATGCCAGAAAATTTCTTCCAAATGTCCCATTTCGGCCAACAACTATACAAATGTTATAGCGCTCCTCCGACTGGCTCTCAAAGATGTACATTACAGATTAAATATTCATACTAATTAGCAACGAAGTAAGGACCAAATTGCTGGAAAAAATCCATATCATTAAACCTTCAGCAATCAAAGCTTGTCACTTATATAGCCTGAATATATAGAAATACAGTGAGTATATGTAGGGTTGATAGATTAAACCTTCAAAGTGAAATGAGTTTTTTTCGCGTCACAAATTACGTTTTTAGCGGAATCTATGTCAGAAAGGCTGTACTTTTCAAATCTGGAAATGAGGAAGAAGCAATAGGGAAAAGGTGGAGGGCACATTTTACGCGTACTCCATCATGCGCCGTTGGTTCACCATAAAAAATGCACAGCAGTGAGAAACTAATTGGTGAAAATGACATAGTATTTTTGAATGCTACAGGAAAATAAACAACATGGTTGCCTAGGGTAGGCTTTGTTTACTATAAATCGATTTCTGGAAGCAAGTAGCATATTTTACATTGCCTGGAAATTAGAAAAGTTCTCGAAATTTGCCATATTGTTCTCGTATGCGGATGGATATTCTCACTGTGCCCCATGGGATGGCCTGCTATGCAACATGATGTCCTAGTATGTACTATTATGTGCCATTCCAGTAAATTTTTCTTGAATCTCTTTCTGGTATTAAAAGTCGTTTATAGTGATATTAAGAAAGTGAAACATCAAAAAACCCTTACCTCAAATATCAACCAGTACAGCAGTACACTGCTTGAAATGAGAACAGTACCAAATAGTGCCACCTCCCTTTATTTTAAAATACAAGGTAACGATCATTTTTACTGTTTGCTTTACAGGTGATTAAGAAGAATTCAGTCACCAACAATATTTACTAGATGTGTACCAGGTGTCAACAAACCATTCATCATCCTATAGCTATTTTACATATCCCTAGAATGCACAGAACACCAGGTAGTAACAGTGTTGGAATTTTGGCAGTCAAACATACATATATTAGCAACACTTACACACCTTCAACACCTCAATTCTCTCATCAACGATCATTTTATCAGTAATATTCTAAAGAAAATAGAGTTTGCCACAAACTTTTCCTGAAAACTTGGAAGGAAATAGTCAGCCAAAGTCTGCATTTGCAAATATTGGTTTTTGCAAACAGGTCCAATTCATTTTATTGACTTTGCCTACAGGTGTGTGAAAAGTCATACCAGATAGTCTACAAGCTGCCACGCTGCATAGATTTACTAAATTATAGCGTCTATCAGATGAGTTAAGAAAACGGGCGTTTCTTGAATACGCACCTATGGCATTTTGCCTTCCAAAACTACCTATGTACATCAAGCAAATAATGAAAGCATGGAATCCAAGTCCTCTTTTCAACTTCTCATATCTGATGCAATGTTTTCAAATTCAAATACAAATCTCATTATAGTTAGGTAATCTGTATTTGGTAGATTTGGTATATTTAAAAAAGAGAACGATATACAAGTTTCTTGCAGTGGTTGGTATATTTACAATTATTATATTAATAGTCAATTATAGAAAGTGTAAAGGAAAGAATATAATATCTTTAGTCAATTATTATATTAATAGTCAATTATAGTAAGGAAAGAGTAAAATATCTTTAGAAATTTCTGCGACACCTTTCACAGTCTCCTTCATGAAGACCGAAGTGACGAATTCATTAAACTAGCCCAAGTTAAAGGTGTGGACACTGACTCAGCCCCTTCGTGCAGAATTAGTGCGGATGAAAGTAACGGATTCCAGTATGTTGTACTTTGAAACTATCAAGGTCGCTCCTTTACCTGAATCAAGGGTGGTAGAAAGAGGAACGATTTACTTGATCCCTAAATAGTAGCCCGAGAATTACCAGAGTTAAATAAAATTTCCTTGTTTCTAAAATATGCAATTCCCAGCATCTGGAAATCTGTTGTTAAGTACCTAGATGTAAAATAATCCAGAAAAAATGATTCACTTCCACCAGTTTTAAGTTTGTTTAAAGCGTTTGCCACTAGATTGAAATCTTTGGTGAAACAAACGTTGGAAATATCAAATAATTTATGTCTACAGTAATGAGAGCGGACTTGATGATCAACCTGATGACTTGTTTTGTTTCAGTTTGGGTATAACTGCAGACAAACGACCAGATTTTTCGCTAGACTTTTTCCATAAATTTCTATTCCGAGAATCTAATGATACAAAGCTCACGTTTTTTAAAAGAATGTTTTTCTCGGCACAGTCCTAAAACTTCTAAACTTCTTCGCAATTTTCGTGTCAAAAATTTTTGAAGATGTTCTTAGCAAAAGTTTTTAAACTCCAAGTTTTGTGCATGCACATGAGAGGAAATGAAAAAGCTCCAAATCTTGCTAACATCAGAAGTTCAACTGTTGAAAGGCAGCCAACATAGCATTCACAACATTTTATAAACAGGTAAATCGAGCTTTAAACATTTATGCATGTAGAAACTTTCTTAGGCCTCAAAAACCCAGTACTGAATTTATTGAACTGTTTGAGCAGTTAATTATTGTTTTTTATAATACATTTTCTACAGCACGAAAAAGCGGTGACATTCTTTTGACATACTTAAAAGCTTTTTTCATCAGACACTCGTCAGAGTACGAAACGTCTGTTAACCGAAGTAAATATCAAGATGCGGCTACATGTGACAGGATGCGTCTGATTGGCCCCAAGAGTGGACAATTAGGACCTATTAACTATTGTTTACTTGAAGAGTCCTAGTGAGAAAATGAACTCTTTTTGTCTACACAAGACTGGGTTTTGAGTCTTGATGGAAACAGATTCCAAACACTTAAATGAAAAGACGATCTTGCTTGCCCAATGATCCGAAAATTGTCGTCTGTATATATTTTGGCGCATTCTGGATTTGCAATTAGGTGTTGTCCTATGGCTGGCTCACAGTTAATTTTAGACTTGTTGTTTTTACATATATGAGATGGCTCTTCTCTTGCGGTATTGCTTTCCATCTTGATGCTCGTTGGGACATGTTGCTTCATTCTGTCCACGCAGCAACAAATTTTCGCGCGTGTGTTTCTGGACGAGTGATAAAGTAGGCCTGCGCAGATGACACTGGCCAAACAACAATACAATCGCTGTACAAGTTCGAAATCTACTAGATTTTTTTGACCGAGATATAAATGATATATATAAAAATGTATGATATGTAATTCTATAACAGGTGATAAAGTGAATGGAATTTTCTTGCTAAGCTTTTGTATAATATAAGTCTAAAGAAAATTTTTGTTGTTGACCATAGCCTGACTCGCTCATGCGTTTTTGCGTTATGTTCAATTATGGTCAATTTTGAACTGCAAATTTGAATAAGAAGAAAATCAGGAACTTCGTCAAAACCTCTACCAATCTAGTCCAACATGCGTTGGACATTGTTGGACGTTGTTGGATGTGGATGTCGCCAAACCAGCAAAGCATTAGTACCCAACATTTGTAGATATATCAACTACAAGAATAGCCAGTGTCTAATGTCTTTCACTCAAACCGAAACTTTCTCTGGCAATTGCACAGAGCGAAGACACCAGTCTATTTAGGGCAAATTGAAATTTTGGGCGATTGAAGTGAATTAAAGATAGGCGTTGCAAGACTAGAAAATAGACAAAGAAGAAATGAAAGGAGACTATTTGATAAAATTTCAATGGTTTTCATTTGATGTTTGTCTTCTACATTTTGCAAATCGCATCCCGTTGCTTCCCTTGACCCGAAAAATGAATTCAAAACTTGACGAGCTTTTATCATTGCGCTTGCGCGAACGTGCTTTTGTTAGGGTAGAGTGGTCAAACCATTCCAACATGATCCGACAACACCCAACAGCATCTAATATTTTTGGTCAAGGTCAAAATTTATCCAACATCATCAAACATTTCCCAAAAACGCCCAACATAGGTGGCTAGGCCAACGCAACATTCATCCCCAGCATTGTTGGCATTTGTAGGGCGAAAATGTTGCACTGGTTTGGCCTAAGCTTAAAGCAGTCAGGAGCAGCGGTGTGAAGAGGATGATCATAGTAAGAGGTGTTTAAGCGCAAATTTAACGACGCCCTATTCAAATCAAGAAAACGACTTGCAGTTTTACCTAAATAAAATGAAAGGTTTTCCAACAATACATAATGTTTCCAAGATGTTTCGAAAATACAGGTGTCGCAACCTCTCGTTCTAGGCACACATCTTTTACTTTAGCAAGCTCCTGGCTAAAAATAGCAGCTTTGTCAATTGCCAAAAATTGTTAGGATGTTTGCTGGTTGCAAATTTCTTTAACCGTGAAATGATGGAGTCGCTTTGATAAATTGTTTTTTGCTACTAGCTGCACAACCCTGAAAACAATTCTTGTGGGTGATTCATAATTAATTGCCAAATGAAATGACTTGTAAAAGATGGGTTTTGGATGGACTTTCTGATCTCATGCGATAGAGCCTACTACACAAGAAGTTTTCTCAACACTTCATCCTCTAAAGGCCATATTGGCAAATAAGTTAGGCATGCAAGTCAGGAGTCATTCAACCGTTACGGAGCACAATGTCTACCGTTTTTGAGACCCTTCTCCCCTCTTGTTAAGCTCGGAGCACACGGGAGATTTTTTGCTTTTCAAAGACAAATGTTGTATCCTTTCAAGATAAATCAGGAGAATAATCACTTATTTTCATATAATTATCTTATTCACGTGTCAACTCGATCATTACATCTCTCAACTAACTCTCAATATAAAAACGCCTATATTGAATACTTGCGATGAACTAATGCACGTGCACCTGGAGTCTAGGCTCTACTTACCTTTCCAACAACAAAGACTTTTGCTTTTGAAACTTCCGCGCATGAAAGATTCTTGTATTTCCAAGACGAAGATTTCTCCAGCGGGCTTTGTTGCCCGTATATACTGTTGACGCAAGGGTTTTTTTCTCTTCTCCCATTGCTGCACTTGAAAGACGAAATGGTAATATCAAATAACAATTAAATGTCAGTGAAAGGTTAGCAAAGCTATTCAATATCACTGAAATCACAACAAGTAAATATCAATAAAATTAAATAAGATTTCAGAGAGAAACATGCTAGGTTACATTTGGCAACCACTAAAGATTTCCAATTCAAGGCTTTATTACCTCAGATTTAAAACTTACGTTACAAAATACTTAAGCGTTACGAAATACTGTAGTACAATACAATGACGGAGCCTAGGGAGGAGCAAAGTACCATGAATTGATCTCAAAGACAGTCTTTCAAAGATGGGAATCTCAGTATTCGACAACCACACACGAAAGACTTTTGTGTTTCAGCACAAATCTGTCTTCGAAATACAAGAATCTCCCATCTGCGCCGCGCTTCACGCTCTTCACTATAGTTGTAGAAGAAGTCGGTACATAATTTCCTTTCGTTGAACATTGCTTTGGAGGTTTATTTAAAGCCGACTGTTCATTCTATAATATACAGGCATTTATCCTCTATACTTGGAAGTATGTCAGACGCAGACACGTGGCTGGAGGGAGGCTTGGGGGACAATGCTTCGAAATAAAAGTGCTGCATGGTTTTGCCCCTCAGCAGAATTATTAATCTAGAGATTTACATATGAAAGTAAGGCATTTTACCATACACAGTGATTGCAAAAGCAGCCCCCCCCCACCCGTAGGATACTTACTCCAGTTGCGCGCTTGGTCTGGACGAAGACTTTCACAAGTTGGAATAGATGGCGAAAAGAAGTCTAGTAGATCTACATACAGTTAAAATGATTTTATTGATGGTAATGTTTGGACCAGGTATTTTAAACTGCTTTGTACCTCCACGTACAACGTTTTGTGCCTTGATCTAAATAAGTAAATAACTTACCCTACAGCAAAACTTAATTGTCCTGCGTACTTCACATCACCATCTGTTAAGATGCATAATAGCTTCTAACATTGCATATCAGCAACCATAAACGCCACTATTGGTCACAGAATCAGAAGCGGATATTTAAAGGGGCAAAGTGCACCCAGTTGCTCTTGAACTGGAGAAGATACACGTTTTTTACGATTAAAGCCATCTTTTTGCGTGATCCTTGCTTTTCTTACAAACATTTTTCGTATAAAGCAACGGGTACTAGACAAATACTCGACCACCTCAAAAATATTCTGAATACTCAGACCCGCTTCCCGCCCTTCCCCCTTAATAATTCTTTAAAACTTGCCGCTGCAAAAAATGGAGCACCTTGACAGGAGAACAGAGATGAGAAGGCAACATTCATGTGATCTGAAATCAACTTTTTCACTTATTAATTCATTAAAAGATTGCAAATTTCTACTCTTGAAGTATCCATTCACTACCTTTACTTATTCTATGTAAGTTTAAACATGCCTTGTTCTTCTGGATTATTATTTTTCAAGTCGGCATGGCCATTATTGCTATCCATCATGAAAAGTATGTAACCTGGACAAAAATTCTCCTGTTTGGCTTTAATGAAATAGTATGAGCACCTCTAACCCGATTTCAATTTTGTAAACTTCCATATATAGTTGATTGAAACCTGGGATTTCGTGTTACCAGCTACGAAGTAAGTATAACAACTGCTTTAACAACCCATTCATTCTTTATTAGATCCAAAATGATTATGGAAGTAGCTTTTGTGTCATAAAAGTGCTCCATTTCAACCCTTCAACAGAACTTACTTGATCAGGACTCTTTTTTCTGGTAAACAATTGTCAAAATTTCTGGCTGAACTGAAGTAATCTGTATAATATTTATTTCCTATTTATTCACGAACTTCTTTACTAAAATTTCCCTTCTTAGGATAAATGTGCTTTAGTCATTAAATTTCTTACTTCCATATATTAACAATTTGCGCTCACTAGACAAGTAAAAGTACCACTCGGGCCACTTTTGAGGGCTAAGTAAATAGTCTTACCTACTTCCAGCCTTGTTTTAGGTATTGGAGCAACATTGATGGCTTTGATATAATCATGAAACCTGGGGTAACTTTGGAGACCATGCTGATATATAGCTGCGACAAGAGCTTCTTTCATTTCTGGCAAATACAAAAGCTCCAAATATTTTCTCTAATATTTTCATATAGGAATGATAGATAGTGGGAATTTTATTATTTTTCGGGCCTTCTTCCTTGATGTAGTAGCTAGTTTTAACTAGGTTCAACTCTACCATTATGGCTAGCTTACAGCATACATTGAGTGTTTTAAGAGCTCGTTCTGCGTCAGAAACGTTTCCACTTTCAACTTGGTGCTGAAAAGTTCTATCTCTGTTTCTAGTTGTGTAATTTGCTCATCTGGTAAATCCCTTCCTTCAATTTCCTTGCTGAATTTTCGGGCTGCGACGATTCCTTTGTGGACTTGTGTTAGGCATGTACAGCGAAGGCCAAGTAATCCAATAGAAACTCGAAGAATACAAAACAATCTAGTCCTTCTTGACAACTATTTCTTTGAACCAAATCCAATAGGTTTCAAACAAACATTTACACCACGAGCAAAACGAAATAAGCAACTAAATGCTCTCAGTTATTTAACGTCCTTCTCTCCCTCGATTCACCAGCAATACTCCCCTCTCTCCTCTTTTTTCCTGGGGGCCTCCGCTGAGGGCCTCACACTTGTGAAAGGGTAGATACAAATGAATTCATTCTGTTGAGTCCTGAAGCTCATTTAACACCTGTGAAATCACTCGATCAAGAGTTGAAGTTGACTAAAGAGTTGTCGTGAAGAGACCAATCAAACTGCTTACGGTGTTGACAAACACTGCTGTATGCGGACCTAAAAGATATCTTATCGATCTAAGGTTATGAGTTAAGGAATACAGTGGCCTGTCATATTAAAAACAGTAGTTGGTACAGATTACACTAGCCTGCGTTTAAAACATTTTGTCAAAGGTCGAAAGTTTTTAACTGATTTATACATTTTTAGAGCGCTGAATTCAAGCATGCTAACCATTTTATTTGGTCAGTCCAATTTTTTGGGACATGATCATTGCATTTTTTTTCCTTGAATAGTACCGTAATTTGTGGTTGCTTAAACCACTATTCAGCTTAGCTAGTCTAACACAATTTTTCCTTATTACTTTTCATTTGCTATTGGTTCTCAGAAAGGTTGAAGAGACTTAGTACTCTATGACCAAATGGATTTGCAAACTTAAGATGCGCCATATTTCCTACTTTTTTAAGAAAAAACCTTGCTGGTCCAAGAAACCATAGCTTGGGGCAACTTGGACCGGCACCTGGAATCTCTCAGTTTCTTCTTCCAATTCCAACTTTTGAAGAAGAGAAAGAAGAAGAATCAAAACAGTGAATAGAAGTTACACATTGATGCGATCGACAATAATTTTAATTCTTCTGTGCAACTGTGTGAACAGGGGTTCCTCAAGCCACTGGAATCATGGGCTGATACTTTTCCGTAGGCTTCCGCTTTAGGAAAAACTGAAAGCCACTCCTGTAATGTGAAGGCTGCTTAACTGCACATGAAGTCACTTTTCATATATTTCAATATATAGCATAAACGGCATTCAAGGTTGTTTGACTGTTCATTCGCATTATATTCCATAGCAAAAGGTGGCCCAAGGTATCCCATTTTCTGGAAAAATGGCACTAGTGGAAATAAGCGCTAAGTTTGTGGAAGTCATCACAAATTTATTCAAGTACCCATTTTGAAAATGTAAAATTTAGACTGATT
>WIPJ01001066.1:14414-43962 GCA_018155075.1 Cassiopea andromeda
CCATCCTTTGCTTTTATATAGAAAAGGAAGCTGGAGCAGCCTCAGACTGAAACCAGAACCGTATGTCTTTACCATTAGGAAGTCAAACTTAAGCTACAGCTCTGTTTACTCTGCAAGCTAACATGGGTTCGCCCCAGGTTACAAATAACACAGGCTAGTTTTCGTGGTTTAAACGCCAACTAGCCCAGGTTCGCCCTAGTTGCGTTTGTCCTGGGTCGAAACTTGGTTGGTTGTGCTAGAGTGTAGTGTAAACGCAAACCTGGGGTGATATTGGTCAATTTTTTCTCTATGCATGCTCAGTTATCGAAACGTTGCGTAAATTTAACCAAACAGTGCATAGCTCTAATGTTTAGGGGAATTGTTGTATTTGACCTATAATTCAGGGGCCATTCACATATTGTGTTACGCAAGAGGGGTAGGGTGGGATGGGGTCTTTTGACTTTTGTGACAAAATGTGACAAGGGGTGGGTGGATCCTTTTTGGAGTGTATTGTCACAGCTTTCATAGAGTGATGTATTCGATAGAGTGATTTTGTTTGGAGTGAGCCATCGGTTCAGTCCGTCGGATCTCTGTCTCTTTTTCTTTGCTTTCGTCGGCGTCGGGCTTCTTTAATCTTTGAAAATCGTTGGAGTGCAAAGTGTTCTAGGCCTTCAAAGCAGGTTTGGCGCCAGGCTGTCCTGTCCGAAGCTCGATCAAGTTGTTTGCGGTCAATACCACAAGCCTTGAGATTCGTCTTAAGTTGGTCTTTGAAGCGTATCATCGGGCCACCTTACTTTCATTTCCCATCTCTCAGCTGTACAAAAAAAAGTGTTTTCGGAATTCTGTTGTTGTCCATGCGTAGGACATGGCCGGTCCAACGGAGTTGAGTCTTGATGCATCTGACTTAATGCTAGTTTGCTGACAACGTTCCAAAACTTCAATGTCTGGTATTTTATCGTACCATTTGATACCGGTAATCTTCCGTAGACAGTTCATATGGAAACGATCAATGGCCTTGATGTGCTTCCGGTATAAGGTCCAGGATTCCACTCCGTAAAGAAGAGTGGTGAGAACAATTGCGACGTAAGTTGCGATTTTGGTACGAAGAGAGATATCACGATCGTACCATACTCTGTTGTTCAGCCGACCGAAGTAGGCACTTGCCTTTCCGATACGAGCACGGATTTCATCGTCAACCATAGCGTTTTGGGATGATATGCTGCCAAGGTAGCAGAATTTGTCCACAGCGTTTAGGTCAGTGTTGTTAATTTGTACCACAGGAGGATTGTAGGTTGAGTGCAGCTTGGGCTGAAGCAGGACTTCAGTTTTCTTTAAGCTGATTGTAAGCCCGAAAATTTTGGCTGCTTCAGCAAACCTTGTCGTCATGTGTTGAATATCCTCAAGAGAGTGAGCAAAAAGTGTGCAATCATCTGCGTAAAGTAAATCAGTGATTAAAGAGGTCTGAATTTTTGTTTTGGTCTTTAAACATTGGAGGTTGAACAGTCTACCATCGCTTCGAATCTCAATGTGGATGCCACGTTCGTTATCAGCCAAGGCCTGCCTAATCATTACAGAGAACACGACAATGAACAGAATGGGAGCTAAGACACACCCTTGCTTTGGGCCATTCGTGACTGGAAAGGGTTCTGACTTCTCCCCACCATCAATGACCGAAGCGTATATCCCATCATGCAGTAAGTGTATTATATTGATATATGCGATGGAATAATATACACCAGTCCATCTAATACATTGCTCCATCAACTCTATCAAATATTAAAGTAGAATAAATACAAACCATACAGGTTGAAGTCATTTTTAAGGATGATGATGGTTCTTTTGGAATGATTCTTGATATTTGAAGCTAGAGATTGTTACTAACTCCTCCTATCTATCATTCCAGCCTCTATCTTGATGCTTAAGTGTTCAAGTAAAACATTGCAGTCTCACTTCGAATATCTATTTTTTGGTTGCTAAATGTACTATGGTGTCTATCTTCCGAAGCTTTATTCTTGTTGATTATTTTTATGACTTAAATCTACCAATTTTGATTAAAAAAATCACATTCTATAGTATTGATCTGATTTTTTTAGGTTCTCGAACATCAGGTAGAATTGTATTTCTTCAAACATATCAATTAATACCTCAAACATAAACCGAAAAGACGCACAGGTGTTTATTTCTCTGCATTGATACGCAGTTACAAACACTACACTACACTACACTACAATCATGTGCCATTCTAACAACAGCTTCTTGAATCTCTCTTTGCTAACGTTAAGTGTGTTTTGTGGTATCCATAATATGAAATGGCAAATAACCCTTACCTCAGTCACCAACCAGCACTCTGCTTGAAATGAAAGCACACCATATGGTGCACCTCACTTTATGATACAGTACAAAGCAACGATGACTTTCGCTGTTTGTTTTACACGTGATTGAGAAGAATTCAGTCACCAACACCGTTTACTGAATGTGTACCAGGTGTCAAAAACATTCTTCTAAAGGATATCATTCTATATCCATGGGCATAACTCCCACAATATACTGTAGTTTGGAAAGTACTAAGGTCACATCAAAGAAGCAAAGCATAAGACACCAATAAGACTGCAGGAATCCTTAAATTTTCAGAATTCTTCAATCGCACAACGTATTACAAAATTCTTAACCACGATTTCTGGCCAAAAGACATTCTCATGAAGTGTCAAGAATTTTTGTGCTTAATGTATGCAAGGCATCTACTTTATAGAACAGTGGCTCTCAGTTACTTTTTGCAATACCCACTATTTTAAGAAAGACTGGTATATAGGACCCTTGTTAAAAATCTTACAGGCTGGACTTGAAAATACCAACCAATTACTTATGAACCTATCCAGGCTGTCCAAGAAAAACCTAGGCTCTTTTATGCGAGTTTCTATTGTAGTGGGGTATTGGCCCCAGTGGGCCCTTTGCTCGCCCCACCAGTAAGCAAATATATCAATAATTTGCCCCACTATTTGGGTCTTTCTTGTGTGTAATATACTGACACTACTGGTAGAATTGGTTAAGCACTAGAAAAGAGGTTTGGAGCAGTTACCTCCATAGACAGAAAATTAATGTGTATTGCTAATTTTGTGAGATGTAGTAATTTTGATGTAGTAATTTTCTACAGAGAAAGTTTTGCAACTGTTTATTTAGCGGTATGAGTATAATATGAGCTCCTGCTCATACCCGAGTCTGTGTAGAAAGGAGGATCTTAATCGTTTTTGTTGTTAAGAGTAGCGAGAGTTAATCTTTGAGTTGGAGATAGACAGTACGCTTCCACGAAACAAATAATTTTCATTTGTTTTTGTGCTCTTCCACTTTCCAAAGAACCTAGATCTGACAAATTGATATTGCAGGAAAGAGCCAGATAATATTTCTTTTAGAAAAGAGAGTTGTAAGAAGCATTTGATGGGGGTACACAATATCTCTAGTTAATTTGGTATTCTAGAAATAGAACTATACTCTTCACCCTTGTGAAGTGTTTTCAAGATGTCTAGTGGTAATTTAATGAAATTTTAGCAAATTTCCTGCCTTGCAAATGGGCATTTACCGACGTTCCTGAAAGTGTAACTTTAAAGCATTTTCCTGGAGGCAACTCCCAGACACCCATCCCCCCATCATTTCAGCTCTGGAAGTAGTGCTATGGCATACAACCTTTTATGTATTGGTATTCAGCTATTTTCTATCTGAATGCGCATGGACCTCTTATGTTTTACGCTACTAGCCACTCTTTTTTGGAAGAGATCCTAACATCATGGAAAGCTATCTAAGTCTTCTTATAAGTATGATAGCATTAGTGATGAATTACTGTGAAATGAACATTGTTTTAGAACTAGTCCTAGTTGAATTGTATGTATTCCATATTTTGTATGTATTCAATATTTAAAGTGAATAACAGAGTTAAGCTAAAGCTTGTTTACAATCTGGTTCACTGAAAATAAAAAAGTGAAAATAAATATAAATAAATATAAATAGATAAATTCATCAATTATATTAAAAAAAGCCTCTAAGAGTATAAAAGTATCCATATTTCTTCACTCGTGAAAAGCAGACAAAGAAAATAATTGGAATTTTGTATTTGCTAGAAGCAAAAGAAGCTCCTATTGCAATGACACATCAGGATAGTTTTGAAAACTACCGCAAGATTCCTTACCACACGTTTTTATAAGAAACTGGCTCGTAAGGAATTATGTACTAAACTAAACGCCTTGAAATGTAATAAACTTTCAAGAAACTTTACTTTCGGCATTTTTGTTTCATTGTTGTTGTTTTTGTTGTTGCTTATTTTGTTTTGATTAGGCTGTTATACCTAGGTATTCAGCTCATTTAGGCCTACTATGCATGCCGCATCCAGGCATGGGACCCCCAGTTTAACATCCCTTACAAAGGACAGCACGGTGAGCTGTTTTGGTCGTTCATCTGGAAGGTCGTCCATCCAGATTCTGACGGTACACAGCCATGCTTAACTTCAGTTAAGCTAATGGAACTGACTTGGCCGCTCGGTCACTCACACCGCAATCTCCATCAGTCTCCTCTTCACATATCGAAGTGAAAACTAAATGAAATTATTCAAGATTATCAATGTGAGGGTGATTTTGCTCTGGAGTGTAGTTCGCACTACAGTTTCATGTTTGTTATAATACTAATAGTTTGTCATGTCCATGCCTTGCTTTCTTTTGCACTGCAATTTGTTTTACTAAATCCAAAGATTTTTAAGAGACTGAAATGTTCAGATCAACTTTTGAAGAATCTTTTATCGATTACGTCTATTTTTCAAATATGATTTATTAAATGTTCTATGGTCAACTTTTTGTCTTTGGTTTTGTAATGCAAAAATTTTTTTAATTTCGCAATTACCAGAGCTGCATCAAAATATTTCTGTGTCTGAAATAATAAATTACAAACTGGACACTCTTGCGAATTATCTAAAAATGAAGTAATCCAGAAAAAATGGCCCAGTAATATCAGTTTTAAACTTTTTAGAACTATGACTCTTTAGTAACGCAGAGAGTGGAAGTAAATCAAATGAGTTATTTTTTCATTCACTCATTCATAATTTCATTATTACATTAATGATTGAGCCGAAATTTTTGCTGATGACTTCCTTTATGTTATTCACCGTATTTAGACTTTTTTTGAACAGAAGCCAAATAGGGGGCAAGCAAGTCAAAGCATTAGAAATGAAAATAACAATCAAAGACAGTGCTATTTGACTGTGATAAGCAGGATCACCAAGAGGGGACGGGGGAAGATTGCCCCAGGGCTTCAAGGTCCAAGGGCCAACACCCAATGCTTCAAGATCTGGGGGATTCAAAGCAAACCAGCAGGAGCTTTCCAAAAGTAATTTCTAGACCTTGAAAATTAGCTGCTCGCTTCGCGCGCAGGAGGCCTCTTCTTCCTCTTTTACCCCGGGAGCTCTGAATTCTCTCGGCGGCCCTGTTGATAACTACCAAATATGGCACTTACTTTTTGCAGTAGACAAGCGATGAAGTGGGCATATCGAAAATCCAATAGACTCTGAAGTTATATAGAGATTTTATTGCTGTTGAATACCAACAAAATCTCTCTATAGCCTCAGAGTCTATTGGATTTTTTCGACCAAGGTAAACCTTATTTTGTATGCTTAGCATGTTGACCATGCTAAGCTTGAAAAATGTACTATACAGTGCTAGACGTATGCTAGCATTGTCTAGTACTTCCATGCATTTTGACATTGATCTAAATACGATCTAAACATTATGTTAATGCAGTAGTATGTTACTTAAGATTCAGAATCATATTGTCTCTTGCCCTAAAGTAAACATCAATTGGCCAGCGTACTTAAGATCACCATCTATCAAGATGCATAATAGGCTCTAACATTGCATAGCAGCAACCACAATTGCCACTATTGCTCAAAGTATCCGTAGCGGATATTCAAGAGGGCAAAGTGTCCCCCCAAATTCGTTTCGAATCGGCATATTCTCACCAAAGGCTAGATACACGTTTCTTATGATAACACCTATGCGTTTGCGTGAGTTTCAATTTTCTTGCAAACGCTTTGCGTATCAAAGCAATGTGTATTAGACATATACTCGACCACCTCGAAAGTACTCTGAATATTAAACACAGCTGCTCGCCCCCTTCCCCTAATGGTTCTTCATAAACCGCCATTACAAAGAATGGGGCACTTTCACAGGAGAACAGAAACGAGAAGGCAACATTCATGTGATCTGCAGTCAACATTTTCATTTATAAATTCATTAAAAGATTGCAAATTTCCACTCTTGAAGTATCCATTCACTACTTTTAATTATTCTTTGTAAGTTTAAACATGCCTTGCTCTTTTGGATTACCATATTTCAAGTAGGCATTACCATTACTGCTTTCATGCATGTAAAGTATGTAACCTGGACCAAAATTCTCGTCTTTGGCACTAATGAAATAATACGGACGCCCTCCATTTGATTTCAATTTAGTAAACCTCCACACATAATTTATTGAAACCTGACTCCAGCGGTTACCAGCTATGTAGTAAAAATAACAGTTGCTGTAGCATCCATGACATTTTCCAAGGTGATCGCACTGATTACGGCAAGTAGCTTTTGTGTCATAAACGTACTCCATTGTCAACCCTTCAACATGATCTACTTCAGCAGGGTGTTTTAATGGCATACAACCGCCAAATTTTCTGGCTGAAATGAAGTATTTTGGATAATATGCATTTTCTATCATAAATTCACGACCTTGCTCTCCAGAAAGTGCCCTTCTTAAGATAAATTTGCTTTGATCATTTACACTCGCACTTCCATAAATCAACGATTTGCTCTCACTAGACAAATAAAAGTACCATTCGGGCCATTTTTTGGGGGAGAAGAAAACACTCTTACCTTCTTCTAACCCTGTTTTAGGTATTGGAGCAACATTGATGGCCTTGATGTATTGACGAAGCTCGGGGTACTTGTGGGGATCATGCTGATATATAACAGCAACTAGGGCTTCTTTTACTTGTGGTAAGTGCAAAAATTCCAAATATTTTTTGTCACTTTCTCTCGTAGTTTTCATATAGGAATGATACATAGTGGGCATCTTGTTATGTTTCGGGCCTTCTTCCCTGATATAGTTACTAACTTCAACAAGTATCAACTCTACGATTATGGCTAGCTTGCAGTATATATTGAGTGTTTTAAGAGCTCGCTCTGAGTCAGGGACTTTTCCACTTTCAATTTCATCAGCAATACCCTGCTTGACATCTCCTAAAAGTGTATCAGTGCTGAAAAGCTCTATCTCTGTCTTTAGTTGTGTAATCTGCTCATCTGTTAAATCCTTTCCTTCAATTTCCTTGCTGAATTTTCGGGCTGCGACGATTCCGTTGTGGACTTTTGTAAGTGTGGACACAAATGAATTCATTCTGTTGAGGTTTTGTTGGTCCTGAAACTCATTTAACACTTGTGACATAACTTGATCAAGAGTTGGAGTTGACTCTGGAGTTGTCATGAAGAGACCAATCAAACTGCTTACGATGTTAACAACCACTGCTGCAGTTGCACCATGTGGACCTAGAAGAAAGTGTTTGGATCTAAATTCAGGAGTAGTGATCTAATTTACTGTACTCCTCGAATGCCAAACTTTTTGCATCAGATTAAGAAACTTTTAGTACTTGATGCCACCCAAGTTTCTTGTTAAAAAAATTTGTACAATATAAAAAATATCCCCCAAAACACCGCGTTAGAAGCTAGTCTTTGTTGAAGCTTGGTAGAGGGCCCCATAGTATTTCGGGAACTCTCTAATTTGGGCCTGCACATTTCCCCTTTAAAGAAGTTGGCAACTTGTTATTTGCCCTACTTTGGCATGGAGGCGAAGTCACTAAAAGAGCCTCCGTCGTGAAGTTTGTATGGAATAATTATAACTTGGTTGAACATCTCAAACTTCAAGAAGTTATCAGCTTATTATTTGTCTAAAGCTATGCTCTGACACTCCGAAGATCTTTTGAAGTTGCGTCCCCTGCATGACTAGAAGGTGAGCCAAACGCAAAGATTCTGCTTTCAACTCAATGTTGCAAACAGAACCCCTAGGTTGGGGGAAGGATGTAGGGTTGAATTTGTCCGAATTTACCTTGCTAGTAAGCTGTTCTATTGTTACCAATCACTACTCATTGCAATTTCTAAAAGCAGCGGTAGGGAACCTATGGTTCAAGAGCCAGATATGGCTCTTTCAAGACTGCTTCTTGTTCTCAGGCTAGTAGGCAAATCTTAGCAGGCATTTCGTCAAAGCATTGAAAAATAGCAAATACCTCCAGAATAGCTGTTCAAAGTTAAGCCTGTTATCGTCTTAATGTGTCATATAACTCAACTGAGTATTGGCCAAGTCAGTGTCGATTCACACAGTTTTTTGGTCTCATGTTACAGCAATATCCAATTGTATGGCTCTTATGGAAGTAACTTTTGAAATATGAGACTTTCATTGTTCTCTCTACCAAAAAAATTCCGGACCCCTGTCTTATAGTAATGCTCTTTGGCTGTTTACATGCGTTAGGGGCAGGAGATATTCAACGTGCTAGCTATTCTCTCGTATCCAGTGTCAATTATAGAGCCCAGTATGGTCTAGCCCGGAAAACCTTTTCAAACTAAAGATTCTCAGATGACTGGAAAGCGCTATTTTGAATTTGATTTTTGGAAATAGGTGAGCCATTTTGCTAATCATTCAAGCAAAAAATTGCAGATAGTGGGTCAGAAATTCTTTTGTAGTCTATAAGACCCGTCATGGTTTGGCACGGAGAAATTTGTTCAAAATGAAAGTTCTCACAAAAGCTACAAAATGCTATTTTGAGATTTGTTTTTGCAAATTAGGGGTGAATCGAAGGGAGATTTGCCTGATTTTGACGATGTAATGACCTAATTTTATCTTTATTCTTTTAAGTCCCAAAATTTGGGGTGTTACGCCCCCCATTCGCTACGTCCATGGTTGCAAAGCATTTTATCATGATTTACATTGCTTTCGACGAAGTGAACTGAATTTATTGAATTCAATTTAATTCACGTATGAACGTCAATGGCTATCCTGAACCCAAACGTGAGTTATGGCTTTGGCGAAATAGTGAACAAGCATAGAGTGTAGAATGTGATTAAATTAGATTTAATCATCCATACCTCCAAAAGTTGACAATGCCATGCTGGTCATGTCTAAGACTCCACTGATAATTTGATCTGTTGCTCCAGATTTGAATTTTGGTATCGCTAGTGAGACCCCAAGAATAATTGTATTTGCCTTTTCAATTGTTCCAGCTAGGGCACTTTTGTCATCTTCTTCTAAGTCTTTACTCAAAGCATCCAGACTTTTCTTTAGGTCATCTGTGTTACCCTGCATTCCATCTAGTTGATCA
This sequence comes from Cassiopea andromeda, assembly GCA_018155075.1. Taxonomy (NCBI): domain Eukaryota; kingdom Metazoa; phylum Cnidaria; class Scyphozoa; order Rhizostomeae; family Cassiopeidae; genus Cassiopea; species Cassiopea andromeda. The sequence goes on from WIPJ01001066.1 coordinate 23,779, forward strand.
TTTATGTTGCTCAATTCTACACGCAACTTCTCTTTAGGATCAACTGTTTCAGAGTTTGTTACTCTGATAATTGCAAAAATGGTGATCCAATAGATAATGGCCATTTTCTTAAGTCAAAAGCTCTGAAAATAGAATAGAGACAAACAGTGTTAAATTTGCCCTCAAGAAGTGATTAAAAAGGTCATGTGAATGAGAGGAAAGCGATAAAGATGTAAAAAAGAAAAGACAATTGAGAAGAAGAAGAAAAGAACGACTGTGAGAGAAAAGAGAACGAGAACGATGAAGTTGGATAAAACAAAGAGGCAAGAGAAAAACAGATTGCAAAAGAGTAATAGTGGGAAAATTATCTGAGAAGCATGTACTAAGAGAACATGAATAAAAGAAAGGACTCAGTTTGCGAGGACAAGAAAGAAGAAGAGAGAAAGAAGACTGAGGAAGGGACAGTAATCGAGAAAGAAAAGCGGGAGAATATAGGAAGAAGGAAAGGATGACCATGAGAGAAAGGGGAATGTGAACGGTGAAGTAGGATAAAGAAAAATGTCAAGAAATAACAGAAAGTAAGAGAGGGAAAATTGAAGGAACATTGCAGAAGCAAATACAAAGGGAGCAATAACAAAGCAGAAGGCCACGAACACGAAGAGAAGATTAAGGAGATGAAATTATAAGTTGGAGAATATCAGAAAATGAACCAGATAGATTTGTCCATCACAATTTCATGTTTCCTGCCGTAAGTCTGAGATTAGGCAAGTAGTAAAATGTCTAAATAATAGAGTCACAGAACCAGCACAGTTCTGACTCTGTGGAGTCATACTTGTATCCACTGTAAAAGTAATTGAGGGAAAATTGAATTCTTGCACTTTATCAAATAGGCTCATAGCATGGTTTGTAGCAGATAGGAAGAATCATTGGAGAGGCAATTACTACAAGAGCGTTAGATATGCATGTTGGCAACAGGAAGACATAACGGGGGTCTGGGAGCTTGCCCCCAGAATAAGTTTTGAAGATGAAGTTATCTAGAACATAATAACTTTTTGCTTAGAATGAAACAAAACACTTTTTGTTTAAAATGAAAAGCAGGTCTCCCCTTACGGCTTCACGAATTATGAAGTTCTAGCACTAAAAGTTCCTAAATAGTTCTATAATTTTTACTGCACATATGGTGCCATAAGGTGGTGCAGACATAAGAAAAAAAATCAAAATTCTAAATTTCACCTTTAATTTTGGCTAGAACTAATGTCTAAAAGCACAGATAAGGCAGGAAAGAAGTGTTGCAAATGCGTCTATGTGAATTTTGGCTGTAAATGAATTGAACCGGCTTGCTTTTTCTTGATTATTTGCAGTTACATCTTTTCAAATTGCAAAGTTCCTTAGATTTTTGCCCTATCAGTACCATAAGTTCCTTAAATATGTTAGCTGTCCATGATGTGTTAAACATGCAGATTCCTTACAAAGCGGTTCCTTAGAAAAGCGTGTACTGATATACAGCCTATGTTACAAACAGCTGCTCCCTCCCCCACCCTTCTCGATGAGTGGTCTCCGAATGGTAAAGTTGGAGAACCATAGGTTTTTTCCTGCTTTGACTGGAAAAACTGGAATTTTATTCTTAGACCTAATAATAATTAACGGCATTATTAGATATATTTTTTTAAACTTCTCATTTGAATATATCATTAACTAAATACAATAATACACCTCTCAAGTACCTGGCAGTCTAAAATTGGCTTGCTTGTATAGAGCATAGCACGAAATGAAACAAAAAAACAAAAAAAAGACAGTGGAAGTAAGCGAACAAGGAAAAGGGAAATTAAATAGTTAAAAGTTCAGGATTAGTCCAAGGCTTGTTTCGACGACAGAAAATGTAATAGCTGGATCGAATAGAGATATTCATGGCTTTCATTATAATAATAATTTCTTTATTTAACGCAGGCTCTTAGTTAACGCAGGCTTACGCGCTTAATTAAAACAACCGAAACTTAAATATAAGATACTATAGTAAATTACATCTAAGTTGAAATCAAATTGGATGAGCAATCTTATCAAGAAACAGGATTAAAGAAGACAAAATTTTCAATATCACATGGGACAGGCCTTTTTCACCAAGTCGACCCAAAACCCGACGTTTTCTTTATGTTTTGCCAGGGTGGTTGGTAGATCCTTACCCTCCCGGTGTGGTTTACCGGAAGACATTGAGTTTATATAGGAAATTCCAATTTATTGGAAATTTTAAGGTTAATTCAAGGTTGGAAGATCACATCAAAATTCATGGTGTGACTGGAACATAATGTGCTTTTTTCACCCAAAGGGCTGGGAAAGGTCGATTTTTTCTGAAGCTTTGACTGGAATTTCAAATCTAACTCAGTGGACAGCCTGTCAGTTGTTATGTGCATACGTAACCACAGTTCGGCGCGACCAGCTTGTTGCCTTTTAAAACCGAGGCAAATTACAGTCGAACTTCAGTCCAGCCAAAAATCTGCTAGTTCGGCGCGGCAATGCACAACTTATAAAACAGCCCTTACTCATATTTCATTTCGTATTTAGCTCGAGAGTTTACTAGTTTTAGGCTGAAGCTTACTACCAGAAAGACCTCTTGTAAGAAAAGTTGCGAGTACAAGGTTATCCAGTGCAGGGTGAGCGTCCAAGCGGTCCAGCCAGTTCCATGATCTTAACCAAAGTTGTCCGCTAGGGGCATTAAAGCTACTTTCCATCAGAATTCTTGCAGCTCTGTTTTGAAGTTTTTGGGGCTGATTAAAAGTAATTGCACTACAGGAGCCCCATTTCCGATATTTTTGCTCTGTATGGGTTTGCAAGAAGTCTCGCCTTTATTTTCTGTGTCAATCTACATATATTACGCTCTACGAAATGTATTGAACACTCTCAGTTATAATGAATGCAATGTAAGGTTCATAAGGAATGCAATAAGCAATACATTCCTCAGGTAATAAGGAATGAAATTTGTATATATGTATGCATTCTTGTTGATTATTTTTATGCATTAAATCTACAAATTTTGATGAAAAAACTCATGTTATTTGGTATTAATTTGATTTTTTAGGTTCTTGAATATTTGGTAGAAATATATTTTTTCAAATATGTTAAGTAATACCTTTTGCTATGTTTCATAGACCGAAAAGACGCAGAGGTATTTATTTCTCTACATTGCTACGCAGTTAAAAAGCACTACAATCATGTGCCATTCTAACAACAACTTCTTGAATATCTCTGTGCTAAAGTTAAGTGTGTTTTGTGGTATCAATAATGTGAAATGGCAAATAACCCTTACCTCAGTCACCAACCAGCACTCTGCTTGAAATGAGAACACACCATATGGTCACCTCATTTTATGATACAGTACAAAGCAACGATGACTTTTGCTGTTTGTTATACAAGCGATTGAGAAGAATTCAGTCACCAACACCGTTTACTGAATGTGTACCAGGTGTCAAAAACATTCTTCTAAAGGATATCTTCTATAGCCATGGGCATAACTCCCACAATATACTGTAGTTTGGAAAGTGCTAAGGTCACATCAAAGAAGCAAAGCATAAGATACCAGTTTTAACTGAATTTGAAACCGGTCGCTGTATTCGCATATTCTTAGAAAAATGATTTACGCGATTGGAAGTAACTCCGAAATGGCTAGAATTATATACGAGGGGCCAAAATAAGAAGCAAACGTCTCAAATAAGCCAAAGTTAATTAAGTCAGTCCCATCGTTTCCTATGGGCTTTAGAGTACGTCGGAATGTGCGCTTGAATTCATATATGGTAAGACTCTTGATACAATTATCGACCTGCAAAGAGATTCACTTGCCCTGCAAAATGTGCTGTTTTCTATTGGGGGTATCACACTCCAACAACCCCCGGCATTTACGCCTCTATCTATAGACGTTCAAGATATATACAGAACACGAGACAGTCAAGCGTGTAGATATGCAGAACACTTTTGATCCTTCGATAACCACATTCTAACATCTACAATCATTTTATCAACAATGTTCTGAACGATAGACTGTGTTACACGCTTTTCCTCAGATTTCTTAAGGGGCAGATCATTAATTGCTTGCGGGGAGGGGGTGGAAAACATTTTCACAAATGTGATGTAATATTCGTCCCCTTCTCAGACCTATGTGAAAATTTTGTTCCCCTTCCAAGACTTCAGATGGAGCTCCATACTTCTGTGTATAAATTCCCCCCTCCTCGTTGTCTTACACACTTCCCCTGGAAGAATTAATGACCGGTCCCATACAAGTCCAGCAGCCAAAATCTTTTTTCAAATCATCTGAAAATACATACTCTGGCTGCTTGTCTGTTAAAGGCCCGGTCAATGATTCTTCAAGAGGAGGGGATATAATACACACCTGTAGGCCAAGTCGATAATATATATTGAACCTGCTTTCAAAAATAAACAGTTGATTTTTGAAAGCAGGTTCAATTCATTTTATCGACTTAGCTTATAGACATGTCAAAAGTCTTATCAGATACGTCTACACGCAAGCGCACTGTCCAAAATGTCTAAATTAGGCTGGCTATTAGATACGTGGTTAAATAAGCATCTATGATATTTTGTTTTCCATTACTATCATGTCCTCTTCCCGTTCCCCATTGGAAAAGTCCTCATGCCACCCCTGGTAGCTTGTTTTGGTGATAGGTGCATGCGATTGGCTTTATGGCCTGGTATCAAATGCAAAAATAGAGCAGAAATAAAGTCAGTAAGTTTGTTAAAGCAGCTACAGTAGCGTGACGAAGAGGATCAAAGTTGAAGGGATAAATGAGCAACTTTTCCAATAGGCTGAACACTACACAAGTCCAGAGAAAGAAAAGACTTGTAATTCTTCCCAGGTAAAATGGAAACTTCTTCAATATTACATAAAGCTACCAAGACGTTTCAAAAATTTTTGCCCCCTTCCACGAGGGTAGGAGAGGCGAGTATCTCCGTTACCCCCACTGTTCCGGGACCCTTGATTACAGTAGCATGGAAAAAGGAGCTTTTTATTTTATGTACGTACTTCGGTCCGCGGGCCCCCCTGTACGCATGACGTATGCTTTTGCTCGACCCCCTCCCCCTTTTGCGATTACGTAGTAAATGAATAGCCCCTTGAGCTGCCGGTTGCACATTTCTCTAACGGTGAAATGATGGCGTCATTTTGGTTAATTTTTTTAACACTAGCTGCACAACCCTGAAAACAATTTTTGTAAACAACTCATAATTTATTGCCACAGGAAATGACGTATCATAGGTTGCCTGTACCCATGATCGTAGGAACCGGGGGCACAGGGGGCACATGCCCCCCACTTTTCCACAATTTTGTATGTAAGATGCCCCTTTCAGCTTACATAGTTACCCTTTTTTGCTAGTAAGGGTGCCCCTGAATTCATGTGCCCCCCACTTCTTCAATGCTTCCTAAGTCCCTGACTGTAATTTTTGTGATGGCTCGAGGAGGTTTTTGGTGGATCTTTTGATTTCAAGTAGTATAGTCTGCTGCGCAAGATATACACGTTCTTTTTTCACAAGAATGCTTGTTTTCGGCCCAGTACTAACACTTTCATAACTTTTTGACAATTACCATATCAAAGCTTTCTCAAAATTTCTTAGCAATAATTTTTAGTTCTGATGTTTTGTTTGCGTTAAACTGTTACAGAGTTGGAATTCTAAATACTTGGACACTCGTAAGCTTTCTTAGGTCTCAAAAATCCAGAACTGGACTTTCTTGACTTATTGAGTAGCTGAATACTACTTTCCTATAAACTATCTTCTTGTAACAAAAAAGTTTATTCCTATTGGACTCGTGCCATAACAATACATATCGTGCACATGGTCGGCAATCTGATTGGCTTTCGATGTTTATTGTCTACGATGGAACTATTAAAGCCATCGCTACGATTGATTTTGACCACAAGAAATGGAATACGCTTGCGTAGCATCGAAAGACTTCGCATTGTACGAACAATTTCTCTTAGCGAAAACGGACTTCAGACCTTGCTATCGCCTAAGCGAATCAAACTCGCCTTAAGTGCAACAGAGTGCATTAAAGACTTTCATAAAATGAGTTAAGTGAAATTTCTACTTTTGTATCATCTGCAGAAGTAGGTATTCATGTTGCTCATTTGGGGGAGGAGGTCTCAGCTCCCCAAAATCTTTATATGGATCTTGCTTTCAATGTGTATTGACCTTGCTTCCAATTTTTTTTATTGCATACATATGATGAATTTCTTCATTGCTACATAGCTATTGAGATTATTCTAATTGTTCGTTATAGTACATCACAAATAGACAAAATTTTCACCCATCCATCTTTGAATATATGGGCGTGGCTGCAACTAAGCCACATCTATCCTATGACATTGCGCCTAAAGCCCACGTTGTTAAAATTTTCAAAATCAGGCCTGTTCGCGACGTCACAGCATTGCAACAAATGGGGCTCTTAAGCTTCCCAATACCAGTTCTTCACTGCTAAAGCGCAATATTTAGGGAAGAACAGAGATAACATAGCAGCATTTTAGTCATTTATCAACGTTATCATTTATCAATTCAGTACATGATCGCGCATTTATACCTTAATGTCTCCATGCATTACTTACAGCTACTCTTGGTAAGTTTAAACATGCCTTGTTCTCTTGGATTCCCATATTTTAAATATGCATTAGCATTATTGGAATTCTTCATGAGAAGCGTGTACCCTGGACCAAAATTCTCCTGTGTGGCACTAATGAAATAGTATGAGCACCGCCCACTTGATTTCAATTTTGTAAACCTCCAAACATAGTTGATTGAAACCAGGTTTCTTAGCCGACCAATTTTGAAAGTAGAATAACAGTTGTTGTAACATCCACTACATTTTTTATTGTCTAGGCATAGATAGCTACATCTGTTTTCGGTACGGCGAATGTAGTCTAATGTCAATCCCTCAACATGTTCTACTTCATCAGGGTTTCTTAATGGAAGGCATCCTTCAAATTTTCTGGCCGACATGAAATATTGCGGATAATGTTTATTTTCAAGCAGCCACTCACGACCTTCCTCTCCAGAAGCTGATTTTCTGAGGACAAATATGTTTTGGTTATTTGTACTTTTACTTCCGTAAATCAACGATTTATGCTCGCTTGACAAGTAAAAGTACCATTCAGGCCATTTTTTAGGAGTTAAATATATATTCTTCCCATCTTCCAGCCCTGATTCAGGTATAGGAGCAACCTTGATGGCTTCCATGTATTGACGAAGCTCAGGGTACTTTTCGGGTGCATTCTGATACATAGCTGCTGCAAGAGCTTCCTTTATTTCCGGCAAATGCAAAAATTCCAAATAGTCCTTATCGTGCTCTCGCTTTTTTTTAATAAAGCCACGATAGTACGCTGGCAATACGCTACTGCCAGTACCTTCGTCCTTAATATAGCTAATAAATTCGACTAGGATCAACTCTACAACAATGGTTAGCTTACAATATGTATTGAGTGTTTTTAGAGCTCGTTCTGCATCAGGTACTTTGCCACTTTCAACTTCATCAGCAATACCCTGCTTTACATCTTCTAGAAGTGTATCGCTGCTGAACAGTTCTATCTCTGTTTTCAAGTGTGTTATATCAGCATCTGAGAGATCTCTGCCTTCGACCTCTTTGCTGACTTTTCGGCTTGCAAGGATTCCACTGTGTACTTTTCCAAGTGTAGACACAAATGAATTCATCCTTCTTAAATGTTGTTGATCCTGAAACTCATCCAACACTTCCTTCATTACCTTGTCAATAGAAGGGGTTGATTTTGGAGTTGTTATGAAGAGGCCAATCAAGCTATTTACCATATTAAGAACCACAGCTGCAGCTGCACCATGTGGACCTGGAAGATAGATTTTGGATTATAATTCAGGAACTAAAGAATACAAATTCTGAGCCATTTAGCAATATAACTCTCCTTCTAAGCAGTTCTTCAAACTTAGAGATATAGCATTGACTCTGATGAAGAGCAATGTCCCCGGATATCGTAATGAGGAAAGCAGATGACACTTTTCAACTAGCTAAAATCTTGGAACGAAAGTAAACAAAGTGCAAAAATTTTCGCTTCCAGGTCAATGTTCCGTCGCATTATTCATGGTCTTATTGATTTTTATTGGATTGAGGTGAATGGATTCAATTCATTTCAATTTACATTTTTTTGCTGTTGTTTGCTTTAGCTTTTTCAGCTAATTTAGGCCTACTATGCATACCGCATCATCCAGTATGGGACCCCTAGTTGAACATCCCTTCCGATGGACGGCAGATTTAGCTATTTTGGTCGTTCATCTGTATGGTTGCCCATTCAGTTTCTGACCGTACACAGCCATGCCTAACTTCAGTTAAGCTAGTAGAACTGGCTGGGTCGCTTGGCCGCTCACCTCGCCATATTTACATGTGTACTTTCAATGGCTATAACGATCCTAGTGGTTGGATAGTGAATAAACTCATGATAAACAACACGATGAAAGTAGGTTGTACTTTCCATACCTCCAAAAGTTGTCAATGCCATGCTGGTCATGTCCAAGATTCCACTGATAATTTGACCTGGATCTCCCGATTTGAACTTCGGTATGGCTTTTAGGGCTCCCTCTACAACTGTTTTTGCCTTTTCAAATTTTGCATTTCTACCAGCCGCGGCATCTTCTGTCCCAATGTATTCGTCTAGGCCATCACTGAACGCATCTAGGCTTTTCTTGAGGTCTTCTGTGTCGCCCTGCATTCCATTCAACTGATCTTTTACGTTGCTCAATTCGGCACGTAATTTTTCTTTAGGATCAACTGTTTCAGAGTTTATTACTCTGACAATGGTGAGAATGGCGATCCAGTAGATAATTGCCATTTTATCCTAGCAAAAATTCTGAAAATGCAAGAAAGAGAGATCACTTTCAATTTCCTTTGAAAATTTTACATGCAAAAATACATGCATGGGAGGAAGAAGGCTATTGGAAACTTTGTCACGTGTTGAGCTCCACAATTTATCGTTTATTTAGCTTAGCATTCGCTTTAGAGATCAGGGTTCACGGCTACGAGCTCAAAGATAAGAGTTCAAAGTCACGATAAAGATAAGAAAAAAAGGAAGAAGAAAAAGAAGAAAGCATGACTGTTAGTGAAAGGAGAACGAGAAGGATGGAAAGAAGAGGTATGATATGAAAAAAGTGCAATAAGAAAACAGAAAGGAAAAAGTAAAAGTGGAAGGAATATCCTAGAACAAAAGCTAGGAGAACAAGAGCTCAGCAGTGTTATGTTAACTGTTGTAAGAGGGAGATTGAGAACTTGGTTTAATTCTTTAATGATAAGGTCACAGAGAAGGACAAGTTTGATTAAATGGAACCATATATAGATATAGAACCTTGGTAACATACATCTATACCGATACTAAACCGATATAGACCGATATAGACTGATACTAAAAATGAGTATGTAAAAATATGTTCAGTTAATTCAAGGTTTTTTGAGTCAACAATGCAGTATTTTTGTGTGCAGAAGCTTTTTGTATAAGGATCTAGCTCAGGGCCTGGTTGCAAAAGGTCTTTTTCTTAAGCCTTTGATAATCAAATTGTGGTACTATAAGGCTTGACTTATGCCGCATTTTCGTCGCGTCGAATTAAAATACTGTGGCAAAAACTGACGGAATGTGAATTGAATTTGACTTTAATGCAACGTATAAAACCAACTTTTAATTCCAGTCGACGTTCAGTCGCATTCGACTTATCAAGTCGCATCTTCGATCTAAATTCGACTTGGTTTTATACGTCGCATTAAATTCAATTTCAGTCGACTGAAATCGTAAACCTCACAGATGTGCGCTATTGTGTAAAGGAAGTTTGCTATTTCTTCGGCCTTGTGCATCCTCATATCCTTGTGGATCAAATCTATTCAATGACAGTTCAAGTGCTTACTTGGCGCCTAATTATCAAATACACTGTATATTGCTTTCCACAACAAAAGAATGGCCATCGAAAAGCAAGATTCCAGTTCAATATAGGAACAAGAGCAGCATGGGTGTGAGTTTGATGAGTGCATTCTGCGTTCAGGCCTAGGCCAAAAGATTGGTGAGATAAGGAGTATTCATAGGCCTCTAGTTTAGAACTGTGGCGGTTTGTACAAGAAAAGTCAGGGGGCAGAGGTGCCGAATTTATCAAATATTCTAGAGGTAGTCGAGCATATGCCTGAGTACACTTTTTTATAAGATGGAAGCTTCTGAGAAAATTGAGGCTCAAGCAAAAAATGATCTTCTTGTCTTTTGCTGTTGGTCAACTCAAAAAAATGTATTATTGGTTAACTAATTTTGCCAAGATTTTGCCAACTAGATTACAGCTGGAGGGGGGCACTTTGCCCCTTTGCCATCAGAATAGCTGCTACTTGTGTAGAAACACTTTATTTGGAACAAACGTTTGAGTGTTTTGCATCATTTTTTCAATGAAACGAAGCAAATTTGTGCTAGTCATACAAAACGCGGAGGCGCAATGGGATTTAAATTTGACATACAGTCGAAGTATAACACGAAGTCGAAGTAACGTCGAATTAAAACTAGTGTGAAGTCGCATTTAATTCATTTTAATTCGACTCGACTAAAATGCGACGCATAAACCCAGCCTAAGTTCGTTAATAGTTCCTTAATTTTCACAAAAATCCGCCTAACCTCTTAATAAAGAGAGGGGTTATGCCTATGGATGCTGTAATACAATGCTTTTAGTGCAGTTATCTTTCTAGAGGTTAAGCAATCCAATAGCATGGCAAATTGCCTGCAAAGGATCCAATATAGATAAAGCTATCGTTTGAAGATTATGCACATAAAATCGTTCAATACATTTAAACCAAAAGCATGTATGTTTCAAGTAAGTTTCAGTTGCTAGCTAGTACTGTAGAGTTCCTTGTATAAGAAAGAGTTTTCTCAATTTCAGGTATGATGCGCTTCTTATAGAATGAGGCATAAACTTCAAATCGGGGTAAAATTTCTTTTTAGAGATAAATGTTACTTCGTTGATCTATGTTACTTACTTAGTAGGGCCCCAGAATACCGTTAAACATCAACTATGGTATCACAAAAGCTGCCACTGTTTACTTCAGTTTTATTCACAAAAATTGGTGTAAGTATCTTGTAACTGTAAAGTACTTTGAAAATGTCATATTCCAAGATGCAGTTATTCATCCAAATTATCGTTTTGATACAAGAGATATTAAAATTTATAGGGAAAGTATCTCATTACAAGATAGTGTTACTGATTTCAGTATCTAAATGCTGCTCTTAAGATAACTAGATAAGATACTGTCCATCTCTGGTATCGATAGTATTACAGTTAATCTAAAAACAGAGTTATATTAACTTGAATACGCAAGAATTATAAATCATGATGAGGCTTGAGCCTTGCATTATTCTTAAACTATTATCAAATTTGAGAGATTTTGAGCCTTAGTTAAATTTGTAAGCTTTATCCCTACGAAATTATCTTTTTTGCTCTTAAAAAGTCAGTTAGGTGATATCAGTAAAGTGGAATGGAAACAATACTTACGTCAGATATCAGCCAGCGTCCTGCTTGGAATGAGAACGAATACCAAATGATACCTCCTTTCTTGATAGCAAAATACAAGGTACAGATAATTTTCAAAGCTTCTTACTGTACAAATGATTGAAAATTCAGCCACCACCACTATTTACTGAATGTTTATCAGGTGCTGGGAAAACCAGACAATCTATCATTGTAGCAGTTTTCTCATTTTGGCAATCAAGCATGCAGATATTACAACACTTCCAATTCTTCCACAAACAAATTTTTACATCACCGACCTTCTTACCAATACTCTTCTAAAGGCCAAAATGGGTCACAGTCTTTTTCTAAAATTTTAAAGGATATTATACTTGCCAGAGTATACGACTCATACCGTATGAGTAGTATTCATTACCTTCTTTCTTCAGTCTTTTTAGTTATCTAAATTGATTTTTCGTGATTTTTGTGACTATCTTCTGTTTTTCTATAATAGATTTTTGAATTTTTCACAAAATGTACGAGGTTTCTAGAAAGCAGGTCTTATTTATTGGCATATGAAAATGTGGTAACTAAGTTGATAGAATTGTAGATTTTGCCACAGCGAGAAGTATGGCAGAAGTAAATACCTACTTTCAGAATAGATTGACTGTCCGGGTAGCTTACATCAGTGGAGGATAGCACACACAGGTGGGCTACATCATGCGTAGGAGGAGGGAACTGAAAAAAGTGAAAGAATCATGTTCTGGCAAAGAAGCTGTGGCAAAGCAGCACAATATGGTTGTCTGCAAAGTAAGAGTACAGCAAATGAAGAAAGTAAAACCAATCAGAGCTAAGAAAATACGTTGGTGGAAGTTGAACGCAGATGAATATAGGGAAAGGTTTGTCCAAGAAGTAGAGGCAAAATTGAAAGGGAAGACAAAGAGAACATGAAGAACACTGAGCACAATAGTGCAAGAGACAGGGATAACAGTGCTAGGGCGGGCATCAGGAAAGAAAGGAATAATAAGGGAGAACTGGTGGTGGACAATGGAGGTACAAGAGACAGTGAAGGAAAAGAAAGAAGGAACGGGAGATAGACTTTAACATGTGCATAGAGGCTATAGTAGCTTATAGAAAGGCAAATAAAAAGACAATGATTGAAGTAGCTAAAGCGAACAGCAATGCATTTGAAAACTTGTATGACAGTTTAAGTGAGAAAGAAGGGCAAAGAAAAGCTATTAGTATAGCAAAACAAAGAATAAGGAAGCACAAAATGAATACCAAGCAAAAAGAGTTAAGGAAAGTGGAGGCCAGGTAATAACAGGGGAGGCACAAATAAGGGAAAGATGGAACGAATATTGCCAACAATTGATGAATGTAGAGAATCCGAGAGTGAAACGAAAATAGAGGTAGCTGAGGAAAGAGAGGTAGGTAGAGTGCAGGAAGAAGAGGTGACAGCTGTTATGAAGCAGATGAAGAAAGGAAAATCAGCCGGACCAGATAATAAGCCAGCAGAGGCATAGAAGGTTATGGGAAGAACAGCAGCAGAATGGCTAATGGGAGTGTTCAGAAATATCGTGGAGATAGAACATATGCCAGGTGAGTGAAGCACCAGTGCGTTGATCCCAATATTAGAAAAAAAAGCAAAGGTGGCATACAAGATTGCTTAAATCACTGGCAATGAGCCCCTTCCTTATTGCAGTTATTATGAATTGCATGACAAGAGGTGTACAGAGAGAAGCCCCTTGGGATATGTTGTTTGCAGATGATGTGGTGGTATGCACGGAGACCAAGGAAGAGATTGAAGAAAGGTTGGAGGTGTGGCGAGAGGCAATGGAAGTTAGGAGGAAGAGAGTCAGCAGACACAAAGCAGAATATTTGAAATTGAGAACAGGAGATAGACAAGGCGTGGAATACAAGGTGAAAGAGTGAAACAGGTAGAGGAATTCAAGTACTTTGGGTGTACAGTACAGGCAAGTGGGGGATCAGATACAGAGATTGCAAAACGAATACAGGCAAGATGGGGAGCATGGAAAAGTATAACAGAGGTGATGTGTGACAGGAAAGTCCAAGGCACTGTGAAACGACAATTTTACAAGGCAATGATACGACTGGCAATGTTGTATGGGTTAGAGATATTAGCTGTTAAAAAGGCATAGGAGAGAAAGATGCAAGTAGTAGAGATGAAAATGTTAAGATGTTCACTGGGTATTACAAAGAAGGAAAGGATTAAGAATGAAGAAATAAGACATATTTTAAAAGTAGGAGATATCGCAGAAAAGATGCAAGAAACTCGATTGTGGTGGCTTGGACAGGTAGTGAGATGAGGTGATGAATACGTGGGTAAGCGGGTGAGAAATTGAAGTGGGAAAAATAGAGAGGTAGGCCAAGAAGAAGATGGGAAGACTGTGTAAAGCAAGACATGAAGGAGAGAGGAATTAATGAAGGTGATGCTTGGGACAGAGGCGAATGGAGAAAAAATCCGCACCAAAGACCCAAATTAAATTGGAATTGATGCCAGAAGAAGATGATGATGATGATGAAAATGTGATGTGTTAACTATGACAAGTCGTATCTACAATGCTTGACGAAATGTTCAGTCAGCTTGACCAATTTGTTTGGGCATATGAAATTTATTTGGCGATGTTGCGTCAAGTTTAATAAAAGTCGAAAACAAGCTTGTTTTGGATTGTTTGCAAAATTTCTGATCTGTTTGACCACTCCAAAAAACTTTTCGCCAAGTATTTGACCTTTTCACATTATCATTTGAGCATGCTCCGCTGCGTCTCAAGCACTGCGCTTACGATCATGAGTTTCAATAAATGTTTGAAAAATACGACATGCTCATTTTCTTTGACCACTAACTGGTAGCGGATAGCAAGGGGGTGAGGGCAAAGTGCCCTCCCAGACACCATCGAGTCGGCAAATTCCTGGCTAAAGGTAGTGGACCAATGGCGAAATACACTATGTTTTGAAAAGAAAATAACATTTTTCCTTAAGCCTCAGTTTTCTTGCGCATTTTTTCTTATAAAACATATGTAATCAACAAATATTCCCAAGTATTTATCGAATATACGTGTTTCTTCTAAACTATTCGGTAAATTCGGCTCCTTTGCCTCCTGAAACTTTTTGAGAAACCACCACTACCACTAAATCATGATTCGAGGGTCAAACATTTCAACACGTATCAGGTGAAACATTCAATCAGTTTGAGCGGGGCTTTGACCATGACTGATTTAGGCTACGTTTACACGGGGCCGAATATTTGAGCGGCCAAACACTAGGTCGGCCCCGTCTGAACGCTGTCTAAGGTTGCCTTCGTAAGCGGCCGAATATTTGCACGCCTAAGTGACCTAATTTGAGGTCGGTTAGCCAGCCCCGTGTGAACGCTTCGCCTAAGTGGCCAAATATTTGACCGACCAAATATTCAGTCGGCCCCGTGTAAACGCTACCTTAGGCAATTTTTCAAATACGATAAGAAACCAATTATGTCGTAAACATGTTGTCTTCCAGTACAGGCGCATAACTAGGAATTTTCGAGGGCAAGCGTCCAATCCATGAAAAAGGGCACACTAAAACTTTTTAAAGAATATAAAGCCTTTCAATACTGTTTTCATATGTCGCACATTCATGAACAGAGGAAATAGTGTGGGACAAACGCATGGTATGGCTACATCTGAAGTTTAATTATCCTCATTGCAATCTATGAAAAACGCCCTTTTTGATATAAAGAGAGCACTGCAAAAAGGAACTTCATTCTTTTGCTGAGAAGGGCAGGGGTCTAGACCCCCAGAACCCCTTAGTTGCGCGCCTGCAGTACTGTTCCGCCACATCAAGGAAAAGTTAGCATGTAGTCTAAATCTTGTTGCTTTGATTTTTTTATCAAATAACATATTATTTAACTACAGTCATAGATGAGGCAATTGGCTTTCGTAGTGAACAAATAAATATATAGAAGAGCACAAAAGGAAAGAAAATTCATTCAAACTTCACTTCGTCAATGCATCATGTAAATTTATAGCTGGCATCAATGCATACACTAAGAACAATGATCATAATAGTCTATGAGCTCAGGTTGATTCCATAGTTTTCTCCTCGTACAAAATGTGCAATAAGTCGTGCAGATGATTATAGAATGCAACTTTTAGAAAATGAGATTGAGGTGAAGACTACACTTGCCTGTTTCACTACGTTTTGAAGAAGCGATTTTGAGGAGTTACGAAATATACCGAGATAGCTAGGGACGCTGAAGTAATAGTAGGGCAAGGAGGAAGACGTTTGGAGAAGGACACATGCACTGATTATGACATCGGAATGAAGTCAGAATCTAAACTTAAGGACAGTAATCGTTTTAGGAGCTGTGGAGCCCGGGGCCTAAAACATCTGTGGGCCCTTGTTTTGAAAATTCTTTGTTAGCAAAGAGTATTCTTCAAGTTTTTTACTGTTGACATTGTTATGCATCACGGTTTTTCCTTGGATTTTCCTATTCAAATCACGCATACAGGGACGTCGTGAGAACTCTCTTGCTTGGGGGGTGATATATTACATTTACTTGAATCTACCTGGTCAGTAAGCTGCTCTGTTGTCACCGATCAATAGGGGAAAGAAGGGCAAGCATGGGCATCGGAGACTTGAAATGTATAAACATTCTCCCTTATTCAGTGTCTACTATAGGACCCACCATGGTTGGAGCAAGAGAAAAAATTTTAAAAGAAGGCTCTCAGATGGCTGGACAATGGCATTTTGAAGTTGGTTATTGAAAATGCGGTATTTCATTAAAGCACCATTTTACTAATCTTTGAAGCACAATTTACAGAAAGTAGGTTAGACATTCTCTTGTATGCAGAGTCTACTATAGGACCCACCTTGGTGGGGCCTGAAGAAAACTATTCAAAATGAAGGTTCTCAGATTGCTGGAAAACGCTAACTTGAGATTGGTTTTTGCAAACAGAGTTTCATAAGAGAGCCATATTGCTTAATCTTTGAAGCAGAATTCACAGAAAGTGTAGTATGAGCTAAAACTTCAAAGCTCAGAAGGTTGTACATTGGTGCTCTTGAAGGAAATACCGAACTGTGTAAGTGTAGACAATCAGTGGCGTCGCGTCACCTCTTTCTGTGTTTTGATCATCATCAAGCAAGTTGTAGTTTACTCACCACTAAACAGAATAAGATCGGCACAGAACAATAAACATTGTATCAATAGTGCAAAAGTTAATCTGAAAGCAATAGTGTAATAGCTGGAATATGCAACACTTCTAAGTGCTTGTGAAGCTGGGGCTAAATTGTTCCTAAATTTCAGTGATTCTGGGCCTTCACACTCTTAAATAAAATGGTTGCGCGTATTGATCCTTTGCACAAAAACAGCTTTTTTACTTGTGGTGGAGCATTGACCACTCTGTAACAATAGTGGAAGCTTAAAAGAGAGAGGGGCCACACGCAGGAGTACCTTCTAGGGTGCTCATGAGGAGGAACCCCTTGTTAAAATTCTTTCTCCTTTTGGGGGGGGGAGGCTCAGCCTCCTCTTAACTTTTTGTATTACTACCCTTGCTTTTCAAAGTGAATTTACCTTACTTCCTATGTTTGTAACGTATTGCTATGATGAATTTCCTCAATGCTGCATGGCTATTGAGATCTTTCTAATTAATGTTTACATTAAGTCACAATTAAACTAAATTATCATTTCTCCATCCTTAAAGATATGGACGTGGCTGAAAATAGGTCACACCCACTGCATGAAATTGCACCTAAAACACCTCGTTAAAATTTCTAGAAATCACTCTTAGGCACTCGCTTGCAATGATAATTTCTCTATAGTCAATTACACAACTTCGTAACTTCATATATACAATAGGAATATTCAAACTATGGCCCTCGGGCCAACTGTGTCCCCCTTTCCAATTTTTGCTAGCAGACATTAAGCTTTGTAATAAAGTTGCAAACGTATCATACATACTTGTATAGATTTTGCTTCTCTGTCAGTACTTACCTTCTATAACAGTAAGTCGAAAGTACAGCTTCATGGCGCACATTAGAGGCAATATTAGTAACATCCAATTGGTGAGTTAGATATTCAAACAGTATTCACGTCTCACTATGCTAGCAGTAGAGCAGTCTGGGTCCCTGTCTATTTTTCTGCATTTGATGTTCACCAAGAAAGCTTTGAATACCTCTGATATACAACAGTTAAATGGCTCTCACCTCCTAGAATATCGAAATGCACGCCCCTGCTATGTCATTGCTCATTCCCGTTCTTCTAGAACACGAAATTGTCTGCAAGTAGATGTACTGGTGAGAATGTGTCGGACCTAACGTGCTATATATATCTACCTGACAAACAAAATATGTCTATCTGATGTGCAAGATATCTCTACCTGGCGTGCAAAACATGTCTACCTGAAGTGCTAATAGCAGGGTCGCCAGATGGCCTGGAAACTAAGCTGGCCTAAAAAGTTGCCTAACCAGTTTGGCCAAAAATTCGATCCATGATGACGTCATATTTTCTATTGTGCACGCCTATGTTCTAGCTTGGTCAATTGCTAACACTTAAAACGAATGTTTGATTATCAAGCAGTGCTGTATGACAGGTGCCTTGAACTTACCGAAAAGCTCCTCAACTATTAATGATGAGAATTGCCCCAGTATTGTTTTGATTAACAACATACGATATACGCAAACATTTGAGTTTTAGCCAATCAGCTATAAGCACTTCGAATTCTACACAGTGACTATTCTTTTTTATAAGAAGAACTTCTATGAAAATCTAATGAATGCACAATCCATTTTAAAAGTCTACAAAACTTAATGCTTAAGATTTATAAATGTATTAACAAATAAAACCCATCCTTTGTATGAAGTATATTCCATGAAAGGGGTAGTCAATATAATTTATGATAAAAAAACCTGTTAATGTTGCCTCAAACTAACACTATTAGAAATGCAACTGATAGCTTAGTCTTTAGAGGTAGCATCTTATGGAACTGTCTTCGAAATAATATTAAAAACAGAGCCTCCGTCTGCTCTTTGGAGAGAAGTATTAACAGTGGAGAGGAGAAGGCTGCAAATGCAGAATCTGTAAAAGGTAAAGTCGTGATATATATCGTATGACCTTCGTTTTCTCTCTCTTCTTTCATTTTATTTAACAATTTCATTGTATTTTAGAGTATGATTATGTAAATAGTTGGTCTTGATTAGTTTCTAAAAGCTATGTAAAACCAACTTTAAAGAATATCATATTATTACATCGCCGGTGATACTCTAAGACCAGATCTTGTTTTAATTTCTAGAAACTCTATTCTTTATATGTTGGAACTGAATCTAGGCTTTGAATCAAACATACAATCAATAGTGATCGCAAAGCTTCGAAGTATAGCTCCCTTATTATGAATCTGAAACATGTTTATTCTGATGTTAGATTCGTCAATCTCTCAATGAGTACAATGAGTATAGTGAGTAAATCCTCTGAATCACTGCACTTTATGCTTGACGAGCTTAATATTGACAAATCTGTCCAAAATTATATTATTAGTAAAGTTATGAACACATAGCCATTAGATGCACTTATTACGTTTTCTGCTGACGCAGCAAACCATGGAATAATCGTGACTTGCTGGACTCTTGATTTAGTTTACATCTACGCCTGTCTTTCATTCTACTATTTCCCTCGTAGTTGTTATTCTGTTTTTAAAGTTTTTGCGTTTTAATGCTAGTTTTGCAGATAGCCAGTTATACGTTACCTTAACAGAGAGGTATGTGATTATAACTTAGCAATGCACTGAATTAAATGAAGTTCGAAAAAAACTTCAAACAGTTGTCAGATCTTAGCATTTGGTTCCTAAAAAGCGCAAGCAGAGTACAAATTGCCAGATTTGAGTATTAAATCGCCAGCTTGACAACTTTGAATGGCATAGTTAACAGTCACCGCCAAGTTATCCATTTACAAATGACATTCCCTACTGCATATCACTGTAGTCACACCTAAGAGGCTAGTCTCTTTTCCAACTCGTCAAGGCCTGTCTGTAATTCTGCTAGCTGCGTTCTTTGTCTTTGCAAGATATCCATGATTACCTTCTTATGATCGTCGACTTCTGTCATCTCTTGTTGTGAACCATCTTTTATCATCACTTTTCCCATGAAAACTCCTACGACGGAAGTTTATTATGCTCAATAAGGCCAGCCACGTGATTTTAGGGGTTATGGGGGTTTATTCAAATAGATGGTTTGATAAAAAAATTTAGATAAACCATTGTATCAAACATTTTGACGTTTGTTGATTTCATACTGTCAATTGCTAACTCTATAGAAGAGCAAAAGAATACACATGGATTTTAATGTGAACAGAAAGCAACGAACCATTATGGCAATTAAGGAGCACCCTTATTGCCTCGTTCTTGGTTGAGTACGGAATCGAGATTTGATGATTCAACAGATCAATATGGCCACCCACTCCTTTCTTTGTCTCACTATTATCGCAACTCTGCTAATCACCTTAAGTATCTTGCTAATCACCATAAGTATCAATCCATGCATCTTGCTGGCCAGCATTAAAAATGCCCTTTTACTTGTAGATACCATAAGATTTTCTACAAAGATAGGGTTTGCCAATGTTTTCGTGACTATCAGTATGTTCTCAAGGATTTCGTTCACTTGTTCTGGTTGCAGTGCTCGAATCACATGGCTTTATGTTGCCACATGAAGCAGTTGAAAAGCTTAGGCATAAAGCATTCATTATCTAAA
>WIPJ01001066.1:78441-93187 GCA_018155075.1 Cassiopea andromeda
TATATATATATATATACATACATACATACATATACATATATATTTATATCAGGAATGTGGTGACTGGGAGCATGAGAGTGTCCTCCCATTATTTTCAGATTTGCAAAAGAGTTGGACAAAAGGCATCCATGTTGCAAGAGAGTTGGCAACAGTATATTCTGTGACCTTTTTGTTTTAGTAGCAATAGTTGGTCAATTGGTCAAACACCCCCCTTCCCCAAGAAAGTGTTTCGGCACATCACTGGTTTATATACTAATATAAATGCCATTTCACTACATATACCTTCTCTGGTTTAATGCTTCAAAGTTTCCTTCGAAGTCTATACCTTGAACCCTGGATCTTGTGTATTATCAAGATTTTCGATGCTAAGGGACCGGTCAGTAATTCTTCCGGGGAGAAGGTGGAAGACACCTAGAAGGAGGATCAAAATCTTACACACTCAGAGGGAGGGTATTACAAATAAAGAGCAATTGCAAAGAAAGAGTAGGAGTTTCTTCTGAGCTGCTGAAAGGGGGGGGGAGGAATTTTACATAGAGCTTAGAGGGGTATAAAACTTCATCGCGTATATGAGATCGTCTTCCACCCCTCCCCGTAAGCAAGTAATGACCCGTACCTAATGGATGAAAAATGGCTACCAAGATTTCGAACTTGACATTTGGCTATAGACAGGTGACTGATTGGTTTTTGTAAATTAATTTGCAGAATAAATTGAATTGTATCGCTTCAAGTTTATAGTTGTTATACACATCGTTTTTGCAAATCAAAACCCAGTAGTGGGAGCAGTTATAGTTTCCTTGTTATTGGCTTTTGCAGCTTCAGGAGTTCTCTTCGCTTGTACGAATGCATAGACCAAGTGCCATTGAATGCTCGAATTTGGTGTTCACCGATGAGTTATCAGCATCTAGATTTTCAACTCTTAATAATCTTTTAATTTTTTTGCAAAAGTAATTAAATCCTCCTTTCATATTGCCATTATATTTACAGTAATTCATACTGCTCGGTGTAGACCAACAGCTATACCATGCATTTAGCTAATGAACAGATAAAAGACATAAGGAACACATGTTTAATGAAAATAATCATACATATCACGTTTTGCATCCTCAATATCTTGATGTTGCCCTGTCACAAAATCTTTCAGCTGGCAGATATTGCGAACACCTCGCTTTCCATGCACAAAGTTTCAAAAGTTCGGTAGAAATACTTGGACTCCTAGAGCTCTGGAGAAAAACAAAGCATAATAGCATTTTCTGTGTTGTTGTAGATGCTTTTATCTAGTGCATATCAAACAATAAGCATTTATAATTTTCATTGCTTTCTTATTAGGATTAATTTGGTGATGATGGCTGAAATAATGCGTGAGACTAAGAAATATGCGATGTCAAGGAAAAAATTCACGACCTGTGCAAACATGATGGAAAATTCACGACCTGCTCAAACACTCTTTCGACCATCTGGTCGAAAGAGTGCACAACACATGCAACATAACACAACTCAGACACAATAGATGGGATTGTAGGTATTTGATAAATTGTGAGGCGGAGATACCGATAGATATAAGGAAAACCATGTACACTAATTTCTTACATCTATGCGAAAATAAACGACAATCCCAAGAGAAGCAACAAAGCAATACACTATTTCATAAGAATACCTAAATTTTTGCCGAGCCTCAATTTCTTACCTTTTCTGATTTTGAGTCTAGAATTATTCTTAAATTAGTCTTAAATACCAAAAGTGTAACTTCGTCTTTAAGGAATATATTTCAATTCTTTGTTGATGTTTTACAGCATCATAAAACCAAACAAGAGTTTATATTTTGCATCGATAGTGCAAAAGTACATCTGAAAGCTGTAGTATAACTAGGATATAAAACGTTCTTATGTCTTGATGAAGCCTAATCCTTGCGTTATTCTTAAATTATTCTTAAATCTCAGCGATTTTGAGCCTCACTGTTCTTATAAACTATTCTTATAAAACAAAGAGCGTACCTCAAAAATACACTACTCTCTTGCTCCAAATACTCCTATCTTTTTTATTTCCACTTGTTCTCTCTCGTAAAGAGATTAATATTCAATGACTTTGCATTTGATTGCTATGGTTAATCGACCTTATTTTTTATGCCTCAATTGAGTCACCAGCCAACAGAGGTTTTGTCAATTCCGAGACTTGATTAAATTGTACATTGAGTCTATTTATGGCAAGCTCTTAGCTATTGGTATATAGCTATAAGTAAGAATTCTAGAGAACTTTTCTCTTAGTTCTGAAATTTTACCTGAACGCTCAAGGTTGTAAAATAGAAAACAGGGACAGCAGAGGTGGGCAGATAGGAGCAAGCGCCCCTCTTGCCTTTCACTTGGGGGAGCAGATGGAGAGTGCCCATTTTGAATTGCAATGGAATCCTTTCCAGATATTGATATGGTAGAACGGAGGCCAAATACGCAATATAAATAGCGATATATGATTGGAAGAGAGAAGTATTTGTATGATTGTGAGAAATATAGCCCCTGCCTAAGGGTAGAAAGAAAATGTTCCAAAGATGTGCCTTGGGCAATAAAGAGGTGCCTATGATAGTCGGTGCTCTTTTATACCTGTTCGTCCCTCTTGCCTCACAGTCGACCCAGCGTCTCTGATGAAAAACTTTTGCACGTTTACATTACAATTTGCTTATATTTTACAAGCACGTCCGGATACAGTATATACAAGATGCACTGAAAGACCCTGGGTGTAAAATGACCATCGCATGGCATTTCATTTCATTTATATAAATAAAAATACAGAGAGGTAGCCCTTCAGCCTTAGCTGATATTCAAGGGGTCTCTCATTTTACAAGCAACCAAGTTAAACAGTAAAATATAGCAGAAGTATATTTACAATTTTTAAAAATCATGTTTAGAAAATATACAAACTAAAAAAAGAAATCTTAAGTAATAAACTAATTAAGTGTTGTATAGGATTTAAAACGACTTATGGAAGATGCCTTGTTAAACTATTCCATTAGGGGGTCATTCACCCGTTACGTAGTGCTAAATGTACCGTTTTTGAGACCCCCTTCCTCTGTCGTAGTGCTCCATACTATAGCTCTCTCTATATATTAAGCAATATCGTAACAATTCAAGGTACCCCCTCACCCATAGAGGTGTTCTATATTCTTTCTAGTTTCATTAAAAATATGCTTGTAAAGATAGTTCTTTAAAGCTCAAATTTGAAACTCAGCCTACCAGTGTTTCTTAAATTTTTCCTATATTTTGCCTAATTTCAGCCTCATGACATGGTTCTTATAAAAAACGTGTATTGATTTTGCTCAAGATGCTTACACTAAGATTTTAACACACACGAGAGGATATATAGGCAACTTATTGTAATACTTGAATCCATACCTTGATGAGAATGGAGAAATCTATTTCACGTGAAAGAATCTCTTTCTGTCCTTTGTTGCAGCTAGGGACTCCGCTAAAGGGAACACTTGGTCTTCAGGAAGATGGGTTATAGCCTTCCCCCCCCCAACTCCCGACTCCGCTTCCCATACTGCCTGCATACTCAGCTCACCATTGCCAGTAAAAGTACATGCAAGGTGATTTTTACTCGTATTTAGATGTAAATTCATTCCGTCTAGTACCAGTAAATAGAACCTGCTTGGACTATTATATCAATGACAATTGGTGAATAGTATGGCTTGCTTCCATTGATAAAGCAGGCCATGTCTTTTGCTACTACCAAAGGAACATCATCGAAAAATGATCTTTGTAAATGATTTGAAGTCAGCTTTCAAGATTATGTTTGACAGTTTCTAGCTACATGAATTTACATTGATGCCAAGGTGCATCTGCTGCGTTCTTTCATTGGATCATGGAAAATGACAGTTTGGGTGATATTCTGGATGGTAGGTGTTGTACTTTTGTATGCATTTCATATTTGCTTGCGTCTATTAGCTTTGCAAACCTAAAGCTCATTTTTTTGCTACTATAATCAAAGTAACAATTCAGCTATGTAAAAATAGACAAATTATCCTCATTTTTAAAAGAATTAAGCTTCAAAAATTGTTAAGGGTTATAGGTACTTAAATTTAAGAATAATTTAAGAAAAACGCATGAATTAAGCGTCATCAAGACTTGGAATATCTGTGCATTCCAGATCTAATGGTGCTTTTACATTAACTTTTGCACTGTCAATGCAATGTTTATAGTTCAGTTCTACTTCTGTTTTGCTTTATGAAGAAATAGGACATCAACAAATATTTGAATAGATTCTTTTTGTTTTCAAGCAAAGCTAAACTTTTCACACTTAAGACTAATTTAAGAAAGTCTTAGATTCGAAATGCAAAAGAATTTAAGAATATTGAGGCTCATGGTTATGCTTACATAAATAACAATGCAATTGACTTGCTAGTGTGTTGGTATGCAAGCTATCAAGAAAGATGTTTTTGGCTGTAATCTATCTTCAGTTTTTTAATTCGTATGATCTGCAATAACTCTTCCATAGCTTGGGCCATAACGAAGAGTTTCCGCATTCTGTTTCATTTGAAAATGCTTTTTAGCTTATCTTTTGTATTGGTATATTCTCAAAGGATTTAATCCCTTTGAAATGATTTTACCTTGCAAATATATTTCTAAATTTGATAATAGTTCACATATGGCTTATTTTTAGGCCTGTTTTCAGAAGAGAAAGACCAGAATTCAAACATTACTGAGGAAAAGGTTTGCAGCAGTGACTGTGCTAACTCTGTCTCCTGCGAGAGCTTAGGCTCATGCTCAAGTGACTTATTTCCAAGTAACAGTCCAGAGCTAGACACTGGTGATAACGTAGATAATTCACAAATGCAACAGAAAATTTTAACCGATAACATTGACCACCAAGATACATCATATTCAAGGTTAAAAAGCTTTACTAGCACTAACAAACAAAGAAAAGCACTAAAAAGTGATAATTTAAGAGTGTGTTTTGCTTCTATGAATGAAGAGCTTAATAGTTTAGACTACCAATGGAGCAAAGTAGACGAAATGCTAGCATCGTATGAAAAATGCAGAAACAAGATTCATAGAGACATACAACAATGCAGAAAGGATATTGAAGATTTATTGGAGAAGGAACAAGCTGAATAAGCTTGGCCAGCTATAGAACATGGAGGAATATATTTTCAACAAAGTTATAAATCTTTTTGTCATGGTTTGTTGTTGCGTATTAATGTTTATAAAAGAATCACACATAATTACAATATTTATTTCAACTAGAAAGCCCATTGCGTAGTAAGAATCATTAACTTTTTGTGGTCTTTCTTTTGCCTAACACTCAATGTTTCGTTTATGCCCACCGCCAAGTACTTTTGTCTTTATTAAGTCTTTTATATGTAACGAACAAATATGGAAAACGTGGCCTTTGCGTGCAGGCTAAGTTGCTATTCAGCAAGTGCGTCACGCCTTGAGGGTAGATAGTTCTACGCGTTTTTCGTGATTCTCCGTGACGGTCGTGGCGTCACGGTAGAAAACCTTTTTGTTGAGGAGCTTTGCATAAGTAAGGAACTCGAACACTGCACACAACCTAAATTAATAAGGTTGTCGAATAAAACCATATTTTCTAGTTTTTGTTTATCTTTGTCCCATCTTGCTTTGTAATGTAGATAGGAGATTTTAGTTGGGACATGTGATGTTAGTGTTTTATTCCTAAATTCAAATATTTACATTTTGCGTAATTCTCATTCGGCCATTCCACGTTGTTACTCATCTCGAAAAATGTGTTTTCACTGGGTCTTTGATGCTTAGAAATGTGATATTAAGTCTAATGTAGAGTTGATGTGGGATCAGTTTGGGCAAGCGACCGACAAATTCACACTTGACTGTTATTCTAAGCATTCTTGCTTGCGCTTGCTGGTATTGCTGTAGTTAAAAAAGACAAAAAGAGGGATGATATTTCTATTCTTCTTACCCTATCCTTTAGTATTTCAAAATGTTGCTTTGCATCAGGGCTGTTGTTAGCCCTGTCCACAAGTTGCTCGGCAACTTTTCAGCAACTTTAGGCTTTTCTAGCAACTTTCAGCTTGTTGAGCAACATTCAGTGCATCGGGCAACTTTTAAGTTTTTGTGTCTCGACAGTTGCAGTCATCTAGTATATATTTGCCTAATCTTTTAATTTTAGTGCTAGGTAGCACGTGTTGCTATGAAAAGGTGTCTCTCAGAAACAAGAGGCTAGAATAAAGCAACAATTAAGAAACTTTTAAGAAACACAGGCAGCTGAGCTTCAAATGTTAACATGAAAAACTGTGCTTATAAGAAAGATTTTGAAAAAAGCGTTCATTTTGGTCCAAAATTTATCGAGTAGTTATCATTCAGTAAATATGGGCGTGGCTCAAATTTAAATTGGCAGCTTTCTTGAAACCGAGCAAACTTTTTAGAAAATTTCGAGCAATTTGTGGACAGTATTAGCTGTTGTGCATCGTGGGGAGGGAGTATCTGTTCTAAGCGTGACGCAATGTAAGGGGGTCTTGTGAGCAAAGGTGACAGAGCATGATGATAGGGCTGAGTGGCTCAAAAATGGCAAATTTAGCGTGACGTAATTATTGAAGAGCCCTAATTTATACTGCCAGTATACATTAGGGGCTGTTCAATAAGGGGCAGATCCAGAGGGGCTGGAGAGCCATGCCCCCCAAATGGCAATATTTCCTATGGCAAACAATAGTGTTAAGAGACTTCTCACATAATAAGACAATAAAGCCCCCCCAAAAGTCCAGCTCTGGATCCGCCTCTGATTATTACAACAGGACATAGCATTGCATACCGCATACTGTCTTCTAGTGATTGTTTGCAAGACTCTCTAGGACATACAATAGATCTGTACTTATTTCGCATTTTAACAGTAGTAACTAATTGATTTCTGTATATTTTTTCTTGCATTCTACC
The DNA here is from genome assembly GCA_018155075.1 of Cassiopea andromeda. Lineage (NCBI taxonomy): Eukaryota > Metazoa > Cnidaria > Scyphozoa > Rhizostomeae > Cassiopeidae > Cassiopea > Cassiopea andromeda. Next base: position 85,335 of record WIPJ01001066.1, read on the forward strand.
GAATATGAGTGTTAGTCTAAGAATCGTGTAGCATTTGGGCTCATCTGCAAGTAATTTCAGGCTTCATTCTAACCCTTCCCTTCTCACAAACTAGCGATTTGGTCATGGAGAAATTCAGCATTGAAGTGGGTTCCTAAATGTGAAGTGAGTATCCAATAAAAGAGCATCTCTTACGGGAGAGATGTGCCTAGACACTTTCCGTTTGGGGGCGTCTTGAGTCTTTGACCAACTGCTATGGCTGAAAAAAAATTACGGAAAGCACTATGAATGGGATGCTAAATCTTCTGCAGCATGGCCAACTTTCTTACAATTTCGTACATGTTGGGGGCGTCAAGCCCCCTCCACATGCCCCTGATACACAATTTACTGTTTTAAGGCAGCGTCAACAATAAGTGTTTTGCTTAGAAATGCTGAATGTTTACTTTTTATTTCATGCCTTAAAATCTTCAACATGAGAACGGGTGATTGCGGCAAAAAATTGTGCATAAAAGGCCGCTACATCACCTGAAAATCCTGTAGGATCCCACAACAGGATTCCATCATAGGATCTCAATTTTCTCGGATCCCACTTTCTCTTTTTAGGTTCTGAGAAAACCTTTCTAGACTGCATTGGGACCAAGGTTGCTCAGGTTTTACAAGCTCAAATGGCGAGCCTTTGTTTTCTAGAAACATTTTGGCTAGAATCTGTGGCGAGCAAAAATTCCAGAATGCATACTGGAGCCCTTTTAAGCAGTGGCGTGGAAGTAAAAAATAGCTGCGGGGGCGCTTTTCGTATATGTATTTTATAAGAAACTAAGACCTTCGCCCACCAAGTTATATAAAAAGCTCCAGAGTCTTCCAGTAAGAAAGATATTTTTATGCTTTAAAGTCTTATCCACTAGCCATCACTCACAAGCTTTTAATCAAGCATTTTGCTTTCAAAATAAAGATTTCGTCTGCAATGGCCTTTTACTGCCACGACATTTACTGACTTTGGGGGCTCAGCCCCTCGAGTTACCGCTAGGGGGCCTCCACGCTCACTCTTCTACGCCACTGTTTTTTAGGATCCCACTTTTCATGCGTGCCCCAAGTGCGTGTGGAGCTCCTCACTGTTATTTCTGCTTGTGATCAGTACGCGTCTTGAATTGACATTCACGTGGACACAATTCAGAATTAGCGAATTTGTAAGGACCACAATAAGGAACTGTGGGATACAGGTGGAATGCTTGTTGCGTTACTTGTATTTCTCAATATAGTATCGAAACAATGACCTCATATTGACAACCCTTATCATAACTGCATTGGAAGAAAGGCAAACTATTTAAAATGAATGGTCAAATTTCTTTGGGCTCTTCAAATAATCTTTGCAAGTGGAGTACTATCATGAGCCGATATAATGTGCTCTATTTGTAGGATGGAGTTGCATTTTGGCTTTGCGACTTCAAACCATTTGTAACGCATTCAGAGACCTTTTGTTGTCATCAATTTTTCCTGATAAAACCGAGTTCTTGCTCCATTGATTTTGTGAAATGTTTAGGACTTTTCATTTTATGGGCGGATTACATCATTTTAAACAGCGACAACAACCACAATATCACCAGTTCCTTCATGTCAAATTAACCATGGCGGACAGGAAGGCGACTCCACGTGAAATTTTGAATGCAATTTGATATGAAAGTGTGTCCTTACCATTAAAACAACATTGTAGTGATAGTAAATAAGCCTGAGCCTGCTACTTGGACTTTTCTGCTGTTTACGCATGGATTATTATGGAACTTAGTTCATCTATCTGGCTTCCAGCTCCTACTGTTATGCGATTAAATTTGCCCGCCTTTTCATGGTTTTTGTAGAAATGAGACTTGAAACATCGCAATATGAAGGAACCACGCGAAAGAAAACATCTATTATCAACAATTTGTGCTAGTTTTCGATGTAGTAAGAACACGTAACAAATAGAAGAGAAGGTATTGCTTGATAAAGCTCTGAAGGATGGAGCTACTCAAAAGAGCAAAAAATCATCTGAAGGAAGAATTCAGACTTTTATATCAGTGGTATGGAAATCTTTGTGCAACAAGACCGTTGCCCATGATTGTTTCAAGTGTCACACTAGTAGTTCTCTGCAGGTAACCTTTACGATAATTGTGATAGTTTGGTTTCGAAATAGTTGCTAATTTTAAGCCATTATTCGACCGGGTTGCTGAATATTTTTATTCATATGCATGTTTTTTGCTAGAGTATGATATTGACATAATCTCTGGGAAATGAAATAAGCCATGAAGACATGAATTGTATAGTTGTTGCAGACAATTAAGTAGTGTAATAAAATTGCAGTAATTATCCCAGGGGCATCCTTTCTGCAGTAGGGTTAACAATAGGCTTGGGGTTAGTTATATACAGTGTTTGCATACCTTTGATGGAGTATAAAGAAAATATAATTAAATGAAATTTCTTGTAGGCAATATTCCCTCTCAGTAGCCAAAAAGTTATGGCAAAGATGCTTGCAATTGTTGTTTTTGTCTTTGCATTTGATGAAACTTTCCACTGCTTCAATGGAACCACCTTTCTTTTATATGCTACTAGCTGACTTTCCCAATCTTTTATTTCTGCACAAGCATGACTCGACAGCTTGCCTTTTCTGGTAATTTCTGCTATTTTAGTAGAATGAAAACCCCTTTTGCCCACTACAGCTTCATATATTTATAAAGAAATGCTATTTTCTTGTTTGCTCAGTTTGCCATTGTTGAGCCATCCAGTTTTTGAGAGGACTGCAACATTCTTGTTTGGGAGAATACAAATTGGAAAATACCAAACAAATATATCATTGATTGATGATTTTAACTTTGGCAAAGTAAGCATAATTTTCTTCAATTAATCTTCTTGATATTGTATTACTTGGTATTAATTAATTATAACAATTCTTAGCAGAATTGCATATGACCTACACCCATAACAAAATTAGCAGATTAGAGGATATCAAGTCATATAGTTTTTATAAGTAATATGCTCACAATTGCATCAGCCTTTTTGCAAAAAAAATTACATCCAGTGAGCCCATACTTTTTATTAGTTAGAATATTTGCATGTATGCTCAGATTTCTGCAGATAAACAGTAAGAAATTTACCAAACTATCCTCTTAGAGAGCAAGGTGGCATAGTGGTTAGAGCACATGCCTCCCATGCAGAAGGTCTATGGTTTGAGCCCGACTCAGTGCCCTGACTGAACGCTTGCTCACTGTTCACCCAGTAGCAAATAGGTACCCAGTGGTAACACTGGGGAGATAAAGGCAGTGAGGAAAGGAACTGGCAACCCTACCTCATATGCTGATGGCTCAGCATATGTGTCCTCTCTAACTGGCACTCCCCTACATACAGAAGTATACAGGACTACCTTTACTTTTTTATCCTCTTAGAAGCATCTGCTACTTTTATGCTTTGGGTCATACCCATCCCATGCCAAGCACGTAGGCACACCAGAATTATGTATCTGTTTCTAATTTCATTTCCTTATCAGTAAAATTTTCTAGAAATATTACTGCTCAGTTGTTAAAATGTGTTGCTTGTCATGAAGCCTAGCCTTGAGAACCCTCTGCTCAATAAAGTAGATTGAAATGCCCCTTGCTTCTGCTTAAATTATCATATTGTATACTGTAAGCATATTTTGTAGTATTGATTAGAAACTCTCATTTCTCTACAGTCAGATATCATTATCCAGCAACTGAATGTTAAGCTGAATGCAAGTGTATTTGGCAATGATAAATCAAAAGCACTTGATACTTGGTTGGTTTTTCAAAGGAGCTTTGAAAAATCTGGAATAAAGAGCCTTCAATCAAGCCTTAGAAAAGGGTAAGCACCATAGCCTTCAAACTTCACTCCAAGACTTTTTATTTGCAATTTTGAAATGAAATTATTATTGGCAATTGTAGTCAAGAGCAAAACATATGTATATTATTATCCAACATAGGGATACAGAGGGATTTTTTGTAATATTTTATTAGTTTGTTGATCCTTTATTGATATGCTCCATAGCTTTGCACTCTTTACATCAGAACTGCTGAAATGGTTGTAGATATTACTGATTGGAATATGTTAAGCAATTTGAATTCTGAATGATGAAAAACCTTCACCTTTCCTCCCACTGAAGTGCAGAGCTTTGGGTTTTTAAGCTTACAAGAAAAATTACCTTTGATTCCAAAGTAGACTATTGATTTTTTGTAACTGATGTTATCTGTTAGCAACAAGTTTGCTACCTAAATAGACTGTCATTATCCACTTGTACAATAACATTTTTATTAGTTACAGTGGATGGTGGACATCAGCTTGTTTACATGTATCCAGGAAACCATTCTATAAGTCTCCACAAACAAGATTGATTTATCCCAGAGGAAGATTCTACAAGGAGCTTAGAAAATGGTTCTCAAAACGAGGCTGTCTTCTTGTTTCCCCATTTTCCATATTTGGTATCAAATCAAGGTAATGATTATTATTCTTAAGTTAATAAATGGATTTACAGGGTTTGGATGGTTATTGAGGAGAGGACCTTTTCATTTAGATCAGGGAAAGTCAAAGAAAGTCAGAAAAGTTAGGGAAACTTGTAATGGTCAAGGGGAAATAACATTTTCATACTGTGGTCAGGAAAAAGATTTATCTTTGGTCATCACAGAAGTGTCTAAAGTTTTTAGTTTATATTTAAAGTTTGTCCTTTGCTAAGTTTTATCTTCAATTTTGTAATTTGACCAGTCCAAGAGAAAATGTTGAATAGTTTTGTCATATTTCATCAAAAGCTTTGTTAATACCATGCTAAAAATTGTAGCAGTCAGCAGTCAAAGGCTGAATCTTAACTCTTTAGGTCAGGTAGAAAGGGTTGTTGTCCAGAAATTTCTGGGGGGAAATGTAGGCTTTCATGATGGAAGTCAGGGAATTATGTGTCTTTAAACCAAAAGTCAGGGGAAACTTGTCAACAAGCCTATATAAACCCTGGTTTATTATTGATGGCATTGTATTTCACCTTGTATGTTGCAACTGATACCTATTTATATTAAAAGCTATGATGTATTATAGAGAGAGGAAAGAATGTTTTCAAAACCTTCACATGTTTTTGAGATGCTATTTCTTGCAAAACATAGTTTTTTGAGGTCTTCACCTTTGTTGCTAAAACAAGAATATGACTCGAGGCTCCTATTTCAATCAGTCCACAGTCCATTCATATTTCTGTATTTCTCTGCATGTGGTCATTTGTTTTCTATTAGGTTTTGCTATCATGTAAAATCACAAACTTAGGAAAAAAGAGTCATCATAAGCATTTAAATATATGCTTTTAATTTTTCAATTGTAGACTCCCCTTGCTTCTTCCTTGACGTATCAATATAGTCAAGTTTTCCAGCACCATTCACCAAGATTCTCTTGACAGCATCCCATTCTTCCATTTTGGTATTTTTAATTTTTGAATGGTTAACCCCCTTTGAGAAGGAAAGAGCATGAAAACTTTGCTTTCAAGACTTGTTTCTGATAGTGAATGGTCTCTCTCCAGACAGTCTACAAGGTAGACTTCTTCCCAGATCTCATTTATTGAACTACTCAGCAAGAAATCAGTTGGATCTGGACATTCCAAGGTTGAACCTAGAGTTCTCTAAAAACAATTTCTTTTATTCTGGAGTAAATATTTGGAATGACATACCATTGCCAATCCAGACAAGTTCCGCAATTACAACATTCAAACGGAAATTGAAGGAATTCCTTCAAAATTAGTATCCTTCCCAAAACATGATCCCAAGGAAGACCAATAAGCCTCTAGGCTTCTAGTTTCTTTTTTTTGATTATGTAATATAGCTATAATGAGAATTTTTGTTTATATTTTACTGTAGTATCTGATAGGGCTTTGTGAGTAAATATATATGAATGTATTTAATTGAGCATCACTAAACATGTTTCTTTTTATATTGTAGTTTTAGCTTATTTGTCTGTATGTATAAAGAGTTCTTAAGAAGAAGGAAAAGTCCTAAACACCTACACATAATAATCTATAGAAGTTGTCTGCATAGAAAAAATGTTTTTCATTTACTGACTATTTATATTTAGAATTTCTCACAAAACATTATAAGCATTTCCAAGTTCTCTTCTAATCCATTTCTTTCACCTACTGTTTAATTGTATGCTTCACTATCTTGTATTTATATTCTTGAGAAAGTCTTCCCTACGTTAAAAGCAAATTTTCTTCTTTGGTTCAAATGCTTGCAGAGGAAACGTTCTCAGAGAACCTCAACCCAGATATTTTTATTGCTCAGTTTATTCCTATTTCCGTTAATTCAAAAGACTGGGTCATCTCTCTCCTAAACTTTGTTTTAAAATTGTAATTATTGAAGTGTTACATCCATTCGTAGTTCTTGTTTTTCAATATCAATCATACCGGTTAGGTTTCATAGATTAAGCATTGTCCTTCTTTCAGCAGGAGCTTTTCAGATCTTCCAGAATCATTCAAAGGTAAGCTCTTTTCATCAAGTATTGTTGGACAGCATTGCTGAAAGATTGGATTAAGAAAATGTGATATAAGTTTCGATCTCGCATTAGTATGAGTATCATTGTTTTGCAAAGTATTGATAAACATAAGGCTTTGCTATCATAAGCAAAAATAGTCATTGATTCTTGAGCTGTAATTTAAACTCATTCTGCAATTTGAATGGACAGATTTGTTAGAGAAATTTTGATCCAGGATATATTGAATGACATCCCTTTTTGTATTAGAAGTTATCTAGAATTTACCACAGCTTCTGTGATCGGAGGGCCATCATGTGATGGTTGTAAGTCAAATCTGGTTTTGCTAACCTCCAGAAGCGTACCTCCATTTGCAAACCTTTAATATACCGTTGTATTTACAAATTGACAGCATTCCAGAATCATGAGTCACTTTTCTTTTCCTCATGAAGTTTGAAGCAAAAGGATATTACTAGGAAAAAACATGCTTAAAGTTACATGGTTGTCTTGTGATCTGAAAAGTCACATTGTGCATCCACGTATCGGTTCCCAAGAGACGCAAGACTAGCTCACTTGTATCATCTTGCAATTTTATTATCAGGGAAATATGATAATCGGGAGGCCTTTCCTCGTTTAGTTTCTTTTGATTTATTTTCTCATGGTGCAATCCCTCCCATTAAATTAGGTATCATCATTATGCACCTAAGCAGACCTCTTTGTCCAAATCAATTCCACTACACCTTTTTTTTTATACGAAAAAAGTTTATAAGAAAATGAGGCTCAAATCATCAAAATCTTAAGAAAATCGTAAGAAAATCACGAGGCTCAATTTCCACAATTATTTTTTTTATAGGCCAAAAAGCGGTATTTCGTTGTTATTGCAATCAAAATGTTATAGATGGAATTCAAATTCAAGTTTATAATATTATTAACGACAGTGTAAACCAAGCCAGCCAGTTTATTTCAGTAAAAGTTAAGAAAAATTTAAGAAAATCTGAGGCTCAATTTCGGGAAATGTTAAGAAAATTGAGGCTGAGGCAAAATAATGATTTTCTTATAAAGAAAAAGACGTGTATATCTTCCAAGTCAACAATCATTTAAAATATACTCGCAGTTGCCAAATAAACGCCCCCTCCGCTTATTAATTTTTCGATTTTTTCCTACTCCCGGCCATCATTAGGACCCCCCGTTTATTACTTTTACAGAAAATGACCTTTTTTACGAACTCCTCATTTTATCTCCTTTCTTTGTTAGTGCTATTCACGCCCACTTTTCAAGGCAAAATAGTGTGCCTCTGTATACATTTTAGTTGTATGCTGTATGGCAACCAGTTTTTGTTCTTCCCGTCGCTTCATAATCATTTTAAGTAGTTTCTTAAGCTCTAGCCTCCCCCGTTTATTTTGACC